>CM035813.1:60735243-61122743 GCA_020458035.1 Magallana ariakensis
TTCAGGTTCTTTATTAGATAAATACTACGATGGTTTAAATTTTCACAGATAAACAAATGCAAAATGAAAAACAAAATTTTTTTCGTCTATTTGAAAGTCTTTTAATATTTAATTCCTATTGCACTTCCTCGTGATTGATGTTTCTTAACTTAAACCGTTTCCCCATTTTTTGTTGATCACGAATCTGAATTTTACGCCAGTTTATTTATAATACCTGGTTCTTATAATGAACATCAAACATGACGAAAAGGATCGTCGAATATTACACGAGAATCTTCCGTTATCACAATAATGTACATAAAGTAATTACGATTATGTTTTATTATTCTTTTCGGCGCTGCAAAATCTTCTGTAAACACTCACACACTATTTAAACCTCTAAGTCACTAGCTATAAGCAATCACGTGGAGTTAGACATGTCGTTCGTGAAACAAGATATTCATACTCATCCATGTTATATCATTTACAAATTTTAAATACAAAGATTACATGTGGTGAAAATTGGATGTTTTATCTCGTAAAAGCATATTTAGTTATGTTTTCATGGACAAAGAATAAGAAAGGAATAACATTTTTAACACGTTCTGTTGATATTTCAATAATAGACTGGCAATATCTCTCTGAAATACATATTATATTTCGTAAAATAGAGTCAGAGGACCAATCTATTTCAATGACGAAGAAATAAGAACTATTTGCATTATATCGCACATTATCATTTCACAAAAACGCTTGAAGCAGGTACTCTTTTCAAATCAGTGTAACTCAAACGTTTTGTTTCAAAATGGCTGTATGTTTCCATGTGTTGTAGATTTTAATAATGCTCCCATCGCCGGCAGAGGAAGTATCTGATATATAATAGCATTTTTGTGTTTTCTTAAGACCAGCTTAATAGTCAGGAATGATATTAAAAGTATTTCTCATTTTATACCATTCAGCAGTGTCAGTATCTAACCGGCATGTATGGATACTGCAATATTAAAGGAAAAAAAATATTTGAAAAAATAAAAAAAAAAATCCGACCGACCGACCCTACTTTTTTCAGCATGAAAGCGGAAACAAGCCATTATTTTTTTAGGCCTAATTTAATTAATGAGATTAACATAATTGTTTGGACAAACATTAGTTTCATATTTCATTATGGAGCATACATAAAGATATGCAGATCATACCCCTTCTCTTATGATGTCATTTCCCACTTCTCTGACTTGTAAGTCTTTCTTGACCTGTAAAACAAGAAAATTTCTTGAAGAGTATCACTTCATTTATAAAAAAGAGAGTATATTGAGGAAAGTGAAGCACTCTCTCATCAGAGAGCATATTTCTAAATTTGCTTTACGAAGAAAGACAGTATATGAGCCAGATTAATCCTGATTTCAATTATTACATCGATTATGCACCCACCCACATTCCCACTAACTTTCATATAAACAGTCAAGACCCATACTCTATCCCCTACAACTCAACAAATCAGAGAGATAACCCCAAGAAAATAATAAACTGAACACAATAAAATGTTGCTCTTCAACTTCATAAAGCTGTGATTTAACCTCTGTAGGAGTTATATCTCTTGTTAAAGGATGTACCTGAGGCTAACTGTACCTGAATGTTAAAGGGGCATTGTCACGATTTTGGTCATAAATTATTTTTCTGATTTTAATGTTAACAATGCTTCAGTAAGGCATTTTTAATAAGCAAACAAAATTTGAGTGTCATTCATTGAGTTATAAGCGAGTTTCAGAGCTTGAAAATCTTTGCTATGTAAACAAAGCGTTTGTTTACATTTCGAATGTTGATGTGAAAATTCCAGTTATAGACCTAAAATGAATGGTTTAAACATTATAAACTGATTATTAATGCTTAAAATAAATAAAAAGATAAACAAATCAGCTTGAAATCAGTTTTACAGGTATATTAAATCTATGTAAACAAAAACAGGGCACGAGTCTTGTTTACATGACAAAGAATAGTGTGCCCTGTATCTTACTTTAAACTCTACGTCTGACTCTCAAATTTCACTTAATCATTAGAAATGCATTCTTAAAGCATTGTAAGTAATGAAAACAGAAAAATAGAATTTGACGCAAATCGTGACCATGCCCCTTTAAAATCCATGAGGAGTCTGAGTTGAGTCAGGAACACCTCCATGACTGTCTTCATGTCGACCGCCACGCTGACTGGGAGGCTGGAGTTGGGAGGGGGTGAGGGAAGGTTCTGGACCACAATCCCTCCCCAATGAGGACTCAAAAAGGAGTTGGTCTTCACCTTCTCACCTTTTAATTATTAACATGTGAGGAAAATTAGGAAAAAATGTATATCTTTAGGTATTGGAAACAATCATTATCATGACAGGACTCCGAATTAGACTACATTTATTTGAAATGAAAAAAATCCAGTTATACGTTTACTTTGTAAACTGGTATTTAATAAAAATGTGCTTTTAAGTAATCTCTCTAAATGAAACTTTAATAATCAGTGTAAAATATTTATTCATCTTTTACCATTTTTGAGGACAATGTGTAAGGGGTGCTGGTCCCTGCTAGGTACATATACAATGAAGTTCAGCATGGGGTTATTGGATGCATGTGACCCTGAAAAAGTAGCAATTGTATTACCTATGAAACCCACACGTTGAATTTGAAAAAAAAATTTCTTATATTGTTTGATACACAAAATATTAATGTTTTATCATGTATGAAATATTATTGCGTTAGTAAATACTGTGAATTCAGGCGTTGCCCTCTTTCTCTCACCTAGATTAGCTTCCAAAGGATTAATGGTGTGTGGTAAATCTGTCTCTTCATAGAAGAAACCTGAATTCTTTTTGTCCTTGTGGGGTTTTCTTCTGAGGCCAGTAAAAAATAACGTCTACAGTGGAAAGAAGAGGGTTGATCTTATTTTGAATTTGTCTGATATTGTTCTATATATATACTAATAACACATCACTTGGCACCTAGACTTTTATAGTTATCCAAAAATAGCTACCTACAACTTGAAATATCTACTGGTACATATACTCATAGGTGATCTGTGACTAGATATCTAGACTGAAGATATCTATAAATATCTGACCTGTGACTTGATATCTAGACTGAATATGTCTACAAATATCTGACCTTTGACTAGATATCTAGGCTGAAGATGTCTACACATATCTGACCTGTGACTAGATAGCTAGGCTGAAGATGTCTATAAATATCTGACCTGTTACTAGATATCTAGGCTGAAGATGTCTATAAATATCTGACCTGTGACTAGATATCCAGGTTGATGATGTCTATAAATATCTTACATGTGACTTAATATCTAGGTTGATGTAGTCTGAGAGTTGCTTAACCATAGGACTCAGGTAAGCTAAAAAAAAAGAAGAAGATATGCAGGACTGCCTGGTCTTTAAAAAACAATAATTAAAAGAATTTCTGAAGCAAATATAGCAAAATATTAGGAAGGTTGTCTGTATGGATTAAAGCAACATTAAATAAAAATTGGTAAGATCTTCATTACCTTATGTTCTAATGAAAATTGAATAATCTATGAGAATACATTCACATCATAACTTATAATGGGTAATTTTCGCGATGATCTAATTTTTTGGGTTATTTTTTGCGATCACTTTTTCTACGCAAAATATCCAATATGCAGAAATCATATCTGGTATTGTTTGCCATAAGAAACTTTTTAAATCACAAAAATGACTGATACAAATAAAAACAAAAGGCCCATGGGCCACATCGCTCACCTGATGAACAATAGGTATGATAAAATCAGCTTAATGGAGTCATAATACAAACTATATGGACAATGTAGCATAATACATGTAGATCTTGTATAAGTAAAAATCAATTTTTTCCACTGGATATTCTTATGTTTATTATCATTAGTTCCTTTTCTAACAAGATGATTTTATAGTCATATCAAATGTTGAGCATTGCAGCTCTCAAAAAGATCCTATACAATTGTTTATAAATGGGATATAAACCTTCATCAAACTCTGAACCCCTTGTGAGACCCAATCGTCCAGGAATCATGCAGAAGCCAAAATCTAAACAATATTAAATAATCACCTGGCTGATTAGTTTCTGAAAAGAAGATTTTTAAAGATTTACTCTTAATATTCCTATGTAAAAATTCCACCCCCATTGTGGCCCAACTCTACGCCCAGGAATCATGATTTTTACAACTTTGAATCTACACTACCAGAGGATGCTTCCAAACAAGTTTCAGCTTTCCTGGCTTATTAGTTTCTGAGAAGACGATTATTAAAGATTTACTCTTAATATTCCTATGTAGAAATTCGATCCCCAATTGTGGCCCCACTCTACCCCTGGGGGTCATGATTTTCATAACTTAAAATATACACTACCTGAGAATGCTTCCACACAAGTTTCAGCTTTCCTGGATAATTAGTTTCTAAGAAGAAGATTTTTAAAGATTTACTCTATATATTCCTATGTAAAAAGTTGACCCCACATTGTGGCCCCATCCTACATCCGAGGGTCATGATTTTTACAACTTTGAATCTTCACTACCTCGGGATGCTTCGACACAAGTTTCAGCTTTCCTGGCCAAATGGTTTTTTAGAAGAAGATTTTTAAAGATTTACTCTATATATTCCTATTTTAAAAATCGACCCTCCATTGTAGCCCTACCCTACTCTCCGAGGGTCATGATTTTTACAGCTTTCAATCAACACTACCTGAGGATGCTTCCACAAAAGTTTCAGCTTTCCTGGCCTAATGATTCTTGAGAAGAAGATTTTTAAAGATTTAATCTTTATATTCCTATGTAAAATTTCGACCCCCCATTATGGCCCCACCCTACCCCCGGAGGTCATGATTTTCACAACTTTAAATCTACATAACCTGAGGATGCTTCCACATAAGTGTCAGCTTTCCTGGCCTAACGGTTTCTGAGAAGAAGATTTTTAATGATTTACTCTATATATTCCTATGTTAAAAGTTGACCCCCATTGTGGCCCCATCATACCCTTGGGGGTCATGATTTTCTCAACTTTGATTTAACACTACCAGAGGATGCTTCCACATAAGTTTCAGCTTTTCTGGTCAAATGGTTCTTGAGAAGAAGATTTTTAAAGATTTACTCTTAATATTCCTATGTAAAAAGTCGACCCCCCATTTTGGCCCCACCCTACCCCCGGGGGTCATGATTTTCACAACTTTGAATTTACACTACCTGAGGATGCTTCCACACAAGTTTCAGCTTTCCTGGGCTAACGGTTTTTGGGAAGATTTTTAAAGATTTACTCTATATATTCCTATGTAAAAGTCGACCCCCATGTGGCCCCATCCTATCCCCGGGGGCCATGATTTTCACAACTTTGATTCTACACTACGGGAGGATGCTTCCATACAAGTTTCAGCTTTCCTGGCCAAATGGTTCTTGAGAAGAAGATTTTTGAAAATTTCTCAAAATTTTTCATTTATTCCTTATTATCTCCCCTTGTAAGAGGGCTTGGTCCTCAATTTTCCCAACTTTGAATCCCCTTAAGCTAAGGAAGCTTTGTGCCATGTTTGGTTAAAATTGACCCAGTGGTTCTTGAGAAGATGTTGAAAATGTGAAAAGTTTACAGACGGACAGACAGACGGACGGACAGACGGACAGATGGACGACAGACAAAATGTGATCAGAATAGCTCACTTGAGCTTTTAGCTCAGGTGAGCTAAAAAAAGTTGCACATTTCCGCAAATTTTGTGACATGCGAAAAAACGGGTAAACAGTATATTACATGAACTTGAGAGTTCAGTGTGTTAAACATACCTTCCACTGCTTTCTTGATTGACCAATCAATATCCAGGATATCGGGTTGGGGGTTCACTAAGGTGTACAACATGACATAGCCTTGGTGGTAGTTAAGAGATCTCATACTTGCTTTTTCCTGTCAATTCAACATCAAATTCAAATTTTAATAGAAAATGTCTCAATTAAATATCCAACATTTAAGATCCATGAATGCATTCCTTTAAAGAATCCCTATCACACAAAATGACACAATGTCGAATAAAATGCTGTTAATCAGAATAGTTAAAACCAAACTTAACAGAAATACATGTACAATGTACAGTAGAAGCAAATTTACAGATGACCAGAGTTCCTTATAAAAAAACAAAATTAAACAAAAAAGCTACAAGACGACAAATTAATTGGTAAATAGCTGCAGTATTACGCGAAAAATATCCATTATATCATAATCATAATCTGTAAACCTGTGATGTCTTAGTGAAGTTAACTTTTCTATATTGGTGACAAAAATGTATGAGTGTTAAAAGCATATCTAAATCATACCTTTGGTTCTCTGGCATTCAGAAAATTCTGGAAGGACTTCAGCAGTGCATCCTCTCTTACCAACACACTGTGACGGATCTCCGTGACCTCAGCCGAAACTGTCTTCAGATCTAAAAGATATAAACAAATTATGAAAATGGCTGTCATGCATTGTAGAAAATACTAAAATATAATATTCATTTGGAGAGAGAGAGAGAGAGAGAGAGAGAGAGAGAGAGAGAGAGAGAGAGAGAGAGAGAGAGAGATGGATATTCATAAGGAGAGAGATAGAATATTCATTAGGAGAGAGAGATATTATAATCTTGAGTACCTCTTTTTCCAGCTGGTAGATATACAGCCCTGTAGTTTCCAATGGTTGTCTGTTTAACCACTGCATTGTTTACAGGCATCAAAACAATCAGGTATTTGTTGATAGAAGACTCCTCCCCATGGAAATAGTCATCAAGTGCTAAAATGTCCAAAAAAGTATCATGTATTGTAGATTCCTGATTAAACACGAGGGATTAATATCTACATAAAATCAAGAGAAGCACTACTCGTAAATTTTAAAATATTGCTATTATTTTTCTGCAAGAACTGTTTTTGTACATGTTGTAAAGAAATTTCATTTCATAAAAAAAGAGATCATTGAAAATCATTTTAAAAATATCATTAAAAAAAATTACCAACCAGACAAAATTATCTTTTTTTAAATATTAATGATTTGCATTGATTAAAAACATTTAATCAAATTTTCAGTTATCAACATAATTAAGTACGGTAAATATCAAATTATATTAACCACAATCAGCGCTTGCTCTACCTGCTAATATTTTCAATGAGGTAATGTCACTTGATTGTTTTGTATCCACGGCATATGATAGCCAGTAAACATTATGACGTCACCGTTCTCATATTCACAGGTATTAAAAAGAAGATCAACAAAATTCGGCAAATTTAATAATTTTTTTAAGGAACAAGGCATAAATAAAAGCAGATTTTTTTCAAGGATTTATAATATTTCTGCAGAAATGTCGACAGAGCAATTGTTTAGAAACTATTTGTTTTGAGTTGAAAGAGGATAGAAATCCATAGTCCAGTGTACATTTCCTCATATTCGTATCGATTTAGAAGGTGCAAAGGATTTGTGCGGCAATTATATCAATTTTTAAAATACTGTAAATCAACTTTTCTTCGCGTGCGAGAAATATTCGCGAGGTTTGCGAGGTTTGCGAGAGCAAAAAATTTCTCGCCGGGGACCAGTCCTTGGTGTTTGATTGTTATAATAAAACGTATATGGATAAGGTTTAGTCGCAAAAACTAGTCGCTTCGAACCAGTTTATTGTAGATAAATCGCGAAACAAAGTTGTTGTGAATAAAAATTGGTTTTCGGTATTCTGCTTCCATGTAACATTATACATTAATTATTTAAAATTAAATAGGACATGCCCTTGCTCTGACGCTGTTTTGTTGATGTGTTTTATAATCTTGAGTGGTAAGAAATGACGTCATAATATGAGGTCATAATGTGCACTAGCTTTAAAATGTTGTGGGTACTAGTGTATGTATAAATAATTGTTTCTGTATTAAATATCTACATCTTTTGCATTTTGATTAACTCATTTGCATATAAACACTTATACCTAGCCTTAACTCATGATCACTTGCGTTTGTGTCCGTTGCTCTAGCTTCTACACTGTGTATAAAATCCTGACTAGTTTTTAGACAGATAACATGCACAGCACAGCACAATTATATAATCAGGCCTCGTTAAATAGCTCCTTATCTTTTATTTAGACATATATTTGTCGCAGCCGGGGTTTAAACCAACATTTACAATCACGAAGCGAAAGTTCTAACGGTTAGATACCCTGCTGATAGTAATTATATATAAAGCATTTAATTCACAATAAATTCTATCATCTTTATTTGATATAATTAATGAATGTTTGAAATATAAGATGCATAAAGAGTTACATCGACATAGTTATTATATTTACAACTGAAATCGCTGTCTGCTGTGATTTACAAACTTTATGTATGTATATTTAATAAAATTAAAATTATAGCTAATGAAATTCAAATTAAATAAAATTAGATAGTTGATCCGCTCCAAAATGATGACGAAATCTTTTTGGAGCGGAACAAAGATCAAAATTGGATAAGATTGTAATAAAATTACCGTTGTGATAATTTGTCAAGAGCTTTAAAACATACTTGCAAATTATATTCTTCATTAAAGAAAAGCCACAAAATACATTATTTATATGTAAAACTAAAACCAAAAAAATCTCAAGTTTAGATTATAAATGAATTTCCCCATAAAATCTTTTTCATTTGATAAACTATACATTTATTAAGTTTTTAACCAAAGGCATTCCATACAATGTAAACAAACTTCTCAGATTAAAATCGTTTACAATATCAAATGGTAAACTATCTTTTTCCACAATTTGTGACATAAACTAAGGACATTGAAAGTTTTCTTCCTCTCTCTAAAAAAAACCCTTGAAAAAAAAAGTAGTTTAGCAGACAGAAAAAAAAATCGAAAATACAAAACAAAATTAAAATAAAACATGTTTTTGGTGTTTTTGGTGTTAACGATGTGACGTCTGGCATGTTATTAATGTTATTAACAGAAACAATGTTTGATGAACAAATATTTAACTAGAAAAAATATTACATACATAAACATTAGCTTAAACCAGTAAATACCGTCAAATATTTGTTTATCTGAGCAATTACAACCTCCGAAAATAATGATGACGGATCTTATCCATCAATCTTTTTTTCCAAACAAGTAAAGTAGCACTTTCAATTTTTATTGTTTACAAAATAGACCTTGGCATACTCCCAAGTTGTAATAAATCTTGTTTGTGGGCGTCAAAAATACCTTGTTTGCTCTATTTCCTAATATGTATAACCCCCAAGAGGATCAACAGATCTGAATTTAAAATATATGTCCAGTTTTTCATACGGATGTATATTTGCCACCAGGGCCCATTCGTGTTGTGCTAAACAGAAACAAAAGTGCGAAAACAGTAAGCAATTTTTAATACAACTAGACGCTCGTTGCGAGCAACAAGAGGTCTTCCGTTTGAATACACATTCAAGAAGACTATAGAGATAGTTGTTCTTTTCTACCATTTCTTAACACTCTTTAACATAGAGCAAAACCAATACCGGATATCTAAAACGCTATGTAAAAATCAAACCAATATTGTAAAATCCGTATTGTGACGTATTTCGATCCTCGGTCACTTCGCCGGCATCAAAGACATTCCGCCGCAACAACAGTGAATCAGGTTCCAACGATGCAAATGCATTACAAATAGATAAAATAGCTAACCGCGGGTCGAAAAACAAATATTTTTCATATTTATACATGTACTAACATTTAAAATTATTCTTATGTTTAGAATGACTTTTTTCAATAGTATGTCAAGAGAGAGAGAGAGAGAGAGAGAGAGAGAGAGAGAGAGAGAGAGAGAGGTCTTAGCTAGGCTAAGCAAATTTTTTGCTTATTGGAATACAATCGACATCTGTCTGGGTTGACCCCTGAATCTAATATAGATTAGAGAACTACGCACAAACAAGGCTACAACTGCAGAAAAGTTTCAACGAATTGTTTAGATCCGTGTTTACTCTGATGGTGTTTTGTATTTTTTTTTTTGTAATTTTGAGTTTGAAAACAGTTCGTTATCACCACATGTCATCGTAGAGGCGGAGTTCAGACATTCACTGCTCATGACTTGACTGAGAGAGAGAGAGAGAGAGAGAGAGAGAGAGAGAGAGAGAGAGAGAGAGAGAGAGAGAGAGAGAGAGAGAGAGAGAGAGAGAAGTAAATGTACAATTCGAACATGTATATAATCTGTAAAAAAAATTTGTCAATAAACGCATGTATACATGCATGCCTGTATCCACGTATGTAGAGAAACATTAAACAACCCTCAGTATAAAGTCATGTATAATAATTGAAACATGGACATTTTGTTAGGAGAACGGTAATTTCTTACCCGCAGTCTCTAATTGTTGTGTGCATACAGTCATGGAGATGGCGGCATTTCTTTGATGCCGGCAAAGCGATCCGGCGAGCTCTAATGCGGTCGTATTGCACGGGTGCTTCGGCGGCATGACTTTGATGCCGGCGATGCTACGAGCGTCTGAATTTAGATATATGCTGATAAAAACAAGACTGTCACAAAGCAGGAAATTAACTGTATTTTTAACCCGGCTCTATATTTGTACTGAAAAAAACCACGATATTATTTTGATTTATGATAAAATATAAACGGAAAACATTTAAATCCATTGTTTTAAAGATAAAATCGTTAAACAAACCACAATTAAGAAAGAAAAAACGTTCGACACTCGGGGACCGAACCCGGGTCGCCTGGGCACAAGTCCACCACTCTAACGACTGAGCTACGCGGACTCTCGCTTCAAGACTTTGAAGCCTAATATCTCGAGAATGCGTGGATCGATTTTAAAACGGATTTCATATTCTGAAGTTTTGAACGCGTCTCTATCGAATAATAAAATAAAAAAAATTCAAGTCAAAAAAGTTGAAAAATGATAATTTTTCGTTTCCTTCCGGTGACGACCGGAAGTGACGGCGGACGTTCGGATATGCGAAGGGCACTGCGGCAGACGACTCTCTATCATCCCTGAAAATTTGAAAGTTCTATCTAAAAAACTTTTGGAGAAAAACCGGGAACAAGCGAAAACATAAATTTTTTAATATCGCGGGACCGGAAGTGATGACCAAGAAAACCTCGTGTAATTTTCTTACAAATTTAGTCATGAATAAGATTTAAAAGTTTTATCAAAATCGGCTAAAGCGTTTTTGAGAAACCGTGACAGAAAAAAAAAAATAATAATAATAATAACTAGACGCTCGTTGCGAGCAACAAGAGGTCTTCCGTTTGATTGCACCATAAAGTAGACTAAAGGGATAGTTGTTCTTTTCTATCATTTCTTAACACTTCATCAAATTCCATTTAAAACCCTCTATATGGATTTCAATAGACATATAATTATACTTAAATTATACTTAAAAAGTCGCTATTATTGTGATTTTTGATAAATTAAATTGGAAATAAGTAAAATCTATCATTTCATATATAAAATCATTATTCTTAACACAACAAAGGAAGAAAAAACATTCGGCACTCGGGGACTGAACCCGGGTCGCCTGGGCATAAGTCCACCACTCTAACGACTGAGCTACGCGGACTCTCGCTTCAGAACTTTGGAGCCCGAAATCTCGAGAATGCGTGGATCGATTTTAAAACGGATTTCATATTCTGAAGTTTTGAAAGGGTCTCTATCGAGTAAAAACATAAAAACAATTCAAATCAAAAAAGTTGAAAAATGACTAATTTTTGCTTCCTTTCGGTGACGACCGGAAGTGACGGCGGACGTTCGGATATGCGAAGGGCACTGCGGCTGACGACTCTCTACCATCCCTGAAAATTTGAAAGTTCCATCTTTAATAATTTTTTAGAAAAATGAGCCACAAGCAAAAACTTAAAATCCTTAATATCTCGGGACCGGAAGTGACGATCAAAAAAATGATCGATAAATTTCTTACAAATTTTGTCAAAAGTAAGATCTGAAAGTTTTATGAAAATCGGCCAAAGCGTTTTTGAGAAAACGTTACAGAAAAAAAAAATAATAATAACTAGACGCTCGTTGCGAGCAACAAGAGGTCTTCCGTTTGAATACACCTTAAAAAAGACTATAGAGATAGTTGTTCTTTTTTACCATTTCTTTACACTCTTTAACATAGAGCAAAACCAATACCGGATATCTAAAATGCTATGTAAAAGTCAAACCATTATTGTAAAATCCGAATTGTGACGTATTTCGATCCTCGGTCACTTCGCCGGCATCAAAGACATTCCGCCGCAACAACAGCGAATCAAAACGATGCAACTGCATTACAAATAGATAAAATAGCTAACCGCGGGTCGAAAAACATATATATATATTTCATATTTATACATGTACTAACATTTAAAATTAGTCTTATGTTTAGAATGACTTTTTTCAATACTATGGAGAGAGAGAGAGAGAGAGAGAGAGAGAGAGAGAGAGAGAGAGAGAGCTCTTAGCTGGGCTTAGCAAATTTTTTTTGCTTATGGGAATACAACTTTATATTTAGTATCGACATCTTTCTGGGTTGACCCTTGAATCCAATATAGGTTAGAGAACTACGCACAAGCAAGGCTACAACTGCAGAAAAGTTTCAACGAATTGTTTAGATCCGTGTTTACTCTGATGG
The DNA here is from genome assembly GCA_020458035.1 of Magallana ariakensis. Lineage (NCBI taxonomy): Eukaryota > Metazoa > Mollusca > Bivalvia > Ostreida > Ostreidae > Magallana > Magallana ariakensis. The sequence goes on from CM035813.1 coordinate 60,747,812, forward strand.
TGTTTTGTATTTTTCTTTGTAATTTTGAGTTTGAACACAGTTCGTTATCACCACATGTCATCGTAGAGGTGGAGTTCAGACATTCACTGCTCATGACTTGACTGAGAGAGAGAGAGAAAGAGAGAGAGAGAGAGAGAGAGAGAGAGAGAGAGAGAGAAGTAAATGTACAATTCAAACATGTATATAATCTGTTAAAAAAACATTTGTCAATAAACGCATGTATACATGCATGCCTGTATCCACGTATGTGGAGAAACATTAAACAACCCTCAGTTTAAAGTCATGTATAATAATTAAAACATAAGCATATTGTTAGGAGAACGGTTATTTCCTACCAGCAGTCGCTATTGTTGTATGCACACAGTCATTGAGATGGCGGCATTTCTTTGATGCCGGCAAAGCGACCCGGCGAGCTCTAATGGGGTCGTATTACAGGGGTGCTTCGGCGGCATGACTTTGATGCCGGCGATGCTACGAGCGTCTGAATTTAGATAGCTGCTGATAAAAAAAGACTGTCACAAAGCAGGAAATTAACTGTATTTCTAACCGGGCTCTATATTTGTACTGAAAAAAAACACGATATTATTTTGATTTATGATAAAATTTAATTGGAAAACATTTTAAACCATCATTTTCAAGATAAAATCGTATAACAAACCACAATTAAGAAAGAAAAAACGTTCGACACTCGGGGACTGAACCCGGGTCGCCTGGGCAAAAGTCCACCACTCTAACGACTGAGCTACGCGGACTCTCGCTTCAAGACTTTGGAGCTTAAAATCTCGAGAATGCGTGGATCGATTTTAAAACGGATTTCATATTCTGAAGTTTTAAACGCGTCTCTATCGAATTCAAACATTAAAAAATTTTAAAACAAAAAAAGTGAAAAATGACTTATTTTTGTTTCCTTCCGGTGACGACCGGAAGTGACGGCGGACGTTCGGATATGCGAAGGGCACTGCGGCAGAAGACTCTCTATCATCCCTGAAAATTTGAAAACTCTATCATAAAAACTGTTAAAGAAAAATCGGGAACAAGCAAAAACATAAAAATTTTAATATCGCGGGACCGGAAGTGACGACCAAAAAAACCTCGTGTAATTTTCTTACAAATTTAGTCATGAATAAGATTTGAAAGTTTCATCAAAATCGGCTAAAGCATTTTTGAGAAACCGTGACAGAAAAAAAAAATAATAATAATAATAATAATAATAGAGGAAAAGAAACAAAGCAAAAACAATAAGGTCTTCCGTTGGAAACGGAAGACCTTAATAATAATAGGGGAAAAGAAACAAAGCAAAAACAATAAGGTCTTCCGTTGGAAACGGAAGACCTTAATTAAGATCTTTATAAGTTAAGAAATAAATATCTATGGTGGAAAGAACACAAAGTTTTGCATAAAAGCCGGTGTTATAGAGTGCTTAATTCTCCAGTCAACCCCTTGGTTAATGGTTATATAACACCTCCCGCCCCCCCCCCCCCCCGCCCCCCAACACCCCCATCACCGTAAAAATAGCTTTATAGAAGTTTCCCCGACGGAACGAAACTAAAAAGTGAGACTTCCCCTTTTTATATTTCCCTAACAGAAGGACTATTATATTATAGATTCCTTCTTTCCATTCTGATCATGTTTATGGCGGACTGTCAATACTTTGCGATATCTGATAAAAAGTCATTATCTCAAAATAAACGGTAATTTGTCTGATCTAAAAAAAACTGTGAGACTTAAGATACAGTCTCGAAATTTGAAAATTCAAACTTTGTTTTTTTTTTTCCTAACAAAGGCATATATTATAATTGATACACAGTTGATTTTTAATGATAAGACAGATCTGTAAATGAAAACAAAAACATTTAAAATCTCTCTCTCTCTCTCTCTCTCTCTCTCTCTCTCTCTCTCTCTCTCTCTCTCCGAGATTGTTTTTATAGAGCCTATTAAATAGCTGACATAGTTTGAAATATTCTAGGATAATGTTAAGTTGCTACTAGCTGATAATATGCAAGACAACATAAACATCTTTACTACATCGTCGAACAATTAACGTTATGACTAACCTGTAAAAAAAAGGAACACACCCGTCGTTTTTTAACAGAAAAGGTGGTGATTAACAACACGCATAGCATACAATAATGATTATACCGGGATAAAAGATAGCGTAACATTTAGCTGTAGCATTATATCACTTTTTCACAAATAAACGAGTCGTAGGTCATGTCAATGCAGTCACGAGTCGCAGCCTGGTCGGGATGAACTAGGCTAGGATTACCTGGGGACCAGTTGAAGAAGCCAATCGTCGTGTTCGAGTGGTCCCATACGAACTGACCTTCAGTGGCAATATCATTACCACCTGTCCAAGGTGTACATCCAAGGAAGGTAAAACAACCTTCTGAAATTGAACAAAAGATTTCATGTAATCTTTTAATCATTAAATTTATTTAATAAATAAAACCAATTTCCACCTAAGACCTGATACAATCCTTCTTATTACATTAGATTTTGAAGAAGAAAAACTATATGGACATTTAATCATCAATATGCCTTGTTGCATTTCTAAACACTGAAATATTAATTCCTTGGCCTTTTAAACTTTGAAAACGTTCATTCAATGATTTTAGTATAGATATACCAGATCTGATACTCAAGTTAAATGAAATGCGAAGACAATTTACCTTTCTTAAGAAATGTAGTCCACAGCCAATCAGATTCCTCTTTAGTTTCAATCTCCACCAAATGTGCACATATTCTCTGACATCCCAGCTATTTTGTATAAAACAATTGTTTTTAAATTAGTGGAAATAGAGAAACAATAGAACAAAACCAGTGTAATACTCCAGAGATGTACAATTTAAACAATAAATATAAAAAATATAAATAAAAACAAAAATAGTTTTATCGGACAGCGAAGTGGTTTTTACAATTAACTATAGTCTTAAAAGGACGTCAGGCAGTATAACCAAGCAAGGAGTTCAAAACATGTCAATATCTGATTAATATTAGAATCAATTATATTAAATTCAGAATAGTTCTACCATCGATGCAATGACACTCTTTACAAAAAAAAGAGGAAAAAGAAATACTTTTATATTGTTTTGAGTCACTGTTAATATCAAACTTTCATTTACTCTGGTTCTACCTCTCATAAAATTACATATTATTCTTTTATTTGCGTTAAATTTTAAAATAATTGGCTTAAAGATTATTATCTAAAATTGAAAAAAAGAATATCGATGTTCTAAGCTGTATTCATTTCGCGTTATCATTTACATTAACAAAGTATTGCAGTAATCAAAATGAAATTGTTAATCTAAGGTAAACATATAATTTTTCTGAAATGAAATAAAAAATTTATCATAAGAATCAATCAAATGATTAACGTCAACGTAATACTTAATTTTGTTTTATCCACTTCAATACCTTGGCGTCTCCCCATTTGACATGTTCTTTTCCATAGAAGTAAAAGTGGCCCAAATATTCTATCCAGTTCAGCTCTGAAAGAAAAAAATAATTAAACTCTAGCAAATAGTTTGTAATGAGAATTGATTTTTATATTCAAAACAAATTATATTAAAAAACATAAAGAAACAAAAAAAAACCCACCATAAATGACAATTTACCTTTTTTGAAATAAAGCATTCGGGGAGATGCCGGGTTGACATACTGATACGAGTAGCTTCCCTTCTTTACATAATGGTGTCCGATGCATTGTCCGCTTTTCTCGCTGTAAAGGAACTCAATGCAATAATCGTCTCCAGTACAAAGTCCTGCACAATGAACGACACTTACACCTTCTCCATTAAGCACGGTTAGGGATGAGTTAGACACTTCTATGTACAATCTTGAGTACCAAGTCTGTTTCTGCAGACAATCGACAGAAAATAAGAGAACAACTATAGACCAACAAAATATTCTTAACATGGCTTTAACTGTATAATAGTTTACTGTTTGAGGTGAAATGTTCATACATCACAATCACAATTATTTTTTAACAGTATATAAATCGATGCTTGTATAGATTTTCATTGATATTACGAAAAAAAAGAGAATTTCAAACATCATGCTAAAAATCATAGAATTATCAGGAGAAAAGATTAATGCGCTGTCTTCTCTTGAAAGGACATGCAATACTTTTTTTCTTAAATTTAAAATTCTAATTATAAATTAAATAGACTTTTTTGATCGTCTGTTCGGATAAATAAAATGCTATTGAAAAACACTTTCAGCTATTCCCTAAAGACAAATTCAAATATGATACTCTGCTTTCCGAGTAATTGGCAATTAACCATTGAAAGTCTCAAAAGATGTGCATTAAAGAAACATTTTGTTTTCATGAATTTTTTGTTTATCTATCAAAATATTTCTTGAATAATGAAGATCTTTCAAAAGTCAGAGAGAATAACAAGTATAAACTAGTTCTCAAATATACAGAATAATAAATAAATAAAATATAGAGCCTTATACACTTTTCCATCTTATCAGGCCAGATTTTAAGAAACTTACTCTATATATTCACTCCCTCCATTGTAACCCCACCCTACTCCCGCGGGTCAAGATTTTCACAACTTTTAAACTACATTACCTGATGATGCTTCCACACAAGTTTCAGCTTTCCTGGCTGATTGGTTTCTGAGAAGAATTTTTTAAAGATTTCTATAAATATTCATATGTAGAAATTCGACCCTCCGTTGTGGCCCCACCCTACCCTGGGGATCATGATTTTCCCAACTTTGAATATAATCTTCGTAAGGATGCTTCCACACAAGTGTCAGCTTTTCTGGCGGACTAGTTATTGAGAAGATTTTTGAAAATTTCGCCAAAAATTTCAATACACTTCAGAGAAAACTGTCTTGGAGGCCACTTGAAATCAGCAGCCACTTCTTGCCCCCCCCCCACCCGACGTGGTTCCTTATATATAGTACCGATCATGACCAGACCCAACCTAAAAGAAAGAAACCCCAACTAAACCCTGGGTTTACTTTCTGGGTTTACTCTGGGTTTACTCTTGGTTTATTCTTAGTTTATTAGACCGAACCCAGAGTAAATGGACACTGGACACAAAAAGTAAACCCAGTCAGAAGTACATGTATACCCCTGAAAGCAAACACTAACTGTGTATTCAGAATATACAAGGGGCAGAAATTACAGGCAGTAGGATGGTAAGATAAAAGACGGGTCTGCTTCACACTTCAGTGCGAACAGTTAACCTAAAAAGCAATTTCCAAGTATACCGAAAGTAAACCCCGAGTGGACCCAGATTTTCAAAAAGCAAACCCAGAGTAAATCCAAAACAAACCCCAATAGTAAACCCTGGGTTTAGTTGGGGTTTACTCTCGTGTTAGATTGGGTCTGATCGGTACTGTATTTGCCCTTCAATATGCGGCCACTTGCGTTACGCAGCCAGCGGCCACCCAATTTACTAATGGACCACGTAATTGCACAGTCTTTAGGATTCATTTTGTTCATTTCTGATAATTTTGTCACGTGATATTTTTCCCGTGTTAGCTAATTACAGATCCCAATCATTTTGATCGTTCTGAAAAATGGAGTCGCTTGGGTAATTGAATAATTATTGTCTACCTTACATGTGTATATATCAAATACGATGAAAAATGTATATTTTCTGTGTGTTTTATTTTTCATTTTACAGCATGACTTCTAGTTCTTCAAATGTAAAGAGGAAAGTATTAAATCTAAATGAAAAACAAACCCCGAAATTTCTTGAGTTAGAAATTTGAGAAATGTCACACTACGAGCTGTAATTCCCTCAGCACAATGACGTGATAGACTGCCCCGCCCGATGCCAACGAGCATCGACTGCAGTTCTATCTGCAAACTCCACAGAACCACCTGTGCACACCTGTGCAAAAATGTAAGACGAGCTAATCTTCAAGACCTCGCAATATAGAGAATAATAATTCTCTCTGACAACAAAATGAGTGTCTTCATCATTAATATCAAATTTTAAAAAAACAAGCAGGTTGCATAATTAATATGCAGATAGAAAGCATGAAACAACATATTTAGATATTTGTATAACTTCATTTAAACTTCATTAGGGTTGGACCTCTGACGAGCGGCAGACCCTGGAACATTCCCAAAATGTGCCCGAAACACCGATTCAGGTGTCAGGTCCTCTTCCGTCGGCACACGTGGAGCCGGGTGGCAATTATATTTTACGAAGACAGCTGAAACTTTTCGAGTTTGAAAAACTCAAATTAACAACATTTAAAAAATTCCATTGAATACACGTATCTTAAATAATATATGAAAAAATTGTAGACCCTAAAAGTCCTGAAGCACCATCTAATGTTATTGGGAACGAGAATATAAACGAATTTTGTTGCGGGTGGTTCAACTGTTGTTTAATGATACGACATCTCGTTGAATAAATGTCACAGGATCATTTTTACAAGAAAAGCCCTAAAACTTTATACAAGGGTGTAAAATTATTTATGTTCATTAAAACATGTGAAATTACATACGTAAATAAATCTGTAATTAAAATAAAACACGCATTTTGATGCATTTATGTTTTTACATTGATTTACATGATTTTGTGTACAAAGTGGAAATAAAGGCCGCCTGTCTTAAGTGGCCACTTTTCCCCAAGGTGGCCTTTTCAAACAGGTTTGATTGTTATTCCTAATTATATCTCCTTGAAAAAGGGCGTGTAATTTTCATAACTTTGATTCTCCTTCAAAGTGTGCTTTGTGCCAAGTTTGATTGAAATTGGTCCAGTTGTCTAGAGAAGATATTGAAAATGTGATACGTTAACGGACAGACAGACGGAGAGACAGACAGACGGATGACAGAAAAAATGTGATCAAAAAAAGCTCACTTGAGCTTTCATATCAGGTGAGCTAAAAAAGCAATGCCAAAGGCAAATACTATCTTGAATTCTTAAGCATACTTTATCTGGTGGCATTTGATTAAATTCACTATTTTCGTAAAGAAAAAAATCCTTCTTTTTTACCTTTTAAAATGTTGGTGTAATATTTCTATGTTCTTATACAGAGCTCTTCTTTAAAAGGATATTAAGGGGGAACAGGACGTTGCAGTGTAAAATTATTTGTCAATAAATTTTTTTGCTTTTCTTAGCACGTTTAGATAACACTACAACATGTATTATTTTCATGACTACTTTCTTACCTTGCAAGGTAGATATTTTAATAGGAATTATCCCCCTTGTCTGTCATTATGAATTTTTTTAACAATTTCAATTCTGCAATAATTTTTTGTTTGATGGAATTTATTTGCAAATTATATTCATTAATTTTAAGAATGGAAACAAATTTCAAAATCAATTACAACATTGGCATTTTTATATAGCAATATCATAATTTTATCAAAATATTGCTCAAATCAGCACTTCAAATTTTGAAGTTTTTGATTCTAAATTTGAACAAAATGTGATGGCATAAAAAAAACCTGTCAATGAATTTTTTAACAAAATTTCATATATCAACCTTAGCATGCGCTTTATTACTTATAAATGTTCATGGCCACTTTCTTGCCATTCAAGAGAGATACTACAATAGGAATCACCCATACCCCTTATTATGGAATTTCTGTTTTAAACTATCAAAAAAGTAATGCATTATTTAGATTTATCAATTAACATGAACGGCTCATTATCAGAATATATACCTGATTATATTAACCGCTTATAATTTTAAACATTTACATTTCTAAAACTAAAATTTTAAATTTCCCCATCTCATGTTGTGAAAATGACTACTTTAGAGCCGTTGAGTACGGGAAAAAGATCTATCAAATTATGTATGACGTCATAATGGATAAATGACATCATAGCATCATACAATCAAATCAATTATGACGTCATAATAGAGTTAGCACATCAAAGTATCATTGCAATGAAAGTCACGTGATACGTGTCCTGTCTCCCCTTAATACAGTCTAGAAACCGTTTTCTTAATATTCGCTACGTTTAAATAAGCACAATTATATGTTTGGTTTAAAGCTAGTCTCCCTATTTTCTCATTTTTTTTTTGGGGGGGGGGGGGTACTATGTTATACTTTAACCTGTTTATTGATGTTAATGATGATAAGCATGCAAATATGCTTTGTAAAATGGTGTTTTTCAGTCGACTGGGGTTTTATTAAAAATTCCATTTTGTATGCTACACAAATCAATTATAATTGGCAAACAAATTTCTTTACTTAACCACAAAAAAGCAATATTTGCATGTCTGCATGTACAACTCATTTTAACAGTATAGATGACAAGCCAGTCTTTTGCCCTCCAATTTGTTTTACTGGTTGTCTGAACTGTTAGAGATTAGCGTCAGATCATTTAAAAATGTCGAAATGAATATGATATTACATAACTTCGATACTCATAGTTTAGAAAAAGTCAAACAATTTTGGGCCAATAAGCATGGCTTTATTAAAATAAAGAAATCATAATGCATACACGGACTTGATGATTACATCATTCTAAACTTGTTTACCATGGGACCCCACATGTTTACAGTGTATGCTATTATGGTGTGTATAAAATAGTCCAATAAAAACTAAGACACACATGTACATACAGTATGTATATAGCAAAATAACAAATAAGAATTCAAAACAGTGTTATAGATATCGACTGTAAGCACAGATCCAGCAAAATGAATTATATCATCTAAGATCCAAAAATTTACTGAAGTGCAAAACATGTGTAATCACCATGCAAACATGCATGCACTTTGTACAGCATTCTACAATTGTGTGCCCTGGGAACCCCACCTCTTTCAATGCACTGTTTACAGTGTCTGGTGTGTAGTTCAATACACAAAAGAAATAGCCGAATAAGAAATAAGAATTAAAAACAGCGATGATGTGCAAAACAACACGTGTAGGTAGACTGCGTGGACTGAAAAGAGCAAATGTTTTAAAAGAAAAGGTCAACACGACATATCCTGTATTAAAACATACCTTTATTATCTCTCAAACGATGGTTGAGCTGCATTTTCCACTCTCGGCGTCTTGCAGGCCATGCATCTTATGAAAATGTTGACACACCGCTGTCAGCTGTTCGCAACCAAAACAAGGCGAGTGAAAGCGCTGTGTTGACGCGGATGGTAAGCAAACGACAATGCAATTTTAAGAAATAAACGCCTTTAATCACAGATTTTCGATTAAATATTGTTTAAAATAAAACTCAAAATGATTATTTAAAGCAATTAATCGATAAATTTTAACAGTGATCGCTTTACTATATCGAAATTAGGAAAAAGATGAAAACATGAATAATGGGTGGAGCTAACGTCATGAAAGGTCACGTGATATTCATGAGGTGAAATGTATGGGAGGCCTTAACCTAGCTGCGTATCGGGTAAAGTCACTGTAGTCAAAATAATTGCCATACAAGTTATAGTACAGTGTATGTTTTTTCTACCTTATCCCAAAACAAAACAATTTAAAGAAATAATTTTATTTTTTTTATTTTATCTGGGATGATAAAATTGATAAAATCTATCAAAATATTAAGATTAATGACAAAGTTAGAAGGGGTTAAAAGTTCCGCAAATACTATCTTTTGCAGAACGTCTAAACATACCTGGGGTGAATCAATGCTTGGACCCAGCAATGTAAATCCCAATGAAACATTAATTTTTAATATGGGTAAACTCGAAAAGTGGAGGCATTAAAAAAATGACAACTTCATAAAGAAGGCTTGTCGGTTGCCATGTAAAATTTTAACGATTTTCTGTCGCCTTTCTTCAGTAATCTCCAGGTTAATGTTTATATAACCCCCAGCCCCGATCACTGTAACAAAAGCTTTTTAGACGTTTTGCCCACAAAACGAAACTACACTGTAAATAGTGGGACTACTACCTCTTTTTATAGTCATATTTTCGTTGCAGAGGGACTATTATATTGTATAATTTCCCTTCTTTTCAACCCAATCATGTTGATTGCGAAATATTAGTACAGTACTTTACTTTATCTGATAAAACCTGTTAATCTCATAATAAACGGTAGTTTAGCTGATCTAAAAAAAACTACTTTAGATCAATATTTTAGTTACAGTCTTGAAATATGCAAATCCAACTTAGTTTTCCTACGTAACTTTTGTAGTTCATAGGATCATGCTTAACGTAATATTTGTTATCGCGTTTCCTTAAAACTTCTTAAATTGCATGCAATCCTTCTAACACACTGGTAAAAATTGGATGATTTCATACCTATTTTGAGATGATGAATTCAACAGTTCCTTAAGTTTAAACACATAAAGTGAATTGTTGCTCTAAAAAGATCAAAGCGTTTTTTAATATAAGCGTGAACCGTTTCAGATATTTTTTTTAGATCAGAAGTGGATGTCCTTCTATTTATCATACCGACTTTGTTTGATACTATTATATTTAACCTTGGGATCCAGTCTTTGACCTTGTCAAGGTATTACCTGGGAAATATCATTTTTACTGTGTATAAACAATGGATGCAGCTTCCTGATGACTACTTTATTTTATTATGTGATATTTTTGCAAATCTTATACATTTTTATTAACTTTAACAGACACTTATATCTATTACTTTAAATAAATAATTAAAAAAATAAAGACATTAGTTGAACCTCTTTAGACTACCAACAATAACTTTGAAAATACGTATTGATATTATAATTCTTGTATAAAAAGAGGAGGCAAAAAAACCAGCTTCAAGTTAACAACTTAAGATATTTTCTCCATGTTTACTTTTAACGCATCATGGCCAGTGGTAAAATTTTATTTATATTGAACTTCTCACCGAGAGGAGACAAAAGTTACTTATATATATATTTCGGGAAGAATCAGATAAAATGGTATTCACACTGAGGCATTTTGTAAGCCTTTCATCTGGCGAAGAATCAGAAGATTTTCTTTATACAAAAATGTACCTTAACATACGAATGTTTTCATAATTTTATTTAAGTTCTTTCACAAATGTTCTATAGATTTTCCGTTACGATATTTGTCTTTAAAGTGGTTTCTGTGTCATTTTCGGTATCGAAGTCCCGGTATATTTCTTTCATTCATACATGTAATGATGTATATAAACCAAGGCATTTGGATCTGTTGAAGAGCGTCAGTCTACGGATCTTATTTTTATTCTTGTCAACTCGGGATCTTTCTGTAATTTATTCATTTCTATAGCTGTTTTATTAATGTTTAACTAAGCATCAGAAGGTTTCATGTTCTTTAAATCCCGTTTATGTTAATAATTGTTCAAATACAACTTCTTCCGACCCATCTCCACAAGTATTATAATAATATTTTTTTAGCATGGTTACGGAGTCATGACTGAGTCTTGAAGCTTGGACCGAGTGTCTCTCAGCAAAGATTCATTCATTGACATATGCACTAAGAACGGGTTGGCTGTATGCGGGCCTCTCACCATGGTGATCGCTTCTTTCCCTTACAAACCGTGAGCGCTGTTTCTTATTGTCTACTAAGTAAATACATATGCAAGTTAACAGATTTTGCTTTCATCAGTTCACAGAATCAATTTATGCTTAACAGTTGTAAATGGTCGACATTTTCGCCTCTGTTGCTTGCATTAAGGTTAGCTATTACCTTCTTTCAATTTTTTATACAAATGTTAAATTTAAAAAAAGAGGTTTTCGAATTTTTATATGAACGGTGAAAACAAATTACAAATCCTTATTAGTTCATGTTTGTTTGTACTTATTAAAACAAAGGCATATATTATAATTGATACACACTTGATTTTTAATGATAAGACAGATCTGTAAATAAAAACAAAAACATTTAAAATATCTCTCTCTCTCTCTCTCTCTCTCTCTCTCTCTCTGAGATTGTTTTTTATAGAGCCTATTAAATAGTTGACATAGTTTGAAATATTCTAGGATAATGTTAAGTTGCTACTAGCTAATAATATGCAAGACAACATAAACATCGTTACTATATCGTCGAAGAATTTACGTTATGACTTACTTGTAAGAAAAGGAACAAACCCGTCGTTTTTAAACAGAAAAGGTGGCGATTAACAACACGTATAGTATACAGTAATGATTATACCGGGATAAAAGATAGGGTAACATTTAGCTGTAGCATTATATCACTTTTTCGCAAATAAACGAGTTCAAATAGGAACATCGTCTGTCATTCCACTTTCCGTCGTAGGTCATGTCAATGCAGTCACGAGTCGGAGCCTGGTGGGGATGAACTAGGCTAGGATTACCTGGGGACCAGTTGAAGAAGCCAATCGTCGTGTTCGAGTGGTCCCAAACGAACTGACCTTCAGTGGCAATATCATTACCACCTGTCCAAGGTGTACATCCAAGGAAGGTAAAACAACCTTCTGAAATTGAACAAAAGATTTCATGTAATCATTCAATCATTAAATTTATTTAATAAATAAAACCAATTTCAACCTAAGATCTAATACAATCCTTCTTATTAGATTAGATTTTGAAGAAGAAAAACTATATGGGCATTCAATCATCAATATGCCTTGTTGCATTTCTAAACACTGAAATATTAATTCCTGGGCCTTTTAAACTTTGAAAACGTTTATTCAATGATTTTAGTATAGATAAAACCAGATCTGATACTCAAGTTAAATGAAATGCGAAGACAATTTACCTGTCTTAGGAAATGTAGTCCACAACCAATCAGATTCCTCTTTTGTTTCAATCTCCACCAAATATACACATATTCTCTGACATGCCAGCTATATTGTATAAAACAGTTGTTTTTAAATTAGTGGAAATAGAGAAACAATAGAACAAAACCAGTGAAATACTCCAGAGATGTACAATTTAAACAATAAATATATAAAATATAAATAAAAACAAAAATAGTTTTATCGGACAGCGAAGTGGTTTTTACAATTAAATATAGTCTTAAAAGGATGAAACGCAGTATAGCCAAGCAAGGAGTTTTCAAAAAAATGTCAATATCTGATTAATATTAGAATCAATTATATTAAATTCAGAATAGTTCTATCATCGATGCAATGACACTCTTTACCATAAAAAAGAGGAAAAATAAATAGTTTTATATTGTTTTGAGGCACTGTTAATACCAAACTTTCATTTACTCTGGTTCTACCTCTCATAAAATTACATATTATTCTTTTATTTGCGTTAAATTTTAAAATAATTGGCTTAAAGATTATTATCTAAAATTGAAAAAGAATATCGATGTTCTAAGCTGTATTCACATTTCGCGATATCATTTACATTAACGAAGTATTGCAGTAATCAAAATGAAATTGTTAATCTAAGGTAAACATATATTTTTTCTGAAATAAAATGGAAATTTATCAAATAAATCAATCAAATGATTAAAGTCAACGTAATACTTAATTTTGTTTTATCCACTTCAATACCTTGGCGTCTCCATAGAAGTAAAAGTGACCCAAATATTATATCGAGTTCAACTCTTATTGAAAAAAAACAATTAAAATGTAACAGACAGCTTGTAATGAGAATTAATTTTCATATCCAAAACAAAGCATATTAAAAAGCATAAAGAAACAAAAAAAGCCCACAATAAATGACAATTTACCTTTTATGAAATAAAGCATTCAGTGAGATGCCAGGTTGACATACTGATACGAGTAGCTTCCCATCTTTACATAATGGTGTCTAATGGTTTTCTCGCTGTAAAGGAACTCAATGCAATAATCGTCTCCAGTACAAAGTTCAGCACAATGAATGACACTTACACCTTCTCCATTAAGCACGGTTAGGGATGAGTTAATCACTTCTTTGTACAAACTGGAGTACCAAGTTTGTTTCATTCGACAACTAGGACTTTATGAACAACAAGATTATTACCGGGATTTATATGAATGGCGACTTTTAAAATTTGGATCCAATTTTATTTTCAAAATAAAGCGTCAAAAAACATAAACCAGAACAAATTACTAAAAAATATATGTATATATGCAACATGGTACAGAAATGGTAACTTAATTTTAAATTATTTTTAAAGTTGTAGCTATTTAGAATTATTTGATTTATTTTATTTTGTGAATTCGTACCTAAAAGTTTTTTTAGGTCGTACTAATTAAGAATCTATCGTACATTATCCTGATTGTTTGAATGCCTGCTATGACGTTATTTATAAATTGAGTCGGGATTTTTTTTCCGACAGGAATTTTAAAATTTTATATAAAGCATCAACGAAAGACTCACTCGTTGCTATGCAATACGCTTTGCTCTAGTTATTATGATTTTTATACTAAATAATTATTGTAACTATTAAATGTACCAGTAATAATTTTGCTACCAAAACCCCTGTGCGTTTCTGTCCATATTCGAATTAAAAAAATTGTATGTATTAAGATGTTTGTTTTACGCAATAAAGTGAATTCATATGCGCTAAACATATTTCTTTTTAAACCAAACTTTCAGGTGAGTACAAGCGGCCGAAAAAACAAAATATGTTATGTGATTTTGAAGTCAATCAAAGTGTGATTATTTACATAAAAATGGAATAGAACTATTGTCGTAATAAAGTATTTTTTTCGTAACCCTTGTATCCGGGAAATATAATTGCCTAAAAACAAAAACGCATTAAAAATTACATTGGTTTTCAAATGAGACCAATAAATGCAATTCAAATGTTTGCTTTTTTGACGCAAGAAACTGTCCTAATGAAGCAACTCATTATTGTCATTGTGTTTTCAACCACAAAAATATGCACTTTTAGAAATTAATGTCCGTGTTATTTTAAAAACACTAAGTCATTTGCCCATTTACCTCCATTTATTATGCTTCTGTATATTTCAATCTCAGAATGTTCTTTCATTTTCAACATAATTTTTTTTCTTCAAAACAAAACATTTTACTTCACAAATTGATAAATGAATGCAACTAAGATGTCGAATCCTTAAACAGATTTCTTCACAGAAATAAAAAAGAGTCTCAAATCAGTTTCTGTAAAAATGTCTTCTATGAAATAGTCAATAAAGTCAAAATTACAAATACAAAGAAAGAAAAAAGTGTTTACATGACTGGTTCTGTGTTAAAAATTCTTTAATATTTCAGTTTCGGTAATAAGATGCTGATTTAAAACATGTAAATAAATGTAAACTACCAATTAAATTATTCAGATAATTCATTAAAGCTACATGGTCCGATTGTTTCGTTATTGCAGTATAAAATAATTTTCCATACAAACCAACTATTTCAGAAAGTTATGGACTTTCTCCTTTTTACACCAACAGAATCGGTCTGCTTTCAAAATTAGAAATATTCAAAGTGCATGAAAATACTTTCTTTTGGGAAAACGAAAAAACCAACCAAAATGCATCATGGGAATGTTTAGAAAAGGGAACCGTTTGGTTTCGTCCCCCGAATGATTGGGTTAATTCAACAACGCATGCTCGTTTGTAAACAAACAAACTTCAGAAATTTTGGCGAACAAAATGTACACAGGTATATTTTAATTTACATACACATTATGACTATTATTTATAGCGATGTCAAAGTCGTACTACAACCATACCGGCTTCGACGTCAGGGGAGAATTTTAGCATGAGGCGAAATAACGCAATACCCTTTTATGTCGTTTGTTTTGTTAACAACTTTTGTACATAATTTTTTTTGTATTGCAATTTGCCTCAATTGACCGGGAAAACTTCTGAAATGTCTATTATTATACATATACTTAGCATAACCATCGTTTTAAGACGTACAAAAAATTTGATATAAAATTAGACAGCTTTAAATGTTTGAGTTTATTTAAATTATCAAAAGATACGTTTAAAATCATTAAGAATATGAATATTGATCGCACCTTTGAATCAAATTCAACGCGGACATCCCTACTATCAATTCGTACAGACGTTAAAAAGGTTCGATCCTTTGTTTTTTGGTTAACAATTTGGATCACCTCTAGTCTGAAAATTCTACTTTCATCGTATATTAATTCTACTCGTATATTTATATTTTACAATGCCAAAAAAGCTATATTGAATAAATTAGTTAAGGGAAACTTAGGCATCTACAGGGTTTAGAAAGGGACTATATTTTATGGCGAAAGGTTTTTCATAACTCAATCGTTTAAGTATCCTGTAACTTTAGCTTCCTAATTTTTCAAAACTTCCAAATAATTTAATTTGTGCGTTAGGATATCTACATTTTGTTCGGAAAAAACTATCTGAACAATTTTTAAACATTTCAATGACATATATTATCATATTTAGTTATATTTCATAAAGGTAAATCAATAATTAACTCCTTTTTTAGCCTAGTTTAGGCAAAAATAAAATTAGCTTATTAAACGCCATATTTAAAAAAATACATAATAGACCCATACTTTTGGTTTTTTTTCTAAAGCTATAAGATTTTTCCGACATGTCTGTTATAAATTGAGTAAAAGATTGAGACTTTTAAATTATTTCATTGCGTATCGAATTGTTAATGACTGAAAACAGCGGTTTTTTTAGTGCAAAAGGGGTCAAAATATTAATTAGGTGATGAAATTATGAACATTTTCTTAATAATAGAATTAAGTTAATATGATTTGAATAGAATTAATATTTTTTATGCCATGTTTCATTCCGATAAAAATAACAGAAGGAAAATCGATTTTTCTATAAATTGGACTTTCAATGCAGAAAGGTCATGTTAAATGCACCGTAGCGCCAAAATAAGCCTATAGACAACCCAATATTTTTTTTTATTTTGGTTAAGTTGTGAGTGTAAAATTTTTAAAAATACTTTAGATAAAAACTAAACAACTTTTGATAGACTTTTGATAGCAGGATCCAACCTCCTTATATGACAAATTAAAGATATATTTGTTTATAATGTTTATAATTTGTTTATAATTTTATTAGTTTTTATTCATATTTGAGAATTTTCATTAATTTTTAAGACAATTATTGATGTGATTATCATAAACAAGAAAGTTCGAAGCACCCAAAAGCACCCAAAATTCCAAGATATTTCTCTAAAATCCTTAATAATTTGCGTTTATTGCTTAATTAATCATTTTGTTAAAGGTCTTGTTATTGTTCTAAATATGCTGAATCCAGAGAGAGTTGTTAAATTATTTATTAAGCATTGGCGATTTAAATATTGTTAATACGTATATTTTGCTATGAGGATATGTCAAACTTAGTAATATTGTAAGTGAACAATTGTTTTCCATAGCATTTTTATTTTTAAAAATCTTAAAGATTTTGATTACGTGTTTAGATTTTGCATATAAATGTGTTATCTGACACTTTATTGTAAATCATTTTGAATTTTTATATGTATATGCACATATATGACATTTTATTTGCATATGAAAAATTTTGTATATAAATACTTGTATAGGGAGAGGGCTACATATGTTTTAATACTTGTACCCAATCCCACTGTAATCATATTACAATAAAATAAGTTCAAACCAAACCAAACTTGGGCAAATCATCATTGAGTAAAGGAAATTGAAGTTTCTTAAAATTAATTGCCACGCTCTCGTTTAAAGGGAAATAAAATCAATTATTGGAATTTATTGGTATTTTTCACAGATCTCAAAATCCACTTGGCCATAAAAGCTAAAACTTGTGTGGAAGCAACATCGGGTGGTGTAAATTCTAGTTAATTCAAATCATGATCGTCGGTGGTAGGGTGGGCCACAATGGGTCAAAAAGTTTCACAAGAATATAAAATGAATTTTAATGAACCATTTGGTCAGTAAAGCTGTAACTTTTGTAATCCCGGATTTACGTTATTAATAGTAGGCGTGGTAATTTGTCGAATAAAATTTTCATTACTGGATTTAACTAATTCAAATAGTAAGTCGTGTCACTGGGGAAAGTTTGTGACTTCATCATAAAAGATATTTCATGAAACTGACATTTTAGATTTACCTTATGAATATCATTTTGCGTCTTTAGTTTTAGTATCCGGTTTACAAAAGCATTTAAATTTAATCGGATTGCAAACTGTGCTTATTCGTTTAACACCGCCAAGATGAGAACACTTAATATATTTTTGGTTGTGTTGGCCTTTGTCTCTGACTATTCTGAAGCTTGTACATGTGCAACTACACATCCCCAAGTACAGTTCTGTAACGCAGACTACGGTATCTATCTATCTATCTATCTATCTATCTATCTATCCGTTTGTATGTCTCTTTTGCTGCATATTAAATTAAGTATCTTTAATTTTAACTGTGAAAGGATGCAGAAAAATATCTTGCAGCGAAAATATAAATTCAGAATATATTTAATAACGCGGAAAATTGAGGAATGTAATCAAAAACACAAATTTCACATGATGCTTATTTAAAGCGCACAACAAAAGTATTTCTCTACACTAATATTCAGGGTCCATTATTACTGCTTAAGGATTCGTTTCCAATTTTTCTTGCGTAATTCATCTGGCACTTTTGAAGTAGAAACTAAAAGAACTATTTTGTCGCTGTCATCTTACATAGATATAGTTTTAAACGAATCCTGCATTATTGTAGCTCTCTCCTAAAAAAGAAAATCAAAAACGACTTTAGATATATTTATCTGCAACAAGCCTTAATCCTATTAAATTTCGACTGTATAGTAAATATTATATTTTGCACTGGAAATATGCATTTTAAGGAAGATCAAGCTGTATACAGGGAGTATATTTAATTGTTTGGAGATCAATTCTCATGTGTAGGAAACTTCTGAAATATTTTGTTCGTTATATGTTTGAACATAATGTTTATGCATTTAAGATGAATAGTTTACTTAAAGCAAGTATTCTGCTTGATAATTTTATCCCTCTTTACTAAAATGGAAGTTTGGCGTCTAAAATGTTTTATGGGAATAAAAAGTCTTAGATTGACATTTTGTTGAATATTACTTGATTTTTTTATTTTAAATGATTCATTAAATGTATAAAGCTTTCAAAACCAATATGATTTATATCGTTTCAGTTGTTAAAGCCAAGATTCTTCATAGAAAAGAAACTGGTGGACCACTATTTGAAAATGTCGTTTATAGAGTACAAGTTACTAGAGTGTATAAGGTAACGATTTTTGACTAAAGATAATTTTAGTTATAATTGTGTCAGTTCGGGTGTAATGTTTTAAGTCAATTAACATTGAAATCCTTTACTTCACATTTGAATAATGACTTTTCCCCTTTGTTTTACAATTGAGATTAAACAAAAGTGAATAATCTAGTAACATTTGAAAAACAAATGATGATATTTCTAGGGAAGTCGTTCTTACAAAGGACGCCGTGTACAAATCTTAACAGCCTCCAGCGGAGCTGCTTGTGGGTCGTTTTTCAGGACTCGCAGTGAATATATCATAACTGGTAATAAAACCAATCAACTTGCTACATTAAAGGGTACCTGCAGCCAAACCCATGTAAAACTTATGTTATAGAATTTATTTACAAGAATTTAATGCAAAAAACCGCATCGAAATCGATGCAAAAATAAGGAGTTACGCCGCTTCAAAGTGGCTATTTTTACCTGCTTTGAGAAATCCAATCAAGAGAAAATAGAATTAGGCGATAACGAGGCTTCAGCGGAAGTGACGTCACGAGGTCAACAGGAGGAGAATTTCCATTCAAAGCTATACAAAATAAATTCGATTTTACAGCCAAAATGGTTGATATAGGTCTGATGTTTTCACGTATCAAGTTATTTTAAGTTTTGTGGATTTAGAAATTTGTATCCGTATATATTTGTTACAGTCTGATTTATTTTTAAAAGTTTTTAAAATTTGCTATCTTCCTCGCCTCTTTACCGATGATTACGATATCTTAAAACACTTGCATGGGCAGAATATGTTCATTATTCAGTGTTTGATTACATAATATCACTTCACAGGCGAATGATCCGAGACAATGACACAGGTAAACAGGTAAACTAACGGAGCTACTGCTCCAGACACGTGTATATCTGGGTATGTGTACACATGGTACACATGCATGTCTGGTGAACAAAGGGGGGTTTCACACCTCTAAACTAGTAAATTGATTTGTGTATAATAAGCTACCGAAAACAGAAAAATAAATTAGACTGTGTAAAATCAGGCGTTCATAAGCTAATACATGTGTATATTCTGTCAATCAGACTATCAAAACATAACCACTAGCATAACCACTAGCCTGCTAACGTTCAAAATAAATGCCTTAATTGTAACTTATTTACTCACATTTAAAATGACAAAATTTACCATTCAGCCGTTTTAATCTTTATAAAGATGTAATTATGCAATTATTTCGGAAGTAATTACGTTGATCATTCATTTAGTCTCAATTTCTTATCTAATATTAATGAAGTGCAACTTTCTTTCGAGCTCTATGGTCAGCAGTTAAATACTCTAAATAGCTTAATTAAGTTGTTATACTTACGCCGAATCATTTTAAAATCTTTTTTAAAAAATGATGACAAATTAAAGGATGTAAATAAGTCTAACATGAAATTCCACTATCGTATTTTTAAAGAATACAAGACCGACTTCATCATGCAGCCATCTTGCATGGACTTTCGCCCTGATCCGTTTATAATTAATCCTGTATTTATTTTATATGATGCTGTTTTGATTGTTATTGGTTTGAAATTAGTATTAATGAATAATCAGGCGACATAGTGGTAATTTTATGTCTCATACGAGGAATGAGGAATAGACCCCGCGTTATAATACCTTTTACAAAATATGTACTATTATCAATATTATTAATAATGTCATGGAAAAATCATCCCAGAAAAATACGAAAATATGTTTCTTATAACAATAGTGCTTTGATTGATAGTCATTTTGCTACATAGACTGAATTTATATGGAAAGTGTGTTACAAATTTGACTTAATTCATTTTCTGAATTCGTTATTTTTGTACGGTAAAATACGAGTTTAATTCGAACAACATTTTATATAGTCATCCTGGGTTGAAAAGGAAATAAAAATACAGAAACAATTGTTTATATATCGATATAACAATGCAAGAAAACGAACAGTTTTCATACGATTTTCTTGTTTCTGATGTAGCGGCGTTGACCCCGTGACGTCACAGTTCATCTCGCGCCAAATCGGCTTGATTCAAGAACCGTTCAGGTGTGAAATTGGGTTTTCCTAAAATATCTCGAAAAGTACTTATGCGGTCGAAGTAAAATTTTCAGGATGATGTTTTTACATAGATCTCCATAATATCAAAAAATGACCGGCACTGCAGGTACCCTTTAAACCAATTTACTTTTGCGTTGAAACTAAGACAAATATGTATATAATATTCATTCCAGATGTATCGGCTTGGTCATGTAATGTTTAAATAGTATTCATATACACGCATTTTCTTTTTTTTAAAAAGCAGATATTGCCTGTATACACACATATGTCAATAACAAAAAAACAAAAACAAAACAAAAACAAAACAAAACAAACAAACAAACAAATGCTACAGTACTGCATGTTCTCGGAATAAAATGATATAATTTCTCCCTTTATCCAACTAAATTATAATAATCTTTAATCGGCTAAAACAGTTTTAAGTTTAATTTGTTTTCTAGGCACCATCAGAGACAGCATTTGGAGAACAAACTCATGTAGCTGGAATACAGAAGTATCATCCGTCCCCCCATACCAGAGAGATGCCATTAATTTTGGATATTATAGGGACAATTGTTCTTGTGACGTAAGTGGCAAAGTAATATTCACAAATATTACTTTAAATTAATGCTTTAATTTCAAAAAATGTACAATAATGAAATTTTTTTTTACTGATTTATTAACATTAAAGAAGTGGAATTTATATCAATTAATCCGACTTTAAAATAAATGCTATAAGGTTTCATGCTGTGTCCATAAGACAACCCTACACATTGTTTGAACAAAATTAATTTTTATTAAATTGTCTAATTATTAGATTTGCGATTCTTTCAAACAGGTTAACATCTGTTTCGGCGACCAGTGTCCTGCACCTGCACAGAACGCGTGTGTCATTAAGCAAGCTGACGATATATCTTGTTTTTTCCGGAATAACTCATGCAGGCGGGAAAATAATGGATGTACCTGGCAGTCTTCAGCTTGCTTTTAAAGTCATACTCTTACAAATAACATGTCATTGGTAAATAAAAAGAATTTCACTCGTTTTTATAGTTTCAAAACAAAAGGTTTCGTGGTTATATTAAATACCTAATATCTGATACCAAAAATATTAATAATATTAAGATAAAAAATCTACAAATTATCAATTTTGTAAGAGGGTTGTCATGTTTAACATGCATGCGTCTTAAGAATTGGAAACAATTTTATCAGTTATGGTATCTGCAGAACCTATTTATTTTCTTTTACAAATTGGAAAAATCCTTTGTGTCAACCAAGTCATAAAATGCATTTTTCGGGGGGCAAATGACAATGCTCGATTTCAAGAATAAATTTGCTTGGTTAAAGTTCTAGCAAAATATCATAGTTTCATTGTAAGAGCGAACATGCAGACTTTAAAGTCATGTTTGCTAGATGAATAACTCTATATTTTTAATCCTGCTTAGAAATGGGGGATCAAATGTGCGCAAATAATCCAAACTTGTTGAAATAACAAAAATTCAAATTCAACAATATCTATCTCTCTGGAGTAAACAAAGAAAAAAAATTATCTTTACAAAAGCCGATCAAAAAGGTTTAAAAAATGATGCAAATATAATAACATCATAATGATTTGCTCGGATTATTAAGCTCATAAATTATAAAAATGCTTAAACAGCGCATTGTGTACTTCTTAAATTATTTTACAAGATCAAATATGAATATGGTAATCCTACTTTCACCCATAGCAGCCTTTCAAAGCAGGATATACTTCAAATTCATAAATCGGTTATGGATATATTTAATATCCCCAATAAACAAAATGAATTTGATTTACATTATTTGTACTGGATTCCAAAGCTTCACAAAAGTACTTACAGAGATATATAGCAGGTTCCAGTAAATGTTCTACCAAACCTCTCTCTTTATTCCTAACTAAAATTCTTACAATAGTGAAGGAGAAACTTCAAGAGTATTGTACAACAATATACTCAAGAAGTGGTGTGAATCAGATGTGAATACTAAACAAGAAGCCCATGGGCCACATCGCTCACCTGAGGAACAATAGGTATGATGAAATCAGCTCAATGGAGTCATAATACAAACTATCTGGACAATGTAGTATAATACATGTAGATCCTGCATAAAAAAAATCCACCCCCCCCCCCTGGATATTCTTATTTTTATTATCATTAGTCCCTTTTCTAACAGAATGATTTTATAGTCATAACACATGTTGAGCATTGCAGTTCTCAAAAAGATCCTAAACAATTGTTTATGTATGGGATATAAAACTACATCAAACTCTGAACGCCTTGTGAGGCCAAAGAACCATCAAGGGGGCCAACGTCTTAACAATTTTAAAGAATCACCAGGGTGATTAGTTTCTGAGAAGAAGATTTTTAAAGATTTACTCTATATATTCCTATGTAGAAATTCAACCCCCAATTGTGGCCCCACCCTATCCCCGGGGGTCATGATTTTCACAAATTGAATCTACACCATCAGAGGATGCTTCAACACCAGTTTCAGCTTTCCATACTAATTAGTTTCTGAGAAGAAGATTGTTTAAGATTTACTCTATATATTCCTATGTAAAATTCGACCCCCATTGTGGCTCCATCCTACTCCCGGGGGTCATGATTTTCACAACTTTCACAGGATGAATGACCATCTTTAAGTTCTCCTTAAAGATAACTTAAAGGTGCTTAAAGGTAGCTTAAAGACGATCTTTAAGCCACCTTTAAGCTATATGTGTTGCTTAAAGGTGGCTTAAAGAAAGCGTAAAGATGGCTTAAAGGCAGCTTAAAGACGATCTTTAAGCCACCTTTAAGCTACCTTTAAGGACAACTTATAGGTCCTTAATGTCCAAACTTCTTTAAGCCACCTTTAAGCTACCTTTAAGCCACCTTTAAGCCACCTTTAAGTCATTAAAAAATCTTTTAATTCAATATTGTGCTTAATTTACCAACAAAATGTATTAACTTTATGATAGAAAAGGTATTAAAAACGGTTTTTGTTCTAGAAAATAAAATGAAAAAAAAAATTCAAAACGCCCAAGACGAGGATTGAACCCGGGACCCTTCGTTTACCAGCATCACCTCACTCCCTCTGCGCCACGGCAACTTATATATTTTAGGAGGTTTTTATATCCTATAAATTAGTGGCTATTGAATCAATGAATTGAGTGTGTATTTTTTACTTGAAAAGATTTTGACTTCCATTCAGTTTGTAACAATCAATTATATCTAATTTATAAATTACATGCATGCATGTATTTAGAACGAAATACGAAACTTGGTCTTCAGTGAAAAAAATAAATTATACCTAAATGGAAACTGTTAGGCTTACTAGTACTTAATTAATAAATTTAAACCAAGTAGATATAGGCTATGTTAATCTAATTCATAGCTAAATGAAATGCAAGGAAGAAGATGAAACTATTTCTTTTATTAAATGCATTGAAACTATTAGCTAGGGTATTAGTTCTACGCAATTTCATCACGGCGCCGTTCCAGTATGTATAATTTTAATAATATTGATTATTATACATTTACAACAGATCTAGAATAACAAATGAAATGATATATGTTTAAATGTTTAATTGTATACATGATTTTTAAACTATCAATTCTATTACAAACAATATTACCAATTACCGGTGACGTATTTACTGCATGTGGCAATTGCAAATGAAGTATGCATATACTTGTACATACAATTGTATGATGTACCAGGCCGGGTATGTGACATATTTACCCTTATACATATATTTAAATAATTAACCCCTATTTATGATCACCGGTACAGTAATTAATTAGTCTCTAGATTTTACTCTTACATACATGTGTCTTTAATTTGTAGACGTAACATTTTTAAAACCCATAGTTAGGAAATAATACTTTGAAAATGAATAAACTTTCATTCCCTAGACTTATCGTATACACGTATATACTAAGATTTCAACGCCTTTAGAAACCCTGACGTGCACCTGGGCACACGACACACCTGTTGTGTATATCTTGTATATTCTGTGTTAGTTCCAGGGGTTTTCTTAACTTGGACAAACAATAGACTCTAATTAGATATACACAAACGAACAAAACTATGTCTAGACAAACAAAGCGGTAATATCCCGCCCGATATAACCAAGGCAGTTGAGAGTCTTTTTATCTTTAACATGTATCTAGCATATCTAGAGATAGACCTAGAAATTATTAAAATTAAAAAAAAAATACATATCTTAAACCGATTAAATTAAATCATGCATTGTTGGTTCATTTTTTTTTTATCTTCTTTAATAACCGGATGAACTAAAAGAGAGAGAGAGAGAGAGAGAGAGAGAGAGAGAGAGAGAGAGAGAGAGAGAGAGGGGGGGATTTCACCGATTAATTTATAATAGGAAACAAACATATTTTAATATAATTTCAATGCGCATATTTAGATACAGAGACTGCGCTCACCCCTACAATAATTTTGAAACCAAAAAAAATTATAAAGAATTTTATAACGGCAATCTGTGTCCATTGGAGCGGTGTTGATGATAGCGATCTGTGTTTAATGGAGCGACAATTAAAACCGCCTGGAACACCCCCCACCTTCCTTGGAAATTTTATCATCACTCGGATCACCCCCTCCCATCCCTATAAAATAGCTTTTGCATTTAATATATGTTCTCAAGATGAATCTGTTCAGCTTGATCAAACCTGACTTAAAGGCAACTTAAAGATGGTGTAAAGACAACTTAAAGGGAGCGTAAATGCAACTTAAAGATGCTTAAAGGTGGCTTAAAGATGGCTTAAAGATTGTATATCCTTTAAGCCACCTTTACGCCACCTTTAAGTCACCTTTAAGGACTTGCTTAAAGATTGTTTTTCGCCCTGTGTTTGAATCTACACTACCTGAGGATGTTTCCACACAAGTTTTAGCTTTCCTGGCCAAATGGTTCTTGAGAAGATTTTTGAAAATTTCTCAACATTTTTCAACATTTTTCAATAATTCCTAATTAACTCCCCTTGAGAAAGGGTGTGGTCCTTAATTTTCACAACTTTGAATCTCCTTTGCCTAATGATGCTTTGTGTCAAGTTTGATTGAAATTGGCCCAGTAGTTCTTAAGAAGATGTCGAAAATGTGAAAAGTTTACGGACAGACAGACAGACGGACAGACAGACAGACGGACGACAGACAAAATGTGATCAGAAAAGCTCACTTGAGCTTTCAGCTCAGGCTAGCTAAAAACTCTAAACAATTATTAGAAACTTTGAGATCACAAAATTTTACCAATAGCATCAAAGCGTACCATTTTTCAACGCTTTATACAACCATTCCCCAGGACCAAATAAAATCTATGCTTTTTGATATCATCGACAGTTGTTTCTTCAATAAAAATGGAAGTCGTAAAAATGTTTACATTGTCATTGGAAATCGAAAAAATTATTTTTTTTTAAAAACCATTCTGATTGCACACACAAGTACTCTGAAGTTGTAATTAAAAAGACGCTTGAGTTTCTGATAGACAACATCTATGTAGTTTTTGGAAATCAAGTCTTCCAACAGTCTGTTGGAATTCCCTTGGGTACCAATTGTGCCCCATTGTTAGCAGACCTATTTTTGTATTCTTATGAAGCAGAATTTATTCAAAAACTTGTACGTGAAAAAAATAAATCACTCGCTGTGGCCTTCAACTCAGCATTCTGGTATATCGACGACGTATTATCAATTAACAACTGTTATTTCCATATTTACGTCGACTCGATATATCCGAGTAACCTTGAATAAAAGATACCACAGAGTCTACATCATCTGTTTCGTATTTAGATATTTTACTGCAAATTGACATTGATGGTAACCTAACAACAAAACTTTAGGATAAACGCGATGACTTTAATTTTTCTATAGTCAACTTTCCTTACTTATGTAGCAATATACCTTCATCACCTGCATATGGTGTTTTTATCTCTCAGTTAACTCGATACGCAAGGACATGCTCTTCGTATAAACAGTTTCTAGGACAAGGCAAGCTATTGACAAACAAGTTGATAAAACAGGACTATATACAGTCTCGTTTGAAGTTTTCTTTTCGTAAGTTCTATGGTCGATACAACGACCTTTTCAGCAAATACAATATTCCACTTCCACGGCGGGTGTGATCGGTCAGCAGAGGATGCTCACTTCTCCATGGCACCTGATCCTACTTCTATCTTTTTGGAGGTCCGTGTTGCACTACTTTGAATTTGTATTACATTTTATGGATTTTTGAGATGGTTGACAGTTTGTTATTGTCATTTTTTCATAAAATTATGGTTCAATAATTTGGTTAGTCATGTGTAATACAATTAATTTGAAGCCTTTTACAAATACCTTTCTTTTATTCAGATAATAATTAAGGGTCCAAATCAATTTGACCTTTACTTCGATACATTTTTCATCGTCATCATTAAAGTTTTCATTGTAGTGCTATAATGAATCAACTAATTAAAAACAACTAGCTTTTTTTTTCAAGAGTCAAAATATCTGAATGTTAACTAAATGGTCTGAGCATTGGACTGAATTCCAAAGGCTTGCTATTCAGTCGCCTTTGAGCTGACATTCAGTCGCATTTTACTTGACTTAATTACAGAGCTTCTTCATACGAAGGTATATTTAGTTGCATTTTACTAACGGGACTGTATTCTTTTATTTGGATTTCACAAGTAGGGTAAAAGGGCCCATTAAACAAAGAAACCATTTCATATTTTTTAACGTTCATCGGTTTCTTGAATGATGAAAGTTTTCAAAGCTGCAGTAAGTTTTAAAGGCGACAAAGCAGAAAGAAATGTGTCTCTATGCTGTCAATACTGTTGAATCTTTATCTCAGAATAAATCGCAATGGTATTCAACATGTAAAACACATTCACTAAAGAATGTCTAA
The DNA here is from genome assembly GCA_020458035.1 of Magallana ariakensis. Taxonomy (NCBI): domain Eukaryota; kingdom Metazoa; phylum Mollusca; class Bivalvia; order Ostreida; family Ostreidae; genus Magallana; species Magallana ariakensis. The sequence continues at coordinate 60,775,692 of CM035813.1, forward strand.
TTTTTCCCTGCCTGTTAGTACAATTTTTGCAAATTGACAGAAGACAAACTAGGTGATACATGTATAACGTTTTACAAAAAAAAAAATGTGGTATCAAACTTAACTTCTGCTATGGTAACAATAATTATAGTAAGCGTATGCTTCTATTTAGAATACCATGACTCTAATATCAAACCATGTATAAACATTATTACAAGTACAAAATTATTAGCTTTTTTTTCTTTATAAACCTGATGTGCTGTTGAATTTCATCCATTGCATTGTCAAATTGTATATGATAATTGTACCACTAATAAAAAATGCAAATTGTATATTTGATAACGTTTTGAATTAACAACGTAAGCACTTTTACATCTAAATACTATCAAATATCTTGTCCAGAGTAAAACAACACACCGTATTCATAGAAAAAACATTCTATCCAATCTATTTTTGTACGCACTTTGTAACCTTTTCATTCACTTACTAAGACACGCAAAACATATGGAGACATTTCAAATGAAGGTCACAAATGTTGACAAACTGTCTCTTGAAAATGAATATATATATAGATGAAGCTGTCAAATATGTGTCAAGGTTGATACGAGTTTAAAGGAACGTGGTTAAGTGTCACCTCTTGATCTAATAATAGTTTTAACGATGCATATACAGACGGCATTATTGCTGAAATACACAGTTCAATTTAAAAATGATTTGAAAAAATGTGGTAGATGGTTCAACGTTTCTAACAATTGTAGCCACATCTTAAATTTCTGACTTCATTCTCTGTAAATTAAAAAAAAATCACCTCTTAAGATAGGCATAATCTTATTCATTCACTTTTTTATACTTTAACATTGTGATTCACAACTAGCTAATGGACCTCGATTATTTTTTACTATAACAAATTAATTTAAGGTAGCTCGCGGGTTTACTGCTTGTGAGGCAACCTACACTAAAAAATTGTCTGTCGAGTCAATTGGTTTCAAAGGTTTATTCCTGAAATTTTAATTTTATTCGTAAGCCTAATTATAATGTTATCTTATCTTAAACAGAAGAATACTGATTAACACAATGAACGCCATATCAATGAAATATATAGCAATATTTAAATTTTCGCCAGTAACCGCATTCCAAAACCATACTCATAACTTTAAAAAACAAATCAGACGAATTTTATTTCACTCAGCACAATGATTGCAAAGATGAGAATTAATCGATACAAAAAAAACCTATCTGTATTCTCAGCCATTTTTTGCAAAAAAAACTTCGAAATTTTGAAATTTGCACATAGCGATATATTTTTATCACGACGTTAAACCATGTTAGCGCGACGTCATCAGTTTCGTTCAACTGTGTACCGAAAAAATGGACGGGCATTGTTTGTCAAGAAAATCAAATGAAAGCATGTATTAAGCAAATTATATTGTATTGGTTTTATTGAGATTTTAAAGCTGCCGTTGAATGACATCATATAGAGAAAAACTAATGTTTTTCATTGTACGTAGAGTGAAGCGGGCAGCTTATTAATGTAGTTTTTTAGCAAGAGTTAGTGCCCTTTGATTTATTGATTTTTGATAATGTAATTAATGTTCCCAATAATAACCAATTAGTGAGATTATTATTTTTTAGTATATGTAAATAAGGTGTTGTACATAAGAAGTTTTGGATTAGGTCGGATTTGTTTGTTTATTTTTTATTTACTATTTTTGATACTACGAATTATTCTAGGCCGGCACTTATATAGGGACAGTGTCTAATACATGTAAAAGAACGACTGTTTGGGGTTAAACTTAGACAAGTACGGCTAGATTGAGTGTGCGGACATCCCTGCTCTATCTAAGCTTCGTGTGATTTAACCTACGATACTGAGTGTGCGGTCATCCCTGCTCTGTATCGCATTAATACAAGTGTGCGGTCATCCCTGCTTGTATTAGTGGTGGTTACGGCGGAGCACTAGTGTGTGGTCATCGCTGGTGTTCTGGCCTTTCTGGCGCAAGTGTGCGGCACTCCCTGCTTGCGTTCGGTTGCGTTGTTGGCGCAAGTGTGTGGTCATCTTGCGTTAACGTTGGTACCTGTTGAGTTGCGTAGGTGTGCGGTCATCCCTGCCTGCGTAACGTTGAGTCACTATATATGTGCAGGCGCGGTGATTGAAGTCTGCACTTGTAAATATTGGAAGAAATCAGGGCTATCCAATTCCATCTCGGGTACGGGCCCGCGGGGGAACACAGGCAGTGACCCCCTTGCACGTTACAGAGATAATATTTTAATTTTATTGATCTCCATAACACAGTTACTCTAGTAATGAGAGGATTAAATTAAATGCAAAATCTTACCTGAAAAATATATTTTTAACAGTAATCAATCATTTACAAATAAATTTTAATTTTTAATCTTTAGCATGCAGAATCAAATTTTCAATTGCAAAATATAGTAATGCATACATAATTTCAATTCAGATGTCGCGTTCAAGTAACAGTCGCATTTTCTAACTTAAATGGAATCATAATTGTTTATCATTTATTTCATATACTTAAAAATAAATGTTTGTATGTGTATTTATATTTATACTTCTTCATGCATGCTTCTCTTATTCACTATTCATATTTAATTGCTACTTAAAAATAAATTTTATGATGTTGGTTGCTACATATTTCAGATCTTTTATGATTAAAAAGTTCGAATCCGTGCTTGATACAAAACGTATTACATTATAAAGGTCAACTGACGCATATTATTCAAAATAAATATGAATATATATGTACTTAATATACCATTTATCTTTGTAAACCACGCATCACAAACAGGATATACCTAACTGCATTTAGGTGAAGGTGACAAGATGCATATTAATTTCAAATGTCATTTGATATATGGTAGGAAATAAGAATCCGCAAAAAAGTTTACGTTTTAAACTAGATAACAGAATGTGCGCACATACAACTATTAGAAACACTCGCCTTAACTTTTAACGTATAAACAAAGCTAAGAAACATGAAGATAAATATTAATAATAACACTACGTATCGATTTTTAACTATATAACCCATAACTTCAAATGACGTATATTTGGGGCGCCAGCGGGGTTTTCTTATCGTATATTTTAATATTTAATCGTACAATGACTTAAGATTATATAAATATAAGTAATAAGGAACCATTCTTTGAATATTATTAGGTGATGATTTCGGTCGGGGTGTGATCAAATCTATCATAAAGCCCTTCGGGCTTTTTTAGATTTGATCATGCCCGGCAAAAATTATCACCTCATAATACTCGTGGAATGATTCCTTATTCCTTAAATAATACATTTTCAGCAATTATTTTTTCATGATCAATTACACACTCAAAATGTTATCAGGTGTTTAATAAAGCTATTGGAAAAACAACACAATCGGAATATAGATACATTTTTGAAGCAAAAGTCACAAGTATGTTTATTGCATATAATATTAATGTACCACGATATATTTATTCAGCATTAAGCTTGCATTTTTTTCAAGAATTCAATACAATAAAAATGAATTGCATGTCATTGACACAGTATTAAATAATATATCAATTTCTATCATACTTTATCGTCATTAAAGAAAAGGATTTTGACCTAACGTTGCAGCAGAAACATGTTGGTCAATAGTCATATTTAATGTAATCGATACACTCACTTGACATTTTTGGCTGGTTAGCTGTGTGAAAATTCCATGCACATCTAAATGTTAGAAGCATGAAAAGACTCCTTCGTTAAATCGCTGGCTAGATATTCTCAGACCACTTCCTTTCTTTAAAAGAACCAACTCCCGATTCCTTTCCTACGTTTATACTAGACTTCTGTGATCTTCAGCTCATAACAACCAAAATTAAAATGAAGTCTAGAAAAATAAAATAAACTCAGCTTCTTCTCTCAAACTTGTTGTTGCTTTAAATTTATATCTGCTTACATTAACCAGTGCCATGAACATATTTTACTGAATATCTTTAGCATTACAGATCCATTCTATAGACTGTAGGGGGAGTTTATTTGCTTACATTATTTTTTTGCAGAACATTTAATTTTTTTTAATCCGTGTATACATGTTGCTTACAATGCAAAGAAAAAAGAATATTTGAAAGTTATAAGGATATTATGCTGGTAATTATTGCAAAATAAGCTGTTCAAACAGTCTTTTTCATGGGCAAAATCAAGGATAGACCCCATAGCAATTATGTTAAATGCGCAAAATGCATATCAATTTAGATGTCATTTAAAAGACAACAACGAAACTCATTTAATAAAAAATCAATCGTTATAAACTAGATTACTGACACTGCGCTCATATACCTACCGTAAAATGCTCCCATGTAAGGTCCAATAAAGGAGCATTGATGAAATAAGAAGTCAATATAATTAGGCTCTTTATTAAAGCAAACATTAGTTTTAACGGTTTATCTATTAGTATGAACGGGCTACTATTTATTTCTATTGCTGTTCTTTATTGTAACAAGCACCGAAATTAATCCGTCAAGGGTTGCTTGCATTTGCAACTATAAACTTTTTTTAACATTATCTAAGATCTGATCAGAAAATATTTATGAAACTTTTTATCAATTTGTTTGATAGTTCTGTCACACATTGAATAAGTTTACTCCAATGCTCTGAAAATCGCTGCATCACGTCGGAAACTGTTAAATTTTACAGGAAGTAGATACATCGCCCTTCCAAAATTGTTATATTATCCTCATGCGCAATTATGATAGATACAAGTACATTTTACCAATTGCATCGGGTTCGAAATTAGAGTACAAGTTGCTAAGCAATCGATTACAGTTCCTCAAACATCTAAATGTCAGGACTCATGAGATAAAGAACATTTTTTCTGTTTAAAAAGAGTCTTTTTTTATTGAAAACATTAATTGGCGTTTTACATCTAACATTGATTTCTAAAATGTAACGTGTCAATAAAATACGCCTGTTACATATTTAAGAAGATTAATATAATGTCCATAGACTGATTTTTTACTTTTTGAAATTAAATATATATTACATGTCTCCCCCGTAATCGACGCCAAAATATTTGTCAATCGCGATCGATGACCGGATACAAATGTAACCCTTGAATGTAAGGTCGTCCTCTACCTTCGATATCAGTCGACATAACAATTCAGGACTTTCTTGTCACTTTTGGAAAATAATCTGGTTTGTTGTTCTTGGTCTGAAATGCCATACTTTCATTGGTTCATACAGAGAACGTGACTGCCTCATATATCTCTATGTAAGTTCAGTGAGAATTAATATTAGGCAATATGGTCGTCATTGGCCGACGCTTCGCCTACTCATTTCGACATCTCATATCATTCAATACAGAAACCGCATGTTGTAGGTTCTTGAAATATTTGGAGTAGTTGCCCTTTGAAATTCTTTAAAATTAGAGTAGTTGCCCTTTGAATATTGACGTCACATTGTTGTGTCTGGAGCAGAGCAAAATGGCAGCGACAAAATTTCCTCAATTCTTTGCAAAGGAAAGGGAGAAAAATTTAAAAATGGAATGGCAACAAAACACTGTAGGTAAAAATGGGTAAAGCGAATATTTTTAAAGACTAGATTATTTGAAAGGCGATATTGATAATTTTGAAGAGTTTAAATGAGTAAAATTGGACGAGATGTTAGGCATCGTGGGTTTGCATAGATCGTCGCTTTTTTAATAAATATGTCATTTGATAGTCCTTGAGAAAACAAAACACGGCTTCACCTCGCCATCTGTGAGATTGATCAACCCAATATATTTCTGTAGTCAGTCAGTAACAAACCTAGTAAGTAATTATAGCGTCTATGAAGCCGTTTAACAGTGACCAGAAGCCATAAAAATATGTACAAAGGACAGAAATTGCACAAAACTCATAGCTTGCATAAAGGTTGATCCTTTAAAATAAAGGTTAATTAAGAATTGTATTAACAAAGTAATTAGATTAATGTACTTTTGCATGAAAATATATCGACGACGTATTAACAATTGTTATTTCCATGCTTACGTCGACTCGATATATCCGAGTGAACTTGAAATAAAAGATACCACAGAGTCAGCGTCATCTGTTTTTTATTTGGATATTTTACTGGAAATGGACATTGATGGTAACCTAACAACAAAACTTTATGATAAACGCGATGACTTAAATTTTTCTATAGTCAACTTTCCTTACTTATGTAGCAATATACCTTCATCACCTGCATATGGTGTTTTTGTCTCTCAGTTAATTCGATACGCAAGGGCATGCTCTTCGTATGAACAGTTTCTAAGACGAGGCAAGCTACTGACAAACAAGTTGATAAAACAGGACTATCAACAGTCTCGTTTAAAGTCATCTTTTCGTAAGTTCTATGGTCGATACGACGACCTTTTCAGCAAATACAATATTCCACTGAGTCGCATGCTGACTGACGTTTTTCATACTAATTGTTAGACCATAATTAATTACCTAATTGTCTACGGACTTTTGCGGTTTTTATTTTCCCGATTACGACAAAGAGCACACAGCGGGTGTGACCGGTCAGCAGAGGATGCTCACTCCTCCTAGGCACCTGATCCTACCTCTATCTTGGAGGTCCGTGTTGCTCTGCTTTGAATTTGTATTTCGTTTTATGGATTTTTGAGATGGTTGACGGTTTGTTATTGTCATTTTTTCATCAATAAAAAGAGTGTAGAATGCTAAAAAAAATGTACCGTACCGTAGATGAGACATCATAATGTACTATTTGTACACTTACTTTAGCTATACTTGTACAGCTTATACATGAACATGTACTATTTGTGGCTTTTTATACATAAGAAACATTGACAACCTCGCAGTTTTCATTGTTACATTTGCAGAAGCAGATGTTTTGAAATTAAAGCATAATACACCAAAATTATTTATTACATCAGTATGCTAATATATGAGCACGTCATGCTAATAACCATACTTTGCCTGTTTCTGGCTGCAAATCTTAATATAAACTTAAAGGGCACGGAACAAAAAAAACCATATCTCCCGTTGAATAGGCCAAGATGAGGACCTTTATGATTTTGTGTGTTGTTTTTGCAACAGTGTATACTTATTCTGAAGCCTGTAGATGTGTTCCCCGGCACCCGCAAGTACAGTTCTGTAACTCGAAATTCGGTCAGTTTTCTTTAAATATTGATTTTGTTTAATACAATGCAATTCTTGAAATACATATTGTTCAAAAATGTAGCGTATTTTGAATCGTGATTCAACCAAGAGGAGGATAAGAAGAGTATATGTAGAAGTTTATAATACCAAGAAATCATACGCTTTTTCTAAAAATAAAAAAAAAATAATAAAAAAAACTGTTCAATTTTGTTGCTGTTGCCAGCAAAGTTAAAACAAAATTTAGGTTATTTCAGTTATCAGAGCAAGGATTTTGGGGCGCACGGAAACTGGCAGTTCAAGTTTTCAGAACGTTTATTTTACAGTACGGATAATTCAGCATTATAAGGTATACATTCGGAAATAACATTTATTATTTAATTTTTTTTTTTTGGTAACTGAAAACATGTTTACCGGTAATATTGTAAATATAATTAACATTTACATGGTCACGTTATTTAGTCAAACAGAAATGCCAACAAATGCATATATGTGACTGATAACTTTAATTTGTATAAATGCCTCGGACACATTACAGTTATCAAAATATAAATATCTGTAGCAGAAATCAATCTGTTTTATGAATTCTTTCAATTTTTGTTGATCATGTTCAAGTTGAAGAGAGCACTATGGTGTAAATCACGTTTCTGTTTACTCTATGAAGCATGCCATCACACTAGTTTTTATTGCTATAATGTCGATACTTACAGAAAGGGTCTAATAGGAAAGGACGTCCAATACAAAGGATATACACAGCCCCTGATTCAGCAGGGTGCGGATCGTACTTTAAAAAGGGCTGTGAATACATCATAAGCGGTAATTATATATTTAAAAAACCCAGATGGATGTGTTATATTTATCTCCATTTTTTGTTTTAAGTGTATACCGAATAAAAGTCTGCATAAAATTAATATTTTAACAATCGCAGCTGATGTAAATTTTTTAATGTAAACAATTTTTTTTAATTTGGTAAAAAGAATTCAATTTATACACAAAACCAGGCAATACAAAAAAAACCAAACAAACAACGAAATAAATCTTACTTACGACGTCAATCCATTGCCTAGTGAACTTGCAAGTCCATCAAAATGAGTAGATTGGGTAATAACCAGTACTATTGTACTGATTTTTTAAGGTATGTTTTTGTATTGTACATGTAAGTATCTCGTAAATGGGTGCCTTAGAATTATAAGGAACTACCATGCCTAAAGAGATATAACGTTGTGATAAAATATAAATAGTGCCTGTTTGGGAGGGTAGCAGTTGAAATTGACACCCCGAGAAAACCATTGTCAACCGACGCAATGGTTTTCGAGGGGTGTCAATTTCAGATGTTACCCTCCTAAACATGCACTATTTATTTTATTATACTGATTGTCTTAATTTTAGAGAAAATTCTACTGCTTTTATATAGAATTGACGTGAATTTTACGGACAACCGTTCGCGCAAAATGTACGCGCAAGTAACAATTCGTTGTGTTACCCGTTGCGGAAACGCTGAGGGTTATAATAAGGATTATCAACTGCGTCTCAACCAATCAAATTTGAGAATTTAAAATGAAAGTATAATAGTATATAATATTGTTCATCGTCTCATATCTACATGCAGATAATTTTGAGGTGGTAAATGCATTGATTATAACTTTGTTATGTGCGACAATTTTCTTTTCTCACTATTACGCCATTTTTGTATAATGATATATAAACGCTTGTGATGTATGCGTGCTTTTATACCTCTTAAACGTTTATTTAGTCATATCGTAGTTAGGCTTAAAAGCCAAAGCTATCTTAATACTTACTGAAGTTAAGAAGAAGTTAAAAATAGTCATTTGAGTTGTGCATTTTTTGTAATATTCGTTCTGTCTTGTTAGAATTGTTTGAATAAGGAAAGTTTTAGCTGTTTTAGTTGTAGTTTAGATAGAGAACAATGTGTTTATTGATAAAGAATAAACATCATTGAGTTAGATGTTTAGTTATCTTTAACATAGATTTAGTCAATAGTTGGTAAACGTAAATAAAAGAGTGATGTAATTATAAACTTAAACAGTTATTTAATTTCGGATTAATGTTTAAACAACATTGTCTGTTTTCATATCAATAAGGTTAAAACAATTGTATTAAAATTCACTCTGATAGTGACAAGAATGTTGTAAAGGTAAAATGATTGTACAATGCAGAATTAGAAATGGCGTGTCCGTGACAGTTATCAATTTCTATAATTAGGAATGAAAAGTTTAAGAATTATACTTGAAAAGCATATACATGTCATAACTGACTTCCATGTTCAAAGATACATTTCATCACGAAGAATTGAACCAATCTTTATTTGAGAGTGGGTTTGAACGATTCATATTGTTTCAAGTAATACAAAGAAATTTGGTTTTGATTTTTCTTAATCAGTTTTTCGCTAAATGGTTTTAGAAACATAGGTTGAAATAAAATACGCTATATATTATGACGCAATAAGGATAACCATATGTTTTTTGGCGAGACAATGTTAAAGCTGAACACCGCTCGTACATAGGCACTGTCCGCCATATTTCTCTAACCACCGTTATCCCTACAACCCTTATATAAGCTACTGACCTCTTACCAGTCCAAAGTCTTTTTCTGTAGAGGTCTCACCTGTGTGGACGTACACCTTGCCTCGCCGTGTTACTCGGTCACGATGAAATTATCAAGTTTTACGCACTTTTATTAGGCCAGGAGAATACTAACATCAAATAAACTGGTCAAAATATAATTTAAAAACAGAATATGCACATAAAATTAGAATTAAATGCATAAAATCCAAAGACAACGAGAGGAATACTACACGTCGGCCACGAGTTTCAGGTGCGCAATCGGGTGTAACGAAATTATTCCTGGTTTATATACCATGTACCTGTGTGACGGTGCCTATTTACGAGCGGTGTTCAGCTTTAATTCAAAATCAGTCAACCTCTTTTTGTAAGCTTTTTTTCACACTTACGTGTTTTTTTTTATGATTTGCCTAACCAAGAAAGAAGATCATTAATTAGTTTGAAGAAGATATTTGTGTTTGTTTTGTCAAACAATGTTTTTAATTAAATAATCATAGTCATCACTAGTCGATAAATTATACAAATATTTCAATGAGTTCAGGCACTATCTACAACAACAGATGGAGCACAAGTACTTGTGAATGGAATGTTGAAACATCTTTACTTACTCAATACCAGAAAAATGCACTGAATTTCGGATATTACAGCAAGCATTGTTCATGCGATGTAAGTCATACAATAAACATGTAATATGTTGCTTTTGCCAACCAATGTGCTTTTATTTAAAAGAAAATAAAGCAAAGATTTTATACATATCCTGTTTTAATTTCTACCGAAATTGAAAGAATGTGAGAACTCTATTTTCATTTTTTTTCAGAACAGGTTTATAACATATTTCGCTTTTGAAAAAAGAAGGTGTCGGTTAATCGGATTTCCATAATTGCTATTCAATCATTAGATATTTACTTCTTTTTGAGAGTATATATTGATATTTTTTCTTTTTTCACAACAGATAGATATCTGCTCGGGTGGTCAGTGTTCTAAACCTTCAAATGATAAATGCATCGTTGGTCAAGAGGGGGATCACTCGTGTTTCTTTGAGGAAAACTCCTGTAGACGGGGGGAAAAAGGATGTACCTGGCATACTTCTGAATGCCTATGAAGTACATTTTTGATTTAGTGCAAAATAAATATTTTGAACTTCAAACCCGGTTTTATCCTAAATCTTTGATAAATATTATAGTTGATGTCAAAACGCAGCTTTACAAGATCGATTAAATACAAGTCAAACAAACTGTTAAACACCGAATCATTTTCGATATCTTACTGTTTTAAATTTCATACATGTACTAGATAAGAAACTCAACGATGCATGCGATATTTGTTACCTATTGTAGCATTTATATTTCTGATCGCGACGCACTTATCGATGGAGGGATTTTTTTAAGTAAGAGTCGGATCAAGGTTTTCGACAGGAAATGTTTTTGGTCATAAATACGTTAATGTATTAATTTTTAATGATAATGTTTGGTTACTCATTGGTTGGTTCCAGACAATGCAACATATAAATATAAGCCACTGGTCGACAAACAAAGAGCATGCCCAAAGGCATATGCATATACAACATTAGTGCTATATAAACGAACATGTAGCTCAAATTCAAAGATCAAAGGTCCAACAACATACAAGTTCAAAGTTAATATTGAACGCATAAAGTTCATATTAGGTATGTTGAGAGCATTGGTCTCAAGAGATGCCAAGGTAAAAGCTTGGTAATATTTACAAGCAGATAATCGATCTAAAGCCCGCATGTCACATCTGTATAGGAAACAAAACAGACGTACCGTCTGAGAACTTTGGTGCCCTTAACAACACCTGCAATGGGTAGAAAAAAGAAAAATGTTCAGAAGTATTTTTATAATTTCGCTGTTACTTCAAAATCGACGTTAACCGCGTCGGGGTCAAGGATAGCGTCAGTTGGGACTTTGACGTAATAATTGATAAAATAATAAACGTCCTGCACTTTGTATTGCAGCAGAACTAATAAATTGAAATTATTCAATAAAAACCGCTATTATATTACTTAATTGTCAATTATAATTAACTATTCTTATTTATTTCTCATTTTAATTTAAAATCCTTTTTAAAAATCCTGTCAACCCACAAAACACATTTGCTTAAGTGTAGTTTCTCTCGTATATTTTATTATTTTGAGCCTTCCCCCTCCCCCCCCCCCCAAAAAAAAAAAAAAAAAAATAAAAATAGAAAAAATAGAGAGACCTATATACAGTGTATTATCTCAGAGCATACTCTTGCACACAGATTATTTAAATTCCGAAAAAAAAAGAAATGAACGTTTCTGAATCATTTGATTAAAAAAAAATATTGGTAGCTAAAGACATACATGAGTTAATACGACAGAAAAAAATAAATGGTAAATATAAGGAAAACGATACATTTTTTTTAAATTTACTTCATACATTGTTAATCAGTATCTGAAATGAAATGACATTACAGACATCTGTAAAAAATTCAATAAGTGTGAACACGCTACTTTGACCGTATGTGTAAACTGTTCACGTGCCTGTTATGAAGAGTGGTAAGGGTATTGCGCTGAGTAGGAGCACACGAGTGTTATATCGTGAAAATAGTGCACCATACCGTGCAAGAAATATTTCGGTTCGTGTAATATGTAAATCAACTATAGTTAAACTGAAAAACATATGGTATTTGTAGTATTAAACAGGGAAACTGTCGCGTGTGACAGTTTGGATTGTTACATTTAACATGAACAAAAGTAAAGAACCTTAATTCTCTCCCTATTTCAGAAAGCTAGTACATGAACATAAACTGAACATAACCTGTTTTTGTATTTGGGCATCGAGTAATAACTTAACTTCGTTTGTTTTGTTTTAAAGCAAATACCATTTTACTGTTTCATACTATTGATTAGAATAATAAATCAAACATTTCCAGCTATTGTTCCCAGGCGTTTTTCAAAGATAATACATCATCACCCATATACATTTATATAAGAAAACGAAGTGACTTCAAGGTTTTGCTGATCGGTATTCAGGAGAGTATGTTAACACTTGATTGCTGCACATGAAACGATTCAGTAGATATGTAGATGTTTAATAAATAAATAATTAAATGAAAAAAATATATGGTGTATGAAAAAATGACAAATAACAAACTCTCAACCATCTCAAAATTCCAAAAAAAGAAATACAAATTTAAATCAGAGCAACACGGACCTCTAAAGAGATAGAGGTTAGATCAGGTTCCTAGGAGGAGTGAGCATCCTCTACTGACTGGTCACACCCGCCGTGTGCTATTTGTTGTAATCGGATTAAAAAAAAGGAAAAGTTTTTCCTGAAAACATTCACTCAGTACACCTTGTACTCCATCAAAGCCTCCTCTTTGGTATGCTATCTGAAGAAGATGCATTGAAAGGCCAGAGATACATATTTTACACCATGCTTTCAGACACTACTTTGTTTCTAAGCAAGGGCGTCAAGGTTTGCAAGTCAGATTTAGATTTGAACACTCTTCGTTATCACCACATGTCATTTAAAGTCTTCCATCTGGATTACAAGTTGCATTATATACCATATTGAAAGTATAGTTCAAATAATAAGAATCTGTATTACAAGTTTCTGTAGATATATACAGTCTTCAAATGCATCATATGCCTCGAATGTACAGCTTAGTATTTCCACCACAAGGTGGTAATACACATACAAGATGCAGGATTCTTGGACATAGAGAGAGTATAACATAATTCCATAACGCAGTACTGCAAAGGCATATTACATGTTGAACATTTTCTCATTGTTCTGCATATAAAAACACTTCTATCGAATTGCCTGCTGTTATGAGCAAATAGTACTGGTGTATGTATACCCGGTGTATTATTTAGATATGATTCATGAAATGATGCCAAACACTCCTGTATGAAACATGCACATACATGCACAGGAAGACCGTTTTATATAAAGTTGTACCATTACATGTAAGCCCCAGTATCTTTGAAGTTGTCTCCTGTATGACAATCGAAGGTAATACATACTGACAAAAACAAGAATCTTCTCACATTAAAGCCATTTGTGTTATTTCACATTATTAAACTGAAATAAAAGAAGAAAATAACGTGTTTACAAGAAAATTTCACGATAATTTTTTAAATGTGTACATGTATTTAACAGGATGACTTACAATTTTACACGCTGACATAAACCAGTTGTCTCTAGATCAAAACAGACTCTACTGTTTTCATCAGGAGTCAATAGAACTTGGTGAAGATGTTCTGGAGGGGATAGTATAGCCTCGAGTTTGTCATTAGGGATAACACCAGTTTGCAAAAGAACTCCACTCTCATATGTTACACCCTCTTTTATTTCAGATGAAGATGATGACTTCTTCTTCTATTCAACTTTTCTTTTTTTGAATTTCTTCGAAGATATTTGGTCCAAATTCCTTTTCCTTTTCTTCATTCTTCTTTCAGCATCTTTGACAGTGCATGATCCAGGTGACAAAGGTAGCTCCCCATGTATCTGTAATAATAAAACATATAAATTGAGTATTAGATTGTTATTGTTCAGTAAAAGAAAATAAATGGTACAACCTTTCTGTATGAATTTACCTGAAGTACATATTGAGCTCCAACATTCTGCTCGCACACTGGCTGCAACTTTAACATTAGTACTCTCAGATCCATAGTAGAAATTGTTCTTGGGGTTTTCAATGGAAACAACATGATTGAAGTGTTCATTATGTTGAGTCCTTTCAAGTAAAGAAAGTTTCTCTGACTGATTAGCATACGAGGTAAAGTGATGCTAAAGATCTTGAAACAGATAAGAGTCGGTGAGATATTACTTACAGGGTAGATGTTTTGGTTTCCTCATTTTTTTAAAGATATTAACACCATTTGACCTGACATGAAGAATGAATGCCATACATGTGGTGTGAAATAGGTAGTAGATTCTCTTTCAGAGACACGAGATCTTCCTTTTTAGATGACACATCTAAGAAAAGCATGTTTTATGTGACTTATAGTTTTCGCACTCAGTATCCTCTCATATTTCGCTTTTTGTATAGTTCTTCTCACTACATTTTTGTACGTCAGCATTCACTTCCACTCTCATTTTATGTCTGGTACTGGTATTATCATCAATAACTATAGTTGTTCACCTTGTGTCCTTTGTTTTCGATACTTTTGAGGATTTTTACGGCCATAGATGGTTCCATTAATTTTGAGCTTCTTTCCCAATTCTTTCTGCAGGTATATTCTTTTCTTCACGTCCGTGGACCGGAGCTCAGTACGTACATATTTTGCACGTATTTGCCATTACATCATACCCTACAACCTTTCGAGTTTTACATCCAATCATTGATTCATGACCTTATTTTCATTTATGCATTAGATTATATAACCTTATATCAGTAATAATTGAATGTTTCTATGCATATCTTCAACTTGAAAATTGACTTATTATATATAGCATCATCAGATTTTGGGTTCTTACAACGATAAAAAAAAATCTTACCCACTGCATTAATAAAATTCATTCATCATAATAATTTTATAAAATTCACAATGCATGATACCTGATAAGCTGTTGTAGTTTATTTCACTACTTCTCTTTTGACAGCCAACATCGTAAGAACAAAAGTAAAGTAAGTATCAAATCTGTATCACTAGACAATCAAATTTCATTTTATTTGTAATACATGTAGATACAAATACCCTAATTTTCACTCACTCAAAACATGAAAGAATCGCGCAAATGTTTTTATTTTGCAAATTAAATTTTAAATTTAATCATCGACGCTGGAATAAATAATGCACGACGTGGTTTTTTTTGTTACGTCAGTCTCAACTGACGTCATCGTGAGACGTTGACTCCGACGTGGATGACGTCGATTTTTTAGAAGCGGTAAAATGATTAAAATACTTCTGAACATTATTCTAACGATTCGTTTCACTAAAATAATACATTTTTTTTAAATCTAATTTTTACATTGTAAACCAGTTTCTGAATTCAAATGACATCACAAAGATATTGTTATGTTAAAAAGTCATTTAGTGTGAATACATCACTTTGACTATATACGCATGTATATGAGCCTGTTATAGAGCGTGTTTTGCGCCGTGTATAAAATAGGGTCGAATCGTGAAACAAGTGCACCGTACCGTGCAAGAAACATTTCGGTTCTTGCAATATGTAAATCAACTTTAGTTAAACTGAAAAACATATGGTATTTGTAGTGTTATACAAGGAAACCGTCGTGTATGACAGCTTGGATTGTTACATTTAACATTAACAAAAGTAATGAACCTTAATTTTATCCCTTCATCAGCATGCTACAAAAATACATGAGAATAATCTGTTTTTTGTGATTGGGCATTAAGTATTAACTCAAATTCGTATGTTTTGATTCACCAATTAACCTTAGATTTGTTTTCAAGGTAATTAAAAATAGTGTTCATATGGAAGCTTTCATGCGTGATTTGTAATATAATACCAATCGAAAGTGCACGTTTATATGACAAAGCTTACTTGAAGGATTACTAATACAGTGGGGCTTCAGATATCCGGACGCCAGATAACCGGACGCTTCAGTTTACGGACGATTTTATTTGGGAACAGATTTTTTATACGTTATTTTGTCTCATTTATCCGGAATTCCGCGTTCCGGATCCGGACGGTCTGTTTTTACCACAAAACACTGATTTACTACTAATCTTGCTTCATTTAACCGGACGGTAAAATTTGATTATACCCCGTTCAATACAAAAGGTTACACCTGTCAATTGAGTTTCACACCTTTTTTACGTGCTGGACCCCCATGAGTAGCTTGTATAAACACTGCCTTCCTAAATCACTTTCAAATTTACCGACAGTGCTGGCCAGACAGGATTAGTCACGCCTCACAGCACGTGGCTTTGATATCTTAACCTGTGCACCTGTCAAGTGCCATCGTTTTTTTTAAACATCCCTGTATTTCGAATAAAAAATATGCTTATTAATCAAGAAAACTTGAAAGTTTTACAAAGCGTTGTATTTTATCTACCTATTAAATTCGTATTTTAAAACGAATTGTCTCATGAATGCCTTGTTAGATTAAGTCAAAACCGGAAGTACAGGAAGAAAACAAAGTGAAAGCATATCAACTCATCGGAAGTGCATTGGTGGATCTTGCAATTTTCCAATTAGTAAACGTTAATTTTATCAATGAAATTGACTTTATTTTAAGAATAGAAATAATTTAAAAAATAAATCAATTATTGAGGAAATTGGCATTTCTAAAAATAGATACTTGGAAACATTACGTACATGTAAATGCCTGGGCACATATCACATTTTGACAAAAATAATTTAGCTTGATTCGGTTATCATCATAGTCTGGTTAATATTTCATGACAAAATAATAATATAAAGCGGGGTTCTTTATATTTAAAAGTGTTCATATCAACGGACAACTCTATTATGTGTTTCTATTTAGTATGAATGGCCAAAAAAACCCAACCCAGTATCAACACTGGGGACCATTGTATACAAATACATTATCATTCATGACAACAATAGACACATTTCAGATATCCGGACGCTTCACCTATCCGGACGATTGGACTTAGGAACGAAAGCGTCCGGATAACTGAGGCTCCACTGTAATCGTTATACATTCCAGAAATAGCTACTATACATTATCTTTAATAAGGTAGTCCCTGTTTAAGACAGAATAGTTTAGGTATGCAAATAAAACCATCAAATAAATTATACATATTTTAACATTAAACTTTAATGAAAATGTTAAAAAATTTGCATAAATGTATTTTTTACATGTCTCTTTTCATTACCAGGTAATTTAGTACTTAAAACGACACGATTATGATAACAAAAAAGTCAGCATGCATGACTAGACAATATTATTAGTTTGCAAGACATATTACATTAAACATTTTCAGGGGCGGTACATGTGAAACGTGACAATTGCGTTTATGTCAAGAAATTTTGGATTTTAAACATATTGTTTGAAGATTAGAGATTAAAACAGACGGCGATCCGAGAAATAGTATACACCTTTTCATTTCGTTGTTCAAACCATATTTTAAAAGCAAACAATATGTAGATGTCGTCTTTATATTTTAATGATCCTGAATTGGTTAAGTATTAAAAGATTTGATTTTAGTTTAAAAATTAGAGTAGTTCTATAGTCATGAAAATACTTATCATTTTGTTTTGAATTTGCGATGAAAGTGTAGGTTTCTTGGATCAATTCTATATTATTGAAAATATTTTCTTTGCGCATGATTTTACAAACTATTCTAAACAGGTCCATTTCGTTTGTCAATAAGTTTAAAATACTAATAAAAAATGATGGTGTGATACCCTCCGTTATATATTTTGAAAAAAGCGATGCCTAAATTATCAATATTAAATTTCTTTACATTGTAATGTTTTGCTTAAATTTCAGTCATTTTGACGTTAGTTTTTTCATAAAATGTTAAATAAAATTATCTAAAACAAAGCATTCTATTTAAAGAAAACAATGAAATGAATGAAAGGGTTTTTTTCAGAAAAATTTGAAAGTAAGCATATAATATACACTACTTTTTATAAGGATGTAATTTTCAACACTGTAAGTTTAAGAACACATATACATCCTCTTATGCTGTGTTAATCTTAGTTTGGTATTTGTATTAGATTTTAAAGAAAAATCCCTCATTTTTTTCTAAATCTTGCCTCATAACATGGCGACATGAATATGATTTAAATACTTTGTTAAAGCAAAATGTTGTATGAAATTCACATCGGAATCCTAAAATTCCCTAAAATTAAACGCATCAGTGTAATTCCCCTTCAATTCAATTTAATTCAATTCAGCAGATTAAATATGTTCAAGGATGCAACAACATAAATATCGAAACCACACGCAAAGCGGGATTGTCAACAATCCCGCCACATCACAATTTAATTTTTCCAATGCTTACTCATATGCATGAAACGTAAGTCGTGCAACATGTCAAAAACGTAAATTAGACAAATTAGATAATTCTTATCTTTGCACTTCAGAAAACATCAGAATGGAATTCGTGACAAACATGCCATTAATAATCAAATATGCTTTTTGGAAAAAGTTCAAATTTGAATGCCAAATATAACGCCAAAATAGTATTCATTTTCCTTTAATAACGTTTTTATAGCTAGAATAATTCTATATGTTTTAAATCAACAAATTAATGAATTTCCACTCATTGAATGGTTTAATCAGGTAATGTTGAAAAAGCAAAATTAGACAAAGCAGGTTTCATCGAAGGTTTTCGAACGATGTTTAAGTGGATTCTTCCTGTGTTCCGTTGTAGAGATACGATACTCTGTTTTCTAAGCAAACCCATTTTGATCTTTCTTCGTCGTATCAATATTAACTTGACTGAAATTTTCATTAGTCATCATATAAAATGAAATATAAGAGAGTAATATGACAACTTTCTTTTAGATTTTATGTGATGTACGTATTATACGGCTTAAAAGTTCATTATTGCAACGAAAGTTTTATTTCTAATGACCTGCTATTCTTGGAATGAATAGAAAAATCATTTTTGTAGAATTCCGATGTTGAAAGAAGCTATGTGTTAATGAGTGAAAATATATTTAGATATAACTGAAAACCTATCTGGCCAGAGTCTAATTAAGCACAGTTTGTATTTATCTTAATGGCATGTTGTCGAATAAACAACCTTTTAAGAAAAGTGCATAATCACATTTGAAAGATTTATCTTTATAAGAAGTTTTGATTTTTATGAGTTTTTTTATGAATAAGAAATTATTTAGCATATGATATTTTTTTATTAATACCACGGCAAAAAAAATTCTGTAGAAACCTCGTTCATTTATTTAAATTTTTTTTTTTTTCAAATTTCCAACCACGTCAAAATGTTAATGTATGTAACTGACCTTTACCGAAGTATTTAAATATCCTATTTGGCTTTAATATTGCGGTCTACAAAATGTATATAAACATTACTTGTTGAGGGAAGGAGTTATTTCTTACACAAAACCAGGATGAGAACACTAGTGATATTTTGCGTTGTTTTGGCTTCCGTCTATACATATTCTGAGGCATGTACCTGTTTTCCTCAACATCCTCAAGTGCAATTTTGCAATGCAGACTTTGGTAGGTTTTTTATAATCTTGTTCAATTTTGGTGAATGTTGTTAAATTTGTTTTTAAATGTTTATTAACCATTAGGCGATGTGTACATATGAAATTAGAACCGTATACACATTGTCCTAAACATGACATGTAAGAATGAAAATTATATTGATTTTTTTTTTGGACATATCGTGTCCTTTCAATATGGCCCCATGCATTTTAAAAATCAATTAGTCTAATTGATCCTGCTCAGTTCTAAGTTCAGTCAAATTATGTCATGTTTTATATGGTGAATTTAAGTCTTCTGTTTTGTATTAGTTACTAAAATTTATATTTATCAAATATATGATCAGATCATTTCTCCTATGAAACATCTAACTTTATTTTGAGAGTAACATTTGTATTTAATTGATTTTTTAAAAGTTATTAAGGCAAAGATATTGAAGAGAAAACAAACAGGCCCTTCCCAGACAGATGACGTGGTTTATACAGTGAAAATAATCCAAAATTACAAGGTGAGTTTCTACATCATTTTGGGACACCGTGAAATAAATGGAAATTAAAATGCAAATTAAAAAAAAACAAATGGATCAAGTTTCAGAATAAATGATAGTTTATCTACTCGTTATGTCGAATTGTATTTGGTTTTGAGGGAGTAGGGTGGGTCTTTAATTTGAGGAGATAACTTGAACTTCTCACAAAGTTAGGGGGAGGGGATTTTATTAAGCAGATCACTTGTACGCATATATATATAATAAAGACTGTGTATCATGGTTACATGATAGCATTTACCCGTGGGTGAGTGTATTATTTACCCGTGGGTGATTGAATATTAACCCGTGGGTGAGTGTAATGCAATTCAACATTTTCTTGACTCTTTTTGTACTTTTAGTCCTTTATATTGTTGGTATTTTTGTAGAGAGGCCGTTATCATATAGGACGCCACGTACAAAAAATATTCACCGCCTCCAACTCAGCAGCCTGTGGCTCCTTTTTTGAGATTGGCAGGGAGTATATCATTACCGGTAACAACATCAACATATCATTTTCATTTCTACCACAGTTTTACGATTATAAACTTGATTGGGTCAGTTCCACACCACGCGTAATCTGTTTTAATAAAATTAAGAAGTTTTATTTACGGTAGGGTTATGTTTTTAAAATTATCTTCTATAATTGATTTTCTTCATCCTAACCATAAGAGCAATGTAAACATATTTTTTTAAATATTATAATCGTGTTCTAATTATGTCAGGATTGTATCTTTTGTTCGTTCTTAAATACGAAAATAAAATAATAATTTGTCAGGCATAATGCAAGAAGTAGCAAGAAAGAAATAAACAATATTTAGATAATTTCAGCAAGTACTTAATTTTTTCGTTTTAATAAAATTTATCTAAACTTTGATCATTAATATATAATGATTTCATAATGTAGAAATCAGTACACTTCTTTTTAAGTGAAAAATCAAAATAACAAGTTCCATGAGAAAAGTAAAATGAATTGATTTTATTCTTTTCGCAATTAATAGTTATAAAAAATTGGATACTTTTTCAGGATCCATTCAAAATAACAAATGGAGAACCAATTTGTGTAGCTGGAACCTTCAAACATCTTCTCTTACTCAATATCAGAGGGATGCACTTAAACTTGGATTCTATAAGAACAGTTGTTCTTGCAATGTAAGTCTTGAAATAGCATGCTTGCTAGCAATAACCCGCTAAAAGCGTATTCCATCGCAATAATTACAAAATATATAGTATAGAATTAAAACCTGCTCAAACAAACAAGCATTCTAACAAATATCGTTGTGTATTGAAGCAATACAAAAGCTTGTTAAATTTTATTTAAAAATATATATCGTTTTACTTGCACAAGAATGCATGCGATTATTTTCCCTTACAGGTTGAAGTGTGTTTCGGTGGACAGTGTCCTCAACCTTCACGAGACAAGTGTGTCGTAAATCAGGGTGCTGACTTTTCGTGTTTCTTCAGAGAGAATTCATGTGAACGGACTAAATATGGCTGTGGCTGGCGTTCTCCTGCTTGTATTTAACATCAAATATGAGCTTTTCAAACATTTTGGATTGAAAAACATGTAGAATTCTTTTAAAATGTATTTTTTTTATACATTTATGAATGCTTCATGTTTCTTAATAAAGTACATGGTTGTTTAGGATGTATTATTGCTTTTTTATGTCAGTATACCAAAAAAATTATTAAACAAGGTCGGGTTAAAAACATTATTATGTTATGTGAATCTTACGTAAGCAAAGCAAGGGCATTTTCGATGCTGTAGGGAAGTGTTTATAATTATAACTCTTTAAAATACGTTTGAATTTTTTTTAACCAACTTCCAAAAAGCGGTCTGTCCGGTATATGAAATAAAAGTAAAACGTAGCTGTTTCTTGGAGCTAGTAAGACGGTATATCTCAACAAAGAGCTTTGCCTATGCAACGCTGCGTGTGGTTGAAGGAGATCAATTATGCAACTTTATTTTTAAAATTATTAAAATAGCAAAATGAATTGGTAAAATAAATGAAATGGTATTGATTTGCATTTCAATCATTTCAAAAACAAAAAGATTTCAAGTAAAAACAAAACACGTTTATGTGTTAGGTATTGAGAATATACATATATACATATCACTACATGTGTATGATATGCTTTATGGCATCATCAACGCTTGTAATCAATAAATAAGACTGTTATATTTGTAGTGTTCTAATATTTAATTTATTTTTTAAAAATCTTTTTTTCATAAAATTCTACCTACGGGATCATCATTTTATACATATATATAACTTCAAATCAACTTTTTTTTCAAAAATTCTGTGATGTTAAAAAAATGATTTGAAGTCTTTTTTTGACTCTTGGTTATTGTTTTCCTTTCACGTGTATCTGTTTCATATTTGTTTAGCTTTAAGCTATATTTTAATGCGTTTAAATATAATGTGAAGTTACCTAGATGTAGAGCTATTTAAGCAAAAAGACATTTTTATTGTAATCACAATTGAATACACATGCTCTACACTACTTTGTTAACTACATGTAAGTACTGGCAGCTTTATACGTCTCCAATTACATTAAATACTGAGGGGGATACTTTTAATGCAATAACAATGAGATACAAACAGTGATTGGTTATTGTCATTTTTTTCATCCATTGTTGTTACATGTAACTCATGGTTCTCTTTTTATTTAGAATTTAATTAGTTATGCACAAATGAGTGTGTATTATTTTACTCATGACGGTACTTTCTGTACAATATATGATTGTGTTTAAGTGTATCTGGGGGTTTTATTTCAACAGCAAGGCCATAAAACTATTGGTTTTTAGTTTTACAAACCCTAAAATTATAAAATCTCGTAGGAGGAGGGAATAAAAGAAAACTAAAATCCTTAGGAACCTCCTATGAGCAAAATTTTTAGAAGATTTCACTTCTCCCTTACATTAAAAAAAGGAAAAATTTGAAAATCAGAGACACTTTATTTATTTGATATATAACGATGATAATCGCAAAATGAATACGTAATTTTAATTTTTTGTACTATAAATAAATTGAATTATAATCAAGTACATTTAAGGCGATAAAAAAAATATTCTTTTAATAATTCTAAAAATTTATCTAATTTGTAGTTTATAAGATTCATTTATCACTTTTATGATAAAATGTTTTATTATTGTCTTGGCTAAATGACAAATAAAATATGAGTCTTTGTAATTCAGTGTATTTGGGGCTATTACATATAGCATAACGCTAACCCTTTTCCCAAATGAAAACCGTTATGTAGAACATTTGTTGAATTTTAATGATCACTGTATGAGACAAACAATTGTATGACTATTTTAGCATGTGCAGAATCATTCATAACAAGCTATCAACCAATTGTACTATCAGCACACTAAGACTAACAAACATCGTTTGTAATTTTCAATGCATAATATGATTTGTTGTTGCATAACCTTCATAACCCCTGAAATTAAGATAGTCGCGAGTTATTAATCACAACAGGGGTTACCTCATGCAGTGAACAAGTCATTTACTTTAGCTAATCAACGTTTTCTTGCCGTAAACTCAAAATACATGGCGACTTCAGTATCTCTTTTAAGGAAATTCTAGTCTTGTGTCGACATGTAACCATGTACCTGTCTGAATCTCTTGAATTATTTTGTTCAAATGGAACCTGTTCATCTTTTGTTAAGATCGATCAAGCATTTAAAATATCCAATTTCACCTTTATTCAAATGTTATTTCAAACATTTTAGATATCAAACAATACTTGGTTTAGAAAATTAGACAAGTATTTTAATCCCAGTTATCTGAAGTGTGTGTGTGTGTGTGTGTGTGCGTGTGTGCGTGCGTGCATGCTTGTATATATATATATATATATATATATATATATATATATATATATATATATATAATATCGTTAATATTCCCGGGGTATATTCCTCCTAAATTCATTTTAAATGCTTGCACATAAAGAAGACCACACCAATATGACATCAAAAATGGTAGCAAATAGAAATAACTTGAAGGGAAAATTCGTCATAAAAATGACTTCCTATGAAGAAAAAATATATGATACATGTAATAACCATGTTCACATTTCATTTTCAATTAAAACCATCAAGAAAATATAAAACAAAGCTAGGAAAAAAATATAGGTATATGTAGTGTCAATAACTTTTATTATCTAAAGTATCAGTCAAAAGGTTCATCAGCCGTTAAAGAATGAAAACACTGTACTTTGAAAAGCAAATATTAGTTATCGTACATTTGATGGCAAAAATAAAATTCGGAAACAAATCAATGTATGAAGGAATGAAAACAAACATTCCGATATTATTCATAATGGACAAATAACAAAGAAATCATGAAATAAGAAGTTAAAGGGGACGACATATTTGGTCGTATTCTTAAACAAAATAATAAAATTGAGTATATTCTATAATTTGTGTGTATGTTGAAAGATACGAATATATTATAGTAAACAAATTTAAAAGCACAGCTTTATGCAGATAAGTTAACCTACTTTTGTAATATATTTCTGTATATTACAGACTTGATTATACTTAAGATGAAGAAGAGATAAAAAAAAGCTTAAAAAACAACTTATTTTGAATACAGACTCGTTTATTTTAAGTTATTTTCAAAATATAATATCATTAGCTTTAAAACGACATATTTTGAATACAGACTTGCTTATTTTAAGTTAAGGTATTTTCAAAATATGATGTCATAAACAAGACGAAGTATGCCAGACACATCTATTTCTTTTCCGTCTACATGAGTTTTCTACGAAAAAACATGTGTGGTCTCTATGACGACTGATAATACAGTTGTCTCTTGAATTCTTGGAACACTCGCCATACATGCAAATCTATTGTTACATGTAAAAAAAATATATATATTAGACAATGTATTTTAAGAATCTATTTTATTAAATACTATCTACTTTATTTTGGTCAAAATATAGTTAAAAAAGCATCGAGAATAATCCATTTAATTCTAGTCTAGCTTTATTTATTAAAACCACTTAAAATTTTTCGCTTAAAACAATATTGATCAACTTAAGGCAAAATATGTCACCAACATTTATTTAAAGCTAAATATTACTGACAAATGTATTATCAACTGATAAAATTTTAATTAACTTACACCGCAGGAACAATTTTTCTCATAATATCCGAATTTCAATGCCTTTTTCTGGTATTTAGTTAGTGAAGATGTTTCCTGGTTCCATTGGCATGAACTTGTGGACCATCTTTTATTTCTAATAAAGCCTGAAATTAAATTAACCGTATTTCATTAATTGTGTAGGGTGTGATTGGGTCACGGATTCAACGTCCAGCATCCAATGGAGTGTCGAAGTCGGTAAGAATACTATTCTTTTTTTTAATACTTCTTTTTTACTTTTCCGTTTTTTTTCGATTACGACAAAGAGCACACGGCTGGTGTGACCGGTCAGCAGAGGATGCTCACTCCTCCTTGGCTCCTGATCCCACCTCTATCTTTTTGGAGGTCCGTGTTGCTCTGCTTTGAATTTGTATTTAGTTTTCTGGAATTTTGAGATTGTATAATGTTTGTTTCATTTTTTCATTCTACGCAAATAAGAATTGCTGGACCATATAAAACCTACAATTTATCATGGAGAAACGCAATAAATACACATAACTCGTGTCTAATACTAGTAGTTATCTTATTAATTTGATACTTTATAAAACGTAACAAATCCTATCATTTACAAAAATATGTTGTTCATTCTTGTCATAACGTCCGGTGAATATTAAACAAAAGCATTTTATATATAAATAAGTATAAGCAATTATGCGATTTTACTGACAAGTAAAATTTCTTTAAAAAAGAAATAGGACGTTGAAGTCAACTCGATATATGTTCAATTGTATTGAATTGTCTTTACCGGATATGACGTAGTCATGTCCCTCTTCAAAGGTTGAACCGCATTCTGCCGAGCTTGGGGTTGTGTATATTTTTTTTAATAGGTCGTCCTCTCCGATATAATCTTTTCTACAAATACGCGTGTCAAAAAGCAATCATCATGTGATTAAATAAAAAAAGAAAGAAAAGCAGTATAAAGTCAAGTCAATACTAAGTCAAATGACAAAATATTGCACAGCTTTCTATTAAGAAAAAGATAAATATATTGCACCTTTTTGGATAAATATAATACAGTTGTAAACAGAAACGTCAGAATATATTCAAAGCGTCTGGAAGTATTTGTGATTTTATTTAAAAAACAAAACAAAATGGATGCTTAGTCGAATAAACAAGGTTCATTAGCAATCCCAAACGCATTGTTTTCTATTACAAAACTATTTTATGATATAATTAAGGAGGCCGACCTTGGTCATTTGGCGTAAAAACTACATTTTAAAAAATATTCGTTATTCTTAAACCACGTGTAATATACACCAACGCTAGTATCCCTTCAAAGTTTATTTAAAATCTATCACCTGGTTCGTTTTAGGTGCCATTACAAGATACAAGTGCATTTCATTTATAACTATATAGCAAATTACAACTTTCCTCATTTCAAAGCAGATTTTAAAAGTTCTACAGTACACATTTTCCTTAAATTTAATATGTGATTAGAAATATCATTTTCTACCTTATATTTAAGAAACACAACATGTCACCTTCTTGCATTTTAACGGGGTTATCTTAAGATATCGAAATGCACCAAATTTGCTATTTATTCTGAATACTACAAATGTAGATTGGTACAATGGATTCATTTAAAATTAAGGAAATATAACTCCGAGGAAAGAATAGTTCTGGTTAAAACTTTCAAGGCGTATGCTTTTAATATTTTCTCTTTTTGTCAATTCTAAACCGTACTTCTACAAATCTTCGTTTTATCATAACGTCATAAAAGCATACATTCACCCACCAAATGAATCTGTTTTCTTTAAAAAATGAAAAAACAATCTGTATTTTCTTTATTGTGCTTATTTTTATAAACGGTATAAAAATTTCTAGTAAGGTTTTAAGATAAGGTATTTTACAGAAATGCGCCAAAACATGCTCGGTAAAAACCAAGGTCGGCCACTTAAATCGTTGTGTAACGTGCCAATAAGAATGTATAACCAAGTCAACATATATTTAATAAACATGCCTTGCATACATGTATTATAACGTATTATGTATTATAATAATATTACGTATTATATTATGTCGTTGAATTCATTCAAAGTTGCATATTTCCAAAACATTATCTTGACTTGAAAACAAAGATAAGTAAATAAAGGCTAACAAAACCTTATACTGTCGAATTACTTTTACTTTATAAAAGACACCATAAGAACCAGAGCTGCTAATTTGTGTTCGTTTCAGAATTCTTGCTCTGATAACTGAAATAACATTTTATTTTAGTGAAAAAGGGATATTATACAATCAATAAAATTCACGAAATTCTCCGCAACACAATTAAGAACATTTGCATATGAAAAAAATGCATTTTTCTCATTTTTGCATTCCTGATCTACTATCTACACATGCATGTTGTACTCCAAACTAGCGATAAAAAAAAATCAGACTTTCTTACATTGAATTTGACAAAATAGGTACGATTGCACATTTAACAAAT
This sequence comes from Magallana ariakensis, assembly GCA_020458035.1. Taxonomy (NCBI): domain Eukaryota; kingdom Metazoa; phylum Mollusca; class Bivalvia; order Ostreida; family Ostreidae; genus Magallana; species Magallana ariakensis. The sequence goes on from CM035813.1 coordinate 60,803,586, forward strand.
TCGAATATTTAAGGTTTAGTTAAAGTTGTTTTTTTTTAAATCAAAAATATTTAACGACAATTTGGTAAAAACATTAAATGATAAATAAAAAAAAATGCTTACCAAAATCAGAGTTACAGAATTCCACTTGAGGGTGATGGAATAAGCATACACATGCTTCAGCAAAAATATAGAAGGAAGAAAAGACAACAAAAAAGATCACACACGCTCTCATTTCTCTTTTACGTTGAAAATAAACGTTTTTCTGAACTGCTTAAGGTTATAAACGTTGTGTAGAATATATTAAAAATATATGTCAAAATGAAGTCTGCGAGTTGTAGTGATGATAAATAGCATATAGACATATTTGATAAATCATAAATGCAAATGCGTTTTGGTTTATTTGTTTCATTACAAAAGATTTTTTTCAATTAAAAAACGTATACTACAGTCTTTTAATTTTAAATCACAATTTAAAACTAAAATCTGAAAGAGGTTTTAGAAAACTAATAAATGTTATTTATTATAAAGAATTCTTCCCCATAGACTGTATAAACGCAAGATAAAATTAAAAGACATAATTAAAAAGCAATACACATAAAAAAAAATGCTTGATCAACTAAGGATCTGAAATTTTGAGATACATCAATGGCAAAAAGCATGATGGAAACGTAGGATGGCCAATAAAAAAAATCGAAGACTTTTGCCGTAGCTTTTTTACTTAACGTCATATTATCACCAAAAGATGACTGCACATTAAGGACATGCAATATTTGCGAGAAAATAAACTTTTAAAAGAAATTTTCTTTCAATTGCAGAAATGGTCATCATCTAAACTGCAACATTACGTAATTGCGTTAAATAAAAGTGTGTTGTCACCAAGTACGAATTTGTTTTCATAGGCGGGAGTCATCACGATTTCTCGAATCTCCATACGATAACGAGGACGCCCTCTTTTATACTGACTTCATACATAGTCAGCGATTGTTTGTCTATTGTTCTCTGTTTAACAGTAGTTGTATATTTGCACTATGCAAGTTATGTCAAAGGGAGATTAATAGACAAAAATGCGCTCGTGGTTTAAATGAGAAAAACCTGCTTCTTCTTACTTTCCTTTCCCTGTTGTAACCAAGGGCTGGTAAATGTTGAATAATATAATTCACCACGTGATTTCTCACTTCAAGTAACTTTGTGAATACAAAATTATATCACGTTACGTGTAAGGTAGCATTTTATGTGCTTACTAGGACAATGTTTTCGAACACGTTAAGGTGTCAAGCATTGATTCAAAGTTTTCAGTACTTACATAGGCTTGGTATTATTGTTGAAACCACAGTAAATACATTACTTGTACCATATAGAATAGATAGGGTTATGATGAAAGAGTGATCATATAATTTTTTACATGTATACATGACATTGTTATACATGACATTGTTATTCATGCTAGTCTAATTTTAGTACCATTCTGATATTGTCAGCTCCATCTCTCATGCATATTAATATCCATCTTATGTTTGATCAAGGGCAGATAAGCGAAAATACTTCTTTTTTTTCGAAAGTTGTAAGGAGAAAAACAAAATGAATTTATTGTATAACAGTATAAAATCTGCATTCATATTGGAAATCGACTAGACTCTTTAAAAAATTAAACCAAAGTGATATTATGTTAAGAAATAAACGCAACAGAAGCGACCAAAAAGGGCCCAAAACCCGACGCTTAGTGCAGTCATCCTTTGGTAGACATAATTTAGCAATAATTGCAGTCCAATTGAACTCAAAATATCAAAAATATATCTGTATATTATATTTTTTTAAATATAAAACAGCAAAAATGAGGTCAGGGTAGACGGCAAGATTTTGTGTTATGTAAACAATAAACGATATAATGTCAAACGTAATGTTTCAATAAATGGGTCTAAAACCAAAAAAATTTTAAATCCTCAAACTGAGTATTGTCATGATATTATATGTACCATATTATGACAACAGGATAAATTGTTAAGCAGAAATCAGTTGTGTAAGAAAAAGGTTTTCTTATGGTCAAGGACAACTCTAACTGCGTTTGTGTCATTAGCTGAACATGCTCATTTATCATAATTTTAGCGGCCTTTTTTGGGGGACTACTTGGGACTCCATAATCTCATACATTGTTGATATAGATTAAAAAAAAAATAAACAGCAGTAAAAGTATCATCTTTTTTTTTTTGCTTCGCTGTTTAAACAACAACTTTATCTTAAAATTTGGGGGTTTTTTATGTATAAAAATTCAAAGCCTTTTATGAGAATATTAACTGTAAGTTAATTTAGCTGCATTTATGAAATTTTCTAAAGTTTTGTTCAATAAATGGTTATTAAAACTAGATAACTTTTAAAACATGAGTGTTTTTGCAGGGTAAAGAATTAATTGGTGAAAATATTTTTAGTTTGGTTATATAATATTTATATATGCTCGTACGGAATTTATATACTACATGCGTGTATAAAGAAAGTATTTCAAGTTTGTGTCAAACAGTTTAGTTGAATGTAGCGCTGATTGAAGATGTATATGGTAAATTTTAGGTGAAAATTCTATAACAAAGTATCTTTTATTCTTATTGTACAATAGTTTTCTTTGCTTTTATTTAGTTCCTATTTTAACGAACTATGAATATTTTTTTTTACTATTAAATTTTAAAATAGGTCATAAAAAAGGTATTTCATAAAAATTAAACAATATCATAGAATTTTAGTGAAAGAGTTGTAATTTGTGTTTGTGTGGTTTTTTGTTGTGTTTTTTTTTTCTGAGTTTTTGTTTTTTATTTCATTTTTGGTTTGTTTTGTTTTGATTTTGTTTTTGGTTTTTTTAATTTTATTTTGGGGGCGGTTGGGTATGCACGACTAAAACACAATGATAAGATTGTTTTATAACACATTTCTTGCAATTTTGATAAAATTGTTTCTGTAATCGAATATAACGAACCTATATTTAGTTAGTCCCTTAAATTTTCAGTATTATATGTGGTTGTGCTGTTCTTCTACATTTTTTAGTGGCATTAATGTCTAATAAAACTCGGTGTTAAATATTGTGTACGGAAATATTTTTCTCAAGGTCAAAAACAAGGACAATTCTGCCAGCATTTGTGTCATCAAGTGAACATTATTCCTAGTTTTTACTGTTATTTCAAAGACGACTTCTGATTCCAAAATATCATACCTGCTGAACTAGTATTATTTAATCAAGAAATAAAGTATGTTTTATTTCTTTATTAAACAATATAGTTAAGAAAGCTCTTTAAAAATACTACAATTTTTTAATTGCAAAATCTGAAGGCTTTCTTGTTCACGACACAATAAAGATCTAGGCAGTGTAATTCCGCATCAGGACAATCCCCTAAACACACGGCAGCTTATACCTTTCTAGAACTACGATTTCATGTGCTTGATCATCCGCCATACAGTCCACATTTTGCTGTTATGGAATTCGCCATATCTATTTTCATCAAAATCGCAGTTAAAAAGGTGTAAAACTGGAAGAAACAAGCTGTTACATCTAGATCAATACCGCCAGGTTACAAAAAATCCGAACGAAAACTCCACATTAGCTGGAAGACCTGTAAAAGACACTTAGCCAGATAAAATTGTTTAAGAGTGGGTGATTGATATAAGGGAACATATTGTATATATTCCTACCAATCCAGTAAGAATAGAATTTTTATTAGATCACCCTACCGGAATCGCAAAAATATATCGGACGCAACAAATCTACGGCTATAAAAAGTAGTTTTATTATATTTTGATAATCATTGAAGAGAAAGTTCTGACTTTGAGAGGTCATCAATTTATTTTCAACAATACATGTTACACAAAGTTTACGCTAAGATCGAATATCAAAATACGGTTTTAACGAATTTAATTTATATTTGGTCCATTCAAATTCCAAAACATCTATTGATATTTTCTGTACAACTATATTTATAGTAGTATTAATATGTTTAAAAACTTAGCGTCAATGTAAGCTTGTGTATTAAGCAATTAGATTTGTCTCGGACGAAAACAAGGACAATTCTAACAGCAATTGTGTAATTAGGTAAACATGCTAATTTATCATTACTTTAACTGTATGTAAAAGACATTTTACATTTAATAGTTAAACAAAGCTTAAATATAATTATTATAACACTTGCATAAAACTACGAAGCCCGTTGGTGCCACTTAGAAAAATATTTTATCTGGCGGCCGCCAGATAATTATGTGGCGGCTGCCACTTATTCTCTGGCGGTCGCCACATAATTTTCTGGCGGTCGCCACATAATTTTCTGGCGGCCGCCACATATTTTTCTGGCCGCCGCCACATAATTATTTCGCGGCCGCCAGATAAAACCTGGCTTCTTGATGCGCGCGCATGTTTTAATGGGATCTTTTTAGGGAGTTTGAGGATACGCTCTAATTTATTAGTTACATTTATATTAAAATATTTTGAAACTTGAAATCAAATATCGATTGCAGAGCTTAAGTTTTCAAAAACTGGTGGAGTGGAATGTATAATAGACTTTGTTTAAATCTAGAATGATTTAGATATTACGTTGTGCCTTGTATTATACATGTATGCCGTAAAAAAAATGCATTTCAGAGTTGTTTATAAACTTTTAAAACTGAACTAAACTCCCGTTCAGGAAATCTTAACATTAAAAAACCTTAATTTGAGAGGAATGTTATTTAAACATGTATAAGTAAAGGAACGAACTGCCTTCTATATGTTTTAATTTTGGTATAAGAATTTACCAACGAAGACTAAAGTCAGTTTTATTGACCACGACAGCTTGTAAATGCAATATTATCACGAGAGCGGATCCTGTTATGACTTTATAAAGATAAACTAGGATAAGTGTGTACTAGCATTCGTGGCCATATAAATGAAACTTTATTTAACTGACTGTGTTGTTAAGCTCTTATTCCAAATCATATGGAAGGCAGTACAACAAAAAGATCGTGATCGGCAACAGTTTCTCTGGGGAAAATAACGTATGGTGAGTTAAGAGACTTTATATGAATGACATGACTGATGTTCAGCATAACAAATTCAAGCGTGAGAACACATTGGCTAAAAAAACAAACAACAGAAACACTGGAATTAATTTAATATTTTCCTAAGAGTTTTTAAAATATGGCTACAAGTTATATATAACATAACAACATGAGGGGTATAACAAGGACAGCTTGCATTTTTATTCCATTCTTTGAATAAAAATAATCATGCATGTAATCTAGATTTCGACATGTTTATTTCGTTGTGTTTTCATATTTTTTTTAGGTAAACCCCATATGAAAAAACACAGCAGCGTCTGTGTCAACATCAATTTTTTCAACCAAATATAAATACACTAACACCCACGTTTTGCATAATAATTTATATGGTGGCCGCCAGATAAATTGTGTGTCGGCCGCCATATAAATTAAACGGCGGCCGCCAGATACTAAGTGGCGGCCGCCAGAAAATTATGTGGTGGCTGCCAGATAATAAATGGCGGCCGACACATAATTATCTAGCGGCCGCCAGATAAAATATTTTTCCTACGTGGCACCAACGGGCTTCCGTATAAATCAAAACGATCCAGCAAAATAATTATTTTGTTTAAATCCTCAGTATATGTTATGATAATAGCACAACACAGGTTACTTAATGGAATATTTCTCAAAGGTATACAATGTTTTATTACCTTCCAACCGATTTAATTTTGTGGAGGCACTCCGTGTGGTCATCGTGGTCAACCAACTCCATACAAATGCCATCCTTTCAATAAAGATTCGGATTTCACTTTCAGTTAATATCCGTGAAAAATATTGAAAAGCAGCCCTCCCGGATTTTAAAAATCTTGCTTTTATTTTTCTAACAGATGTAAACTAAATTAAACTATAATAAACGCTTGTCGTTTCAATTTTATATTCTCCCGATTTGATGCATAACGGTTGGAACGCGGAATTCAGTACTCGCCTTTTATAAGGAATCTACAGTTAGCAGAGCATCATCAAGTCACAACATCAACTCCGACAAAATAAACATATAGCAAATAAACATCATCAAAATCAAACCAAACAGTTCCGAGTATCCATTTAATATATCAAAAACCACGGATAATTTATTTCACATGTTAAAACTAGAAATGAATCGACCGACACCGGTGTGTAATTTAGTATCATTTACAGCCAATATCGAGATACCTATTGTATACAAATTTATTACATTTTTATCTTTTATCTCCTAATGTAAGAAAAATAGTAACAAAACTAAACAAAATATTTACTACCTGTTTCACAAAAGGTATTTCTTAAACAATTACGAGGGTTGTCCCAAAATAGCGTAGTTAATGTAATTTATTCTTAAAGAAAAAATTAATTTATACAAGAAGCAGCAGACTTGATAAGCTTGAATCCTAAACACAATTAATTTGTTCGGTTATACTGTAAATTCCTAATTAAACGCTAGGAATTAATTTCCGCGTAAAATCGCGAGAAGGAACCCTCGCGGATTTTAAAGTCTCGCTTTTATTTTTCAGACAGTTTTGAACTATAGGAAATTATAACAAAAAAATGGTGATCGCGATTTTATATTCTCGCGATTTGATACAAAGGAGCGGAATGGCGGAATTAAGTACTAGCGTAAATAAGGAACTTACAGTATTCATTCCGGTTTGTACACAAATATAATCGGGTTCAGCATTCTTTTCATTCCAATTGGTGAACAAGCATCAACTGTTAAACTTTGAAGAAGAAATCAACTTAATTCTCAACAATTTATAGTCATCGAAGGATACCATTTAGGCTAAGTATAGGTTAATCTACTGTACGTATCGTTTCATACATTATTTTGCGATTTAAGACACATTTCAGCAAATTCTCTGAAATTGTCAAATAAGGTTGTGTACATCCCCACGCGGTTCTTGCACGTGCACCATACTATTCGTATTTGATTAAAAAATCTCAATATAAATCAAGGATATTATAACCTGTCCCAGGTTGTCGCTTCTATCAATTCTTGATGATAGTTAATCGAAAACAAATACCTGCCAACGAAGTACAAAAAAAAAAAAAACGGATAATAATTTTCCTTTCTCTTTTTCTTTTTCATTCTGAGAATAGTTGTGGTTTGGTGCAAATGTATTCTTTGATTACCAAGATAATTTGCAAAAGCGATGGTGGTGGAGACTTGGGGTGGAGCATAATAACACCTACTTTTATAATTAAATTTCAAGAATATGTTACTATAATAGATAAACTTTCAAATAAGGTTCACTTATAAAAGTACAACAATTTATCAAACAAGGTTCACTATAGTACAATAAAGGTATATTTGTGTACATCAATCATTATAAGCCAGCTTAGTATGTCATACAGCATTGTAGTACGATGCCAAAGATAAAACCCCGTTGCACTCCCGCCAGACCTCCATATGCGCGGAAAATGATGCTCGCACGGATATCCCTCAATGAACCCGGGATTAAAGAACCCCACTACTAACATCATGAGTAGCGTAGCCACATTGTTTTCAACATCCTCCAGTGTCCACTGCCAAACGCACAATTCAGAGGCTGCCACTTCAACACCACAGATGATTCCAACTCCAATGGCCATTTCTACATTGATAACTCAAGATCACGAGCCACAGCGTCTCCATGTGTCCGGTACACCAACAATTCAATCTTTTCCGCAGCCATTAGTTAGTGTGGGTCCATCACTTGATACTCATGTACCTCAGTCAGTTAAAAATAAGATTATGAAGAGAGAACATGTAGATTTGTCAACATTGTTGCAGTCACCAGTGCTTCAGAGGCCGAGCAACACAAATTTTCAATTAAGGATGGTCAATTGTCTATTGTCCCAAACACACCTAAAACAAACAAAATCACTTCCATTGAGAAGTGGACTGATGCTGTGCTGGTGTTGGCCAGCATTCATATCTCCAGCCACATTGATCAAGCCCCACATTTGCTGAAATATATTAATACTATTCGAACAGGGGTATCACGCAATCCCAACAGCCGAAGTTAGGTTGATTATGATCAACAATTTAGGCTTCGGAAGGCTTTAGATCCTACCATACGTTGGTCAGCCCTAGATTCTGAATTATGGCTTATTTACATGGCGCCAACATCCAATAGACTTACTTCACCATTGAGGTGATATGATTACATTTTTAAGGGTTTTTGAGCTCGTTTTTAACCCACACATGTATGTCTTGCTCTGGTTCTCACCCTCAAGTATATTGCCCTCACCATACCAGAAAGGCCTATACCCACACATCTGCTCTATCAAACTCATTCTTTCGTGGACCCAGTTCCTCACGATTCAGAAATCCTGTTCGAACAACCCAACGGTTCAATTTTATCAGACCCCAGTCGGTCCAAAGAAATTTTTGGCCCCAGACAACCCAAACAAATGGGAACTCGGAACTTCTCCAATAGTTTTTAAACAGCTCCAACACTACATTAGGCACTATCCGAATCATCAAGACAAACAAATTTTTCTTCAAGGCATTTCCAATGGCTTCAGGCTAAACTTCACGGGTCCAAGGATTATTATTGAATCAAACAAACTTAAAATCTGCTCAAGAACATTCTGATCAAATACAACACATTTTAGACCAAGAATTTCATTTAGGTAGAATGGATGACCCCTATGCAGTCAGACCTTTTTCAAATTTGTGCACATCATCTTATAGTATCGTTCCAAGAAGACTTGTCGTTGGAGACTCATTACACACCTTTCTGCTCCTGGAGGTTACAGTATTCACGATTTTATAGATCCCTACTTTTGTACAGTCAATTATGCTTCCTTTGATGAAGCAATTACATTAATTCGTCTCAGGGCCCATCTTGCTTAATAGCAAAGATGGATTTAAAATCAGCTTTTCGACTACTTCCTATCCACCCTAGCGACTTTTGCCTACTTAATATAAAATTATGTTAACAAATGCCTTGACACGTCATTACTGGTGATGTTAGTTAATTTAGTTTACAACGAAGACCTAAAATCACTTATTGAAAGGACCAAATTTAGGGAGCCTAGATCCTTAACATGGCGTCGTAATTTTATACATATCACGAATTCTGTTGAAGATTACGTCAAGCAATGGGCAAAATCTGAAAAAGAAGACCTTGATACCTTGTCAGAGTAGGTTAAAAGCATCAGATTTATATTGAAATCTCGTATTAAACGACTGAGAGGTCAAATGAAAACCATCTATCTTTCTGTTTTCAATAAAGCAGAAGTGAGAAAAGAACTAGATAGATTGCATGATCAGTATGTACTGGTCCCTGCTGATAAGACAAGTAACAACATTGTCTTTGTTTGTAAGGCACATTATATTAATTGCATTTTCAAAGAACTAGGTTTCGATTCTACACTTGGTATTCCTACTTACACCCATAGAAGCCTTTCAAAGCAGGAAATACTTCAAAATCATAAATCGGTTATGAAAACCTTTAATATCCCCAATAAACAAAATGAATTTGATTTACCTTATTTGTACTGGATTCCAAAGCTTCACAAAAGTCCTTTCCAACAGAGATAAATAGCAGGTTCTAGTAGATGTTCTACCAAAACTCTCTATTTACTCCTGACTAAAATTCTTACAGTAGTGAAGGAGAAACTTCAAGAGTACTGTACAACAATATACTTCAGAAGTGGTCTGAATCAGATGTGGATACTAAAAAACTCTAAAAAATTATTGGAAACTTTGAGGTCACAAAATCTTACCAAAATCAATATCATCAAAACGTACGATTTTTCAACGCTTTCTACAACCATACCCCACAGTAGTATAGAGTGGGGCTGTTCGTGCAAGTTTGAGGCGCCAACTAATTTGAGGCGCTGACGATAGATCACGGAAGTGTATTATACCAAGAGAACAAGTTCAGGAAGTCAAAATCGGATATGAATAGATCAATAACACGACTGTTTTAATCCTTTTAACAACTTAATCCGTTGATCAATACATAAATATTAACATATTAAACTAATTTGACAACTAATAATTTGTATAAAGGTCATTTCGATGAATAATTTAAATCATAAGATGTGGGGTTATAAGAACAAGTTTAATGAAATGTGTCCATCTGTATTTCCCGAGAATATGTATGAAGTGTAATAAAGTCGAGAGAAAATAGATATTGATGTTACAATAGATGTGAATTTAAATACAAGGAATCAAATTTAAGATATTTCTTGGTTAATAGAAAAAATAATAATTCCACCCAATTGTTTTTGTATTAATAATACACCATCGTTTATAGAAAATTATTCAAACATGAAAAAGACTGTGAGATTTGATAGAGGTGATGATACAATAATTGGCATTCCTTATGAGGATCGTAGGGTAGAATGGATGTTAATGGCTGTGGACAGATGTCGTTTTCGGAGACGGATTAATTGTTTATCACAAATCCTCGAACCAATACTTGAAAAACATTTAGTTTCATATAAATTAAGATATTCGAGAAATGTTTAATGATGAAACAATAGTAAAACTATGTAAAAAAAAATCCGGCGTTTAAAAAAACAGAAGAAAAAAAAACAAAAAACAAAAAAAAAAAAACCCAAAAAACTCAGAATAGACCCACGTTTTCTATTAAAGATACATTTAAAATATGTGTTGGATTAAAATTATTGGAAAGATGTGTATCAATGCAATAAACATAAATCGGGAATGTTTAACTTTTCATGACTATGTATAGTTGTATCTTATTATTTCACATCCTTGTTAGAATAAAATCAAATGTAATTATTATAGTAAACAAATTTCCGTTTGACGTGGTATTATTTTATAAGATGAAATCATTTAAATGTTATAAACCAATCAGACAAATATTCGGAAATGACAGTGTTTCCGATTTAAACTCTGTTTAGGTATAGGTACATTCATTTAGTTAAATAAACAACATGTCTACTACCAAGTGCAGTCTAGAATTAGGAAACGAGCGATACATTCAAGCATGTACATAGAACAATGGTGAACGTAGAGTCGACATACGGGAATGGAAATCAACGGAAAATCGACAGTTTCCAACTAAGAAAGGCATCAGTTTAAACTTGCAGCTTTTTAAAACCCTGACGCTCTCCATTGATTTGATCGACACAGCCTTAGCCAAGAAAGAAAATCTGAACTATCATGTCGGTGCTAATATATTCTTAACGGTCAAAGGGGACAGTCCTTGTGTTAACATAAGAAAATATTGGAAACCGGAGAATGAAGAAAACCTCGTACCCACCAAGAAGGGGATTTGTCTCCGCCCTCTCGAATACTTAAGTCTTAAATCACATCTGAGTAGCATTGAAAAAGCCGTTCCAGAACTGGAAACCATTGAACCCTGTTTTCTACAGGACGACCATCAAAACCAACTAGGGATGCTTCGATGTGCAATGTGTAATCCCTTAGAATACCAGAACTGGTGAAACGATTACAAACGAAATGTGTGGAGACATTTTCAATGTTTAAAAAAAAAAACCTGTATAAATTGTTTATATCAATCACACTTTTTATAACTATCTTATTTTAACTTTGTTTATAAATTCGTATTAACTGTATGTATTCAAATAAATATATACATGTATCGATCACTAAAATCTTGTTATAAATCATTGTTTGAACGAAAGGTTGTGTATCAAGCAAGTTTTTATACAAACTAGTATGATGTCTTCTTCAATGCATAAATGTACATACAAATGTACATATTACAAATCAATGAATATATTCAACAATAAATGGTTTATGAAACGGCGAGGCAACGACGATAGATCACGGAAGTGTATTATACCAAGATAGCAAGTTCAGTAAGTCCAAATCGGATATGAATAGACCAATAATACGAAAGTTTTAATCCTTTTAACAACTTAATCCGTTCATCAATACACAAATATTAAAATATTTTGACAACAGATATTATTTTATAAGGGTCATTTCTTCTCGCGACGGATGTCGTATAATTTATATTGCAATATATGGGTTCGTAAGAACAGGTTTCATAAAATTATTGTATCCATCTGAATTCCTAGAATATGTATGAATTGTAATCAAGTCGAGGGAAAATATATTTGTTATTACAATAGATTTGAATTGAAATCCGAGGAGTCAAATTTTAGATTTTTTTCTTTGTAAATGAATACAAAACAAAGATTCCGGCCAATTGTTTTGGATTAATAAAACACCATCGTTCGCTCAAAAAACTGGTCTGTTGTGTACCAGGAAGGTTTTTAGCTTAGTTATTAATTTGATTTCATTTGATTTAAGAAGATATGAATTGATGAAATAGACATTTTTTAAAGAAAAACCGTTCCAGCGGAATACAACAGATTTAATTAGACGTTGAAATATCAATTGTATTGAGTATATTAGACAATCGTGACTCTTTGTGAAATACTCCTGTAACAACTTGACACTTGTGCTAATGTAAACAATAATACTAATTATATATTAAAACTATTAAGCGTGGTATGGTGTATTAAAAAAAAGAAACAAATCTGATTTATTAATAAAAAGTGATTTTATTCTAATATATACACATATTAAAATCGAATCCACGTTGTTTGAAGTCTGTATCGAGATTTTGCTTTAATGTTTTTATTTTCAATTGTTTTTTTTTTTCTTTTTGAACACTGGCTTTTCTGTGATAAGCGATTCCTCGGATTCCTTCGTAGATAGATTGGTTGATGTTGTTTCATCCTTTCTCGAGTCCTCGGATTCGGTCTGAGTTGACATGTCAATGCTCTGTGATTTCTCCGGGTGTGGTAGGGCTATCAAGTTTTCAGGTACATTTTCTGCCAAGACTCCCTCCGCGTCTGATTAACAGATAGGATCGTGACGTAGCAAGCAGGAAGTCATCACGACTTCCCCGGATTAGATCATTTGCAGAAGTTTTTTTTCCGGAAAAACTAATGATTTAGTCTATATATGCTTCTATTAAAAGCGTGAACGAATAATTTAGTTATGTGTGTTGATAGATTTGTTTCATATATAGGTGTATGTATTCAGATGGGATTTTATTTATAAAACATGTATTGAAGAAAATGTTGATTGATAACAAAGAATCTTTTCTTACTGTATAACGAATAATTATCCGATGTGTGTACTCAGATGACATTTCATTCACAAAACTTACATTTGAAGTCTATGTCGATAAAAAAATGTGTGAAAGATTTTTAAATGAGGTGGTAATAATTAGCATTCCGTACGAGGACCGGAAAGGAGAGTGGATGATGTTGGCTGTAGACAGTTGTCGGTTTAAGATACGAATCGAGAGAGTATCCCCAATGATTGATTTAGTCCTCAAGAAACATTTAAAACTTATATCGGGTAATATCAATGAAAATCGATGTACTCAGACCCGAAAGCGATTATATTCGTAAACAAAATATTGTACAAGTCAGCTCACACAAAGCTGAAATAGAAAAGTCATCCCTGAGCTCGAATCGCTTCAGTGTCGTACTTGTAATCCATTAGAATATGTCAACTGATGAGAAGACACAGTGCGAGCAAAAAGACTCTCTTTTAAAGAGTCTCTTTACATTGATAATTATTACAATTATTATCTTATGTATTATTTACAGTAAAACCATTGTCGATATATTGTTCATCACTTGTGTATGCGTGTATGGTTTGGAAGACATGTACGATTTTGAAGTCGACACTCACAAATGACAATGCTTTAAACAAAATGAACATTGCTTGTGAGTGAAATATATGGAAACTTTATAATATTCATAGATGTAATAATCATGTAAAATAAAACAATTAGAAATCTTCATATTTGTTGTTATTTAATCATATGATTCAGCTAGGATATACATATTCCTCGATAAATAAGGCTTGATTTATTTTGCTCGAATAATGAGACTGACAAATGTCGTGTACCTTGGAGAAATAAATTGTGTTATCAATCTCAGACAACTTGCAACACAGTAATTTAATTATTGGTAATTTTTCCAGCAACATTTTGAGATGGAAATATAGCTTAGTTGTTTGGTAAGTTTTGAATAGGGGACCGAATTGTAAGGGTGTAAATATACCCTTACGTTTTATATTGAAATCCAACTTGTCAGTAGACTAGATACCTGATAATAAAAATTCAGTGTTTTTAAAGAAATGTTAATTAAATTATCATGGAACGTTATTTTCACAATTGCATAGAAATCGACGAGTTTTGAATAACTTAGCCGTTTTTATACAAGCCAAAGTATTAACCTTGTAATCGACTGAAAATTGTGACTACTATTTTTAAAGATTACATTCACATACATGTAACAGTTTTATAATGACTTTTAGTCATTTAGTCTATAATTGCTTTATTTAAATACGGATTTAGCACATCCATCTATTTTAATTGTAATATTATTTGAATTACAAAATACCTTTTAGGACATGAATATGACTTTTAGCGATTTTTTTTCGTTAATTTTAAAAATTATTTTAATCCTAAAAATAGTATTGATTTAGTAATACGGAACAGATAAAGTGACAGCATGAAAAAAAAATCTATTTGTGATGTATTATTTCAAAGCCCACGATCATATTATTTTGGAATCTTATTGTTATTTATCATTTTTAAAATCGAAAGCCTTTGGATATGATATATCATATTTAGGTGTAAATAATTAATAGAATATTATTGAAAGTGAAAATGGTGTTACAAGACGATTGCATGCATTCAATTTTATCACAATGAATTGGGTTAACTGCAAATGAATCTTTTGCAGACTTGAAACAAACAATTTTAAGCCTTCATTATTTTTGCGTTGATTTTTAGAGTTGAGGTAGAACGCTAAAATAATACTTAATTTGCTTTGCAAAATGTAATATTTTACAGTGTTTAAATCTACTTCTTAAAGTATAATATAAATCGTATGATGTTTATAAAGTGATTTTAGAAATGATCCGTCCAACTTTTAATGCTTTGTAACATGTAGGTTCGACTCTTCCTTGACTGTTTATCTTTGCCTCTCGGGTAACTAAAACACATAAATATATGAAACTAATTTCTAAAAGGATGGTAGCATACTTGGGGGAAGATATCAGTGAGTGGAATTCATTGCATTTTATTACGGTTAGCAGATAATATAACTTTTAGTTCTTTAATACTTTACTTCATCATGTTCATAAAATAAAGTATTTATACCTGTCTGCCTTTTCCGCATAAATAATATAACACACTTTCAAGAGTAGAATAGATCATTAATTACAATAAATAATAAATATAATAGTAAATAAATCTGGGGAGTTCGTCAGCACACACAACTTTAACCTGATATTTCTTATATAGAGATACATGCTTGATACGTCATGGAAAGTGCTTAGTATACATGAGCTTCAACTTATACATACAAAAGGAATAGAAAGTGCTAATAATTATTGTACATCCTTCTACCGGAACTCTTTATAATCTCAACTTTATTAAAGTCTTTATAATATTTATAATTGTGAGTTACCAACAAGAGCAACTACTTCGCATCGCTGTGCTCACTTTTTAAATAACATCATATTAACCAATTTTAGATTTGTTTTGACTTTAGCAGTCTACAAGTTGCATATAATTTTTCATGTGTTTAAACTGTTCGTGATTGTGTTAAGGATCTGGACTTTATTTTATATTAACAAAGAGTAAGGAATCAAAATGGTTAATAAGTGAGACAATGTTCAAATTATATATGTGCTGAGTTTTATTTTGGTTAACCAATGTGAACAACTGTTCATCCTTTAGAAGAGTCTCATTAAAGACAATAAAAAAAAATGAGTTAGATTTACATATCATGAACATTTTGAAATTTAAAAAAAACCCTCACATTATTGTTTGTAACCGGGAAAGAAAACATAATTCAGGCTGGATTTTTTTTCATTAACGTATAATTATTTCAAACCACAATTTTTTTTTCAATATTCTGTTTTGAAAGTCTTATGTATTTTCAATAAAATCAATTATAAAATTTAAGACAAGTCCTTTATTATTTAGTCTACAACGCGGAAAATGATTTTGTTGCTGTCGTCACATCTGCCGAATCAAGTTTACAAAATCCCAGTGAGTTCTTAATCTCGGCAAAATTGGCTTTGGTCTCGTTCAAGGCGTAAAATATATTGATGTCCTGCTCTCTCATATACTGTTGAAGGTACCGATTGTAAAATTCTGATCCCTTGTGGGTACGGATGGCTTGGGTCGTCTCGGGCCACTCAGTATGTCTTGGAATGCCTCGATGACAGATTTAGTCTTTCTGTCTTTTAAGGGTCGAACCCACATGAAACGAGAGAACACGTGTACGATCACTAACAGGATTTTTTGATTCCGTTGTTGTACTCGGACAAGTTCTGAACATCGGCGAGATCTGCTTCCCATTGGTAGTCGATACCTGGAACTACCACACGTCTACGTTTGAACCCTCGACGCTTCACTTTCTTTTGCAATGAGTGTGCGTCTTGGTTTTGTAAAAACTTTTTTTGATTTTTCCAAGACCAATGTCATACTTTCCCTCACGTTTCACCACCTGATATAACTTGAAGGGTCCGGCAAAGGAACCTGGATGTCGAGGATCATACCAGATTTTCTTCAGGTACTCCTCCATGATCTGATCACTCGGGCAGTTTAAATTGAAATTACTACTTTTTTTATCCTCATGAACTATTATACCTCTGTGTTTTACTATTCTCAAGACAACAAAAAAAATCAACAAAAATCAAGTTTCTTTTCTAAATCTAACTCATTTTTTTTTACTGTCTTTAATGAGACTCTTCTAAAGGATGAACAGTTGTTCACATTGGTTAACCAAAATAAAACTCAGCACATATATAATTTGAACATTGTCTCACTTATTAACCATTTTGATTCCTTACTCTTTGTTAATATAAAATAAAGTCCAGATCCTTAACACAATCACGAACAGTTTAAACACATGAAAAATTATATGCAACTTGTAGACTGCTAAAGTCAAAACAAATCTAAAATTGGTTAATATGATGTTATTTTAAAAGTGAGCACAGCGATGCGAAGTAGTTGCTCTTGTTGGTAACTCACAATTATAAATATTATAAAGACTTTAATAAAGTTGAGATTATAAAGAGTTCCGGTAGAAGGATGTACAATAATTATTAGCACTTTCTATTCCTTTTGTATGTATAAGTTGAAGCTCATGTATACTAAGCACTTTCCATGACGTATCAAGCATGTATCTCTATATAAGAAATATCAGGTTAAAGTTGTGTGTGCTGACGAACTCCCCAGATTTATTTACTATTATATTTATTATTTATTGTAATTAATGATCTATTCTAATCTTGAAAGTGTGTTATATTGTTTATGCGGAAAAGGCAGACAGGTATAAATACTTTATTTTATGAACATGATGAAGTAAAGTATTAAAGAACTAAAAGTTATATTATCTGCTAACCGTAATAAAATGCAATGAATTCCACTCACTGATATCTTCCCCCAAGTATGCTACCATCCTTTTAGAAATTAGTTTCATATATTTATGTGTTTTAGTTACCCGAGAGGCAAAGATAAACAGTCAAGGAAGAGTCGAACCTACATGTTACAAAGCATTAAAAGTTGGACGGATCATTTCTAAAATCACTTTATAAACATCATACGATTTATATTATACTTTAAGAAGTAGATTTAAACACTGTAAAATATTACATTTTGCAAAGCAAATTAAGTATTATTTTAGCGTTCTACCTCAACTCTAAAAATCAACGCAAAAATAATGAAGGCTTAAAATTGTTTGTTTCAAGTCTGCAAAAGATTCATTTGCAGTTAACCCAATTCATTGTGATAAAATTGAATGCATGCAATCGTCTTGTAACACCATTTTCACTTTCAATAATATTCTATTAATTATTTACACCTAAATATGATATATCATATCCAAAGGCTTTCGATTTTAAAAATGATAAATAACAATAAGATTCCAAAATAATATGATTGTGGGCTTTGAAATAATACATCACAAATAGATTTTTTTTTCATGCTGTCACTTTATCTGTTCCGTATTACTAAATCAATACTATGTTTAGGATTAAAATAATTTATAAAATTAACGAAAAAAATCGCTAAAAGTCATATTCATGTCCTAAAAGGTATTTTGTAATTCAAATAATATTACAATTAAAATAGATGGATGTGCTAAATCCGTATTTAAATAAAGCAATTATAGACTAAATGACTAAAAGTCATTATAAAACTGTTACATGTATGTGAATGTAATCTTTAAAAATAGTAGTCACAATTTTCAGTCGATTACAAGGTTAATACTTTGGCTTGTATAAAAACGGCTAAGTTATTCAAAACTCGTCGATTTCTTTGCAATTGTGAAAATAACGTTCCATGATAATTTAATTAACATTTCTTTAAAAACACTGAATTTTTATTATCAGGTATCTAGTCTACTGACAAGTTGGATTTCAATATAAAACGTAAGGGTATATTTACACCCTTACAATTCGGTCCCCTATTCAAAACTTACCAAACAACTAAGCTATATTTCCATCTCAAAATGTTGCTGGAAAAATTACCAATAATTAAATTACTGTGTTGCAAGTTGTCTGAGATTGATAACACAATTTATTTCTCCAAGGTACACGACATTTGTCAGTCTCATTATTCGAGCAAAATAAATCAAGCCTTATTTATCGAGGAATATGTATATCCTAGCTGAATCATATGATTAAATAACAACAAATATGAAGATTTCTAATTGTTTTATTTTACATGATTATTACATCTATGAATATTATAAAGTTTCCATATATTTCACTCACAAGCAATGTTCATTTTGTTTAAAGCATTGTCATTTGTGAGTGTCGACTTCAAAATCGTACATGTCTTCCAAACCATACACGCATACACAAGTGATGAACAACATATCGACAATGGTTTTACTGTAAATAATACATAAGATAATAATTGTAATAATTATCAATGTAAAGAGACTCTTTAAAAGAGAGTCTTTTTGCTCGCACTGTGTCTTCTCATCAGTTGACATATTCTAATGGATTACAAGTACGACACTGAAGCGATTCGAGCTCAAGGATGACTTTTCTATTTCAGCTTTGTGTGAGCTGACTTGTACAATATTTTGTTTACGAATATAATCGCTTTCGGGTCTGAGTACATCGATTTTCATTGATATTACCCGATATAAGTTTTAAATGTTTCTTGAGGACTAAATCAATCATTGGGGATACTCTCTCGATTCGTATCTTAAACCGACAACTGTCTACAGCCAACATCATCCACTCTCCTTTCCGGTCCTCGTACGGAATGCTAATTATTACCACCTCATTTAAAAATCTTTCACACATTTTTTTATCGACATAGACTTCAAATGTAAGTTTTGTGAATGAAATGTCATCTGAGTACACACATCGGATAATTATTCGTTATACAGTAAGAAAAGATTCTTTGTTATCAATCAACATTTTCTTCAATACATGTTTTATAAATAAAATCCCATCTGAATACATACACC
Organism: Magallana ariakensis; assembly: GCA_020458035.1. Taxonomy (NCBI): domain Eukaryota; kingdom Metazoa; phylum Mollusca; class Bivalvia; order Ostreida; family Ostreidae; genus Magallana; species Magallana ariakensis. The sequence goes on from CM035813.1 coordinate 60,823,050, forward strand.
TATATATGAAACAAATCTATCAACACACATAACTAAATTATTCGTTCACGCTTTTAATAGAAGCATATATAGACTAAATCATTAGTTTTTCCGGAAAAAACTTCTGCAAATGATTTAATCCGGGGAAGTCGTGATGACTTCCTGCTTGCTACGTCACGATCCTATCTGTTAATCAGACGCGGAGGGAGTCTTGGCAGAAAATGTACCTGAAAACTTGATAGCCCTACCACACCCGGAGAAATCACAGAGCATTGACATGTCAACTCAGACCGAATCCGAGGACTCGAGAAAGGATGAAACAACATCAACCAATCTATCTACGAAGGAATCCGAGGAATCGCATATCACAGAAAAGCCAGTGTTCAAAAAGAAAAAAAAAACAATTGAAAATAAAAACATTAAAGCAAAATCTCGATACAGACTTCAAACAACGTGGATTCGATTTTAATATGTGTATATATTAGAAAAAAATCACTTTTTATTAATAAATCAGATTTGTTCCTTTTTTTAATACACCATATTACGCTGAATAGTTTTAATATATAATTAGTATTATTGTTTACATTAGCACAAGTGTCAAGTTGTTACAGGAGTATTTCACAAAGAGTCACGATTGTCTAATATACTCAATACAATTGATATTTCAACGTCTAATTAAATCTGTTGTATTCCGCTGGAACGGTTTTTCTTTAAAAAATGTCTATTTCATCAATTCATATCTTCTTAAATCAAATGAAATCAAATTAATAACTAAGCTAAAAACCTTCCTGGTACACAACAGACCAGTTTTTTGAGCGAACGAAGGTGTTTTATTAATCCAAAACAATTGGCCGGAATCTTTGTTTTGTATTCATTTACAAAGAAAAAAATCTAAAATTTGACTCCTCGGATTTCAATTCAAATCTATTGTAATAACAAATATATTTTCCCTCGACTTGATTACAATTCATACATATTCTAGGAATTCAGATGGATACAATAATTTTATGAAACCTGTTCTTACGAACCCATATATTGCAATATAAATTATACGACATTCGTCGCGAGAAGAAATGACCCTTATAAAATAATATCTGTTGTCAAAATATTTTAATATTTGTGTATTGATGAACGGATTAAGTTGTTAAAAGGATTAAAACTTTCGTATTATTGGTCTATTCATATCCGATTTGGACTTACTGAACTTGCTATCTTGGTATAATACACTTCCGTGATCTATCGTCGTTGCCTCGCCGTTTCATAAACCATTTATTGTTGAATATATTCATTGATTTGTAATATGTACATTTGTATGTACATTTATGCATTGAAGAAGACATCATACTAGTTTGTATAAAAACTTGCTTGATACACAACCTTTCGTTCAAACAATGATTTATAACAAGATTTTAGTGATCGATACATGTATATATTTATTTGAATACATACAGTTAATACGAATTTATAAACAAAGTTAAAATAAGATAGTTATAAAAAGTGTGATTGATATAAACAATTTATACAGGTTTTTTTTTAAACATTGAAAATGTCTCCACACATTTCGTTTGTAATCGTTTCACCAGTTCTGGTATTCTAAGGGATTACACATTGCACATCGAAGCATCCCTAGTTGGTTTTGATGGTCGTCCTGTAGAAAACAGGGTTCAATGGTTTCCAGTTCTGGAACGGCTTTTTCAATGCTACTCAGGTGTGATTTAAGACTTAAGTATTCGAGAGGGCGGAGACAAATCCCCTTCTTGGTGGGTACGAGGTTTTCTTCATTCTCCGGTTTCCAATATTTTTTTATGTTAACACAAGGACTGTCCCCTTTGACCGTTAAGAATATATTAGCACCGATATGATAGTTCAGATCTTCTTTCTTGGCTAAGGCTGTGTCGATCAAATCAATGGAGAGCGTCAGGGTTTTAAAAAGCTGCAAGTTTAAACTTTCTTCTCCTTTCTTAGTTGGAAACTGTCGATTTTCCGTTGATTTCCATTCCCGTATGTCGACTCTACGTTCACCATTGTTCAATGTACATGCTTGAATGTATCGCTCGTTTCCTAATTCTAGACTGCACTGGGTAGTAGACATGTTGTTTATTTAACTAAATGAATGTACCTATACCTAAACAGAGTTTAAATCGGAAACACTGTCATTTCCGAATATTTGTCTGATTGGTTAATAACATTTAAATGATTTCATCTTATAAAATAATACCACGTCAAACGGAAATTTGTTTACTATAATAATTACATTTGATTTTATTCTAACAAGGATGTGAAATAATAAGATACAACTATACATAGTCATGAAAAGTTAAACATTCCCGATTTATGTTTATTGCATTGATACACATCTTTCCAATAATTTTAATCCAACACATATTTTAAATGTATCTTTAATAGAAAACGTGGGTCTATTCTGAGTTTTTTGGGTTTTTTTTTTTTTTGTTTTTTGTTTTTTTTTTCTTCTGTTTTTTTAAACGCCGGATTTTTTTTTTTACATAGTTTTACTATTGTTTCATCATTAAACATTACTCGAATATCTTAATTTATATGAAACTAAATGTTTTTCAAGTATTGGTTCGAGGATTTGTGATAAACAATTAATCCGTCTCCGAAAACGACATCTGTCCACAGCCATTAACATCCATTCTCCCCTACGATCCTCATAAGGAATGCCAATTATTGTATCATCACCTCTATCAAATCTCACAGTCTTTTTCATGTTTGAATAATTTTCTATAAACGATGGTGTATTATTAATACAAAAACAATTGGGTGGAATTATTATTTTTTCTATTAACCAAGAAATATCTTAAATTTGATTCCTTGTATTTAAATTCACATCTATTGTAACATCAATATCTATTTTCTCTCGACTTTATTACACTTCATACATATTCTCGGGAAATACAGATGGACACATTTCATTAAACTTGTTCTTATAACCCCACATCTTATGATTTAAATTATTCATCGAAATGACCTTTATAAAAATTATTAGTTGTCAAATTAGTTTAATATGTTAATATTTATGTATTGATCAACGGATTAAGTTGTTAAAAGGATTAAAACAGTCGTGTTATTGATCTATTCATATCCGATTTTGACTTCCTGAACTTGTTCTATAATATACAGTAATAATAATGGTATAATACACTTCCGTGATCTATCGTCAGCGCCTCAAATTAGTTGGCGCCTCAAACTTGCACGAACAGCCCCACTCTATACTACTCCCCACGACAAATTAAAATCTAGGCTTTTTTATATCATTGACAGTTGTTTCTTCAATAAAAATGGCAGTCGTAAAAATGCTTACCTTGTCATCGGAAATCTATAAACTTATTTAGTTAATAACCATTCTGATTGCACACACAAGTACTCTGAAGTTGACATTAAAAAGATGCCTGAGTTTCTGATAGACAACTTCTATGTAGTTTTTGGAAATCAAGTCTTCCAAAAATCTGTTGGAATTCCCATGAATACCAATTGTGCCTGATTGTTAGCAGACCTATTTTTGTATTCTTATGAAGCAGAATTTATTCAAAAACTTGTACGTGAAAAAAAAAATCGCTGTAGCCGTCAACTCAACATTAAGGTATATCGACGACGTATTATCAATTAACAATTGTTATTTCCATACTTACGTCGACTCGATATATCCGAGTGAACTTGAAATGAAAGATACCACAGATTCTGCGTCATCGGTTTCATATTTGGATATTTTACTGGAAATGGACATTGATGGTAACCTAACAACAAAACTTTATGATAAACGCGATGATTTCAATTTTTCTATAGTCAACTTTCCTTTCTTATGTAGCAATATACCTTCATCACCTGCTTATGGTGTTTTTGTCTCTCAGTTAATTCGATACGCAAGGGCATGCTCTTCGTATGAACAGTTTCTAAGGCGAGGCAAGTTGATAAAACAGGACTATCAACAGTCTCGTTTGAAGTCATCTTTTCGTAAGTTAATTAAAATAAAGAAATGTGAGAGAATGATTTATCATAAAAGGTTTGTATACAAAATTAAAATGGTTTGATTAAACAGGACTCTTATTGCAAATATATTATATCTAAGTATGATACTTCTCTTTTATTTATTCACCAAATTTGCGAGTGCCTTGACTCTACTTGTTTGTCGTTTTTGCGACAATCCTCACATGCTGAGGTTTTTCGGAAGCTATTGGTATATACCACCTTAGTGCCAGCTTCTGGTAACATAGCCTAAGGTTAATACAGATCATTCATAAGAACCCAAACATACTATGTAAACAAATTGCAAATGATAAGTTTGTGGGACTTCAGTTATGTTACAAGAATTAATCTTAAATAATGTTACTTTTTAAAGGATTAATTTATATTGCAGAAAGAGATCATCAAATATTGCACAGCTATCATCTGATTTCCTTATCATTTTTTTAAAAAAACATCGAAATCAATCCAAAATAGTTAAATACCTCCCTTTAATTTTTTGCAAACCACAAACGATTTATTTATGTAAGAAAAGACACGAGCCCAACAAGAAGATGATTGCGAAAGCACTTTATTCCACTGGCGTGTAGTACTTTATTTTCATGTTTTCATTCAATTGTTATACTGTACAGAGACGGTACAGAGCATTGCCACTACCCGTTCGTGAATTTTAGCAACAATCCTTCCATTCTGATATTTTTCCGGCAGCCATTAATAGACAAGAATAGTACCAGCTCCTGAAGCGAAACATGGCTTAAGGTTTACATTAGTTATTCAAAGGAGCCGCAACATGTTACATAAATAACTCGTTAAGGATAGGTTTGTGGGAATTCCGTTTATAATACGAGGGTTAATCTGAAAGTAATGTCACTTCTTAAGGTCAAGATCTAGCAAAGGAAAGATGCCTACGGATTTATGAAATTCAGGATATTAATTCTTTCAACGATGCTTCACAACAATAGCTTTGTTTGATAGAGTGTACCGGGGCTTATATTTCTGGTAAACACAACAAAAAATTATGTTTTAAACAATCACTTTCTATGTAACATGAAGGAAATGAGTAACACATCTCGGAGCTTTGACCAATGAAATATATCTAGAATGCCAACAGTCTCTCCAAAAAATACATTAATAAAGCCCTTGACCTCCTCTTTAAAATGATGTCAAATTTAATTTAGGTATCGGGATTACTGTTTACGTGATTTAAAAAAAATGTTAAGGAACAATTTTATTTTCTACTTTATTCCTTTAAAGTATTAAATTACGGGAACAAATTTCATCAAATCGATTATGACGCCATAATGGTTCTAGCACCAAACAAACACTCTGGAGTTATTTTATAAATCTTGACCTTAAAGGAATTGTTTAATAGAAAGTGGATTATTAAGAATTGCACAGCAATCATTTATTTTCATTATATTTTATAAAAATGTGTTGAGTCATTCAAATGATGTTCATGTAAAATATATCCCCGTGTCTTAAGAGGGCTCGATTGTTGTGGTCTTTTTTAAAGACCTCATTGATCTCTTTTAGAAGAAGAGCTTTATATAAAAACATAGGAAAATGCCTAAATTTGAAATTTAAAACATGTATTTTTTCTTTACTACATAAAAGTTAATAGCACTGCTAAGCAAATCATGTATTATAATTTTAGGTAGATCCGATGGTTAAAATATTGAACATCTAGCATCCTTTAATCAATGAAGGATGATGTACTTAAAAGAAATAAATATTTTTTATTTATAGCAAGCGAAGCGAGCCTTAAGAACCAGTGCGCGCGAAAAAGAACGAGCTAAACCTACAGATTCGTCAAGAAAATATTTTTGGCAGCATCCCAAATGCTCTTTAATGCTTTCACTCCTAGTGCTATGCCAAAAGTGGCTGACTTTTAACTCGTAATTTACGGTTCTTTCAGGTTTGAAGACACGTTTTGAGTATCGCACAAGCTATGGTGAGACCCAAGAGATTTTGTACATGCATTTGCTTCCATTCCTTCGTATTGAGTCGAGATATTTAAACAAATGAATATTATTATAGATTTTAATGTATGACGTCACAGTGATCCCGCGAAATATTTCCCGCGATAAATTTAGAGGTGGATCAAACATCTGTAAAGCCTGTTCTTTTTCAATACAAACAATACCTGTCTCTGATGACTAGTTTTCACTTTTGTTTGGTTTAGAAAGAGATTATATATTTACAAGCGAGATCCACACTTAACTTGCATATCGATCCAAGTTTAAGCTTATTTTACATACAGTAAGTATAAGTAAGAACGATATTAAAAAAAAAATGTTTCCAAAATTGTTATCAAAGATAGATACTCGTTATTGTGAACTAAATAAAAAAAGAATAAAGGGAAAAAATGAACAGTTAAAAAAGCTATGTAGATATTGCATATATTGTCAAATTGGAAATTACACACCTACAAAGTGGGTCAGGGAGCATGGATACAACGTATGTATTAAAATTATATTTTACAGACTGGTCAATTTTCTTCTAAAGTAAAGAACGATTTTAAGGGGAAGCAGGTCTATGTATTAAGTAAATTTTATTTAAAACAGGAAGATAATCTCTCTCTCTCTCTCTCTCTCTCTCTCTCTCTCTCTCTCTCTCTCTCTCTCTCTCTCTCTCTCAAAAATTCTTTGATGTTAGTTGAAAATTGTCAAAATATCACACATTTGACAATGGTGCAAGATAAGTGTAATTCTTGCTGCGCTCGCCACAACGGTAGCACCGTAAAACACATTAAAAGATGGACAAAGTATTCACATATACCGCTACAATATTTGGCGAACCTCAATCTATTTATTTGTGTACAAACGAAAAGTAAACTGACCGTATGGTGTCATTTTGTGCCATTCACAGCCTGTATCAAGAATAAATCATAAACTTTTTACACAGTAAATCGACTATTTCAAAATGTAAGAAAAGATTGAACAAAAGTGAACAAAATTCAAACTAACTTTACCTATTTAGTTCGGTTTTTTACAACTAAATGACCTGGTTAACTTATATGCACACGTTCACGGTGCTGTATAGTAAGGTACAAGTGGAAAGATCTACATGTACTATATATGTCTTGGTCGTAACTTGCCGTGCCTACTACTGCAAATCTCGAAACAAATATTGACAGTTTGTTATTGTCATTTTTTCATGTATTTACATCACCGGAACTTTTGTACCAATTGGAGTCGCTTGTTTCAGGAAGATACTTCTTAAGGTCTCTTCTGAAAATATCTTACAATGACGCATACAAATAAGTTGATATTAAGGGTTAACAGATATAGGGTTTTCCAGACAAGATTTCAATGCTTATGATAAAAAGAAGAAGTTGACAATTATGGACGCAAACGTAATACTTTTCCGCATATCAGAAGGTTGCGATCGAAACTCTATGTTTACCCCGGAAATAAATGTAAGGAAAATTAAACAACAAAAAAATACATGTAATTGAACAATTATTTAAATTAACAGTTAAATGTGGTTAGAAGACAACTGAAGGAATTATCAGTGATAATGTGACGAATATTTTTCAAATAAATTAAACTTGATAACTATTTATACATGTAGTTGGAATTTTTTTTAATTCTAAGCGAATTTAAGCGAGGCCTGACCTGGGGTTTACAATACACCCTAGAGAATAAAATGTCCGGCCTTACCGTGATGACACATCAAAATAGCAACATAAGTAAATCAATGTTGTAGCATCCGATCATCATTTGTATCATATATTTGAGAAAAAAAAAAGGTTTAATATTAACTACACTAAGAATCCATTGATGAAGTTGTTCACTTGCACTGCAATCATTGGCTAACGGTAAATTTACTAACTAAGGATATTAAATTCTATATAGAAAGTATTAATATTTTCAGATCTGAATTTAAGTAGTTAAAAAAATAATAATACACCGATCCATTTTGCATCGAAAAGATCAGCACGCCTTAAAAACACCATCGGGACGCTTCATCGTATACCAGGTATTATTGCAATCTTTTGCTTATTAATTATTGGTACATTATGATAAAAGAAACTAACATGGGTTACCATCAATCATCTTGAGAGATAGAATGATCAGTTTTACCTTGATGACACGTCAGGATGGGATCAGTGATTGTAGTATCCAATCTTATCACTGTTTGTAGAATCTATTTCAAGCATCTTCAGCGGGTATTAGTACCGAATGGGGTCGCCTGCATCATAGTGCGGAAGCCGCATGTTGAGGTACCTTCTGCATGTGTCTTACAACGACGCGTACAAAAGGTCAATATCAAAGGTCCACCGACATACGGTTGTCCTGATCAGATCAACACTTATAATAAAAAGAGAAGCTCAAAAATATTGACGCAAACTTGAAGTTTTACGGCATGGCAGAAGTTTGTAATCGACTCCTTTTTTATTTACACCTAAAATTGATTTAAATAAACAAAACCACAACAATACATGTATTTTAACAATTACTTTATTCAACAGCTAAATGTTGTTAAAATGTATTTTTCAATTCAAAAAGTGGATATTTTTTCTTAATTTATTTTTTTCAATTTCAAACAAAAAAGTCATGATGATAATTAGAAACCAGTATTCTAAACGGTATAAGTTCTCTTTCAATAATGCATGCACAATTTGACTCCTATTTATTAGTGTGTATAATAAATTTACTGTAGTCTGCTTATTCTCGCGCAATCTTAAATTAGATACAGTGGTACAAACTTGAAAAGCCCACAATTTGTTAAAATTAAGGTATTTTTTTGGCAAATCACTACACAACTCCATATTTTAAGAATATGTTTGCCGAATTAGGATTAAGTTATATCATGATTATTATTTCGAGCATTTAGTTTGTCCTAATGAAAAAATTTCACTGTTCTACTTGGGTGTAAAATAAACGGATATTTTTCAAAAATTATTTTACATATGAAATCAAATTTCTATATACATTAGTTTTTTTTATCCGTTTCATACACTGAATTGTACAATGCGTACATGTATATACCTTTAGAAAGATCCTACCTGAAAACAACTACAAACTTGATGTTCATGAAAACTCCGTATTTAATTACATTTGATTATCTTTTGTAAGGACAAGTTGATATATTTTTGTTCATACACTTGCACGTGCACTTTCTTCGTAGCCGTCCGCGTGGATTTTGCTTTCTTAACAAATCAAATCAATTTAAATTTTAAATCAAAAGCTTGAAAAAAATTAAAGAAAATATTGTAAAGATCTATTTCTTCCTCAGATCTTTCTTGTAATATAAAATATGTTTTTACGTTAAAATACCCACGATATTGTGAATAAATGTGTGTAGATTTGATGAAAGACAAATAATTGATATATGTGTTTGTGATCAAATCTTATTTGCTAATTTATTCCCCCAATCATAGCAGAGCACATTTCTTTATATAACTGATGTTAAACATGATGTTGAAATAGTTCACATAGGGATTCCTTTGAGAATTGCTGTCAGCTGGCAACAACATGCGAGGATTTCAATGTCTCTTACTTTGCGCTTTAATTTACTCTGTTTCGGTGGACGCATTCGGTGATTGTGAAGATGATCCCGAGTGTCCAGATAATGCCGAATGTGTTGATGGTGGTGACTGTGAGTGTAAGGAAGGCTTCGATGAGATAGATTTGCCGGATATTACAATAGACGGTCAAGCAGCAACAGTTTGTATAGGTATGAAATAAAACATAATGTTGTTGTTGTCTTATATGATTTTTCGAGAATACACAATTCATTTAGAGATCTAAAGAGAAATGATTATAAAATTAAAATAAATAATTAAAACAAACCATGCTGGTGCAAAACTGAGGAAGAAAGGTTATACAAAATATATATTTTTTTCAAGTGACAAACAATTGAATATCTCAATAAGGTTATTTCTAACATCAGTTGCATTCAAGAGATAGCCATTGACTGTCATTGAAAAGAAATCAATTATTCGTTTTTAGATCTCGGCATCTGTAGTCCATTTGACAACGAAGTGGATGACTGTGGTGAAAATGGGCAATGTGCCATTATCCAGAATGAATATGGAGTATATAAAGCTGTCTGTAAATGCGAGTACGGATATTATGGAAAATTCTGCGACAGTGAGTATCTTGAAAAATGTTATTTAAAATATCAGTGGTTTAAGGTCTGCATAACATTCTACAAATAACCATACAAATATCTATGAAATATTTTAAACATTTAAAAAAATTTTTGTTAATAGGAAATTAAGCCAAAAGAAAAAGCCACGCGTGATCATTCAACACAAATTTTATATATAACCGTGGCTAATTATACGTTATTGGTATCAAGAAAGGTTTTGCTGTTTTGCAAACTGTGGATTATTGGCAATGCAAAACGATACGAAATAGATTGATAGCAGTAGCTTTACTTATTAAAAATCTATCCTGGTTTAAATACCGCCCCACCTTCTAAATTATATTGAAAAGAAAAGTATATTTCTAAAGGCTTTTTTTCTAAAGATTGATTACAATTCAATAAATATGTCGCTCATACTCTACGAAGGAAATTGCATTAAAGTTAACAAAATAATTAATAATGTATTTAATGCAATGATAAAACACCATGAAATTTAAATAAATAGTTGAGATGCTATTTAGTTGAGTTAGTTTGACTATCTATTAATATTGTCACTTCAGAAGTATACAAACCTACTTCAACACCATATTCAACGACTAAGAAGATTACACCGTGGGTTTTTCTTGGAGGAGGAGCGATTCTGCTTGCTGTTCTCGCCGGAGGAGCTGCAGCCGTAGCGTCGTCCGCATCTGGCTAGGAGTCCTCAAGATCCTCACGATCCTCAACCTACAACGAATGATTCTGATTATGTCACTAATTGGAAGTTATAAATAAATTATAGAGGCAGTAGTTATGTGTCCATGATTTTTGTATACTTGAATAGAAAATGATTAAGATTTTCGAAATTAAGAATTACAACAAACATCGATTTAAACATCCATAGAGCGAAATCTTTATGCTTAACGGCGATATTAGCATTGGGGAGCAATATATTAACCTTAATATATGTAGACAATTTCAGCGATTTACTTAAATATTATACATGCATGTATAATGTTCAAACTCTCTTGAATTATTTGTACAACCATGAACATCTGCAAGTATTGATATCTGTTTTTGTCGTAACGTGTCTTGTCTACAACCGTACATCTTGAAACAGATGGAATGTATTTACATCACCTGGGGTTGTAATTTTGTACATGGAAGGTGCTTGTTTAGGTCCGGGACTCTTTGAAAATATCTTGCATTGACGCATATATATAAGCGGTCATCAAAGGTCAACAAATAAATGGCTTTTAAGACTGTATTTCAACTTTTATTTTTAAAAAAGGGAAGATCACAATCATAGATGCAAACGTACAAAGTAAAATTTTGTCGGCATGTCAAAGGTTACAATCGAGTTTTCTTTGTTCACAGAAAATAAATGTAAAGAGAATAAATTTACATTATATACATGTTTTGAAAAACCATTTTATTCGACAGCCTTAAATGTTGTCAAGTTGAATGTCGAAAAAAGTAAAGGTAAAAGAATAGAAAATTTGATGAGAGAATGACTAAAATAAAGGACATGTTGTATTTTTTTAATCTTTTCTACAAGACGTCACGTCAATAATGTGTATCCGCTGTGTATTATTTTCACAGGATGAAAATCTGCCATTCTGTCAAATGAATGTTAACTGAATGGTCTGGAAAGGTGACTGAATGGCATAGCTATGCCTTTCAGCCACCTTATAGTCACCTCTTAGTTGACTGAATGGCAGAGGTTCATTGTGTGGGTTTTTTATTTTTTTTTTATTTTCTCTGTGTAAAATATACTGCACAACCATAATTTGATTTCATTATAAATGTTTTTTAAAAAAAACCATGAAAATCAAGCCAAAATAGTTTCATACATTCCTGTAATTTTTAGCAAACCTCACCACTACCAAGTCAAAAAAGTACTGACATTCCCATTTTTTACTGATAAACTTAGATATTTACTGACAATGTACTGACATTACTGATACACTTAGAAAAGTACTGACGTTGAAAAACTTAGAGAAATACTGACAAATACTGATAAGTACTGACCCCATTGTTTTTACTCTTACTGAATGAAATTTTACCTAATCTTTTTCTTTTATGTCATTTTTCACCATAAATTAATTAAGCTACCTAGATACAGTGTAAAGTTTAATATATAGACTGGTATTAATTTTGAGGTTTTAATTGGGTCTGTTATATTTAATTGGTTTAATGTTAACAAAAAATTATGATTAGAAAAATTGTCATAATTAAAAAAGGAGTAATACTGGGCTTTATTTGTTACACATAAAATTGTGTTGTACAAATAGGAAGGGGATGGAATTGAAGTTAAATGTTTGCGAATGACTCGGAATGCCCCGTTTTTTATGTTCAATTTTTAGACGTAAAACATCTTAATGTTTTAATTCAATATGTTTTGCCATATGCAGCTAATCTCTTGTAAACAAATCATTTGTATATAAAATTTGATGCGGGATACAAAGTAAGGCTAACCGGTAGTTAGACCTACTGGGCTAAAAAAAAAAGATCAACTATTACGAATTGCATAGTGACATGGTAAAGTCGTGTTAACTTTATACCAGCATTGGTACAGTTTGTCGGAGAGAGAGAGAGAGAGAGAGAGAGAGAGAGAGAGAGAGAGAGAGAGCGAGCGAGCGAGCGAGCGAGCGAGCGAGCGTGCGCGGGAGAGAGAGAGTTTGCATTGATTTTGAATTAAATTTACTGATAATTCACCCGGGAATTTATTTCCTAATAAGTTAACATGCAATCCTAATTTCATTACTAATTCTTTATATTCCGCGGCCCGGTAAGAACATACATGACATACATGTAAATGTAGTACTATTGTTTTCTATATATGTAAGAGTTTATATAGACACACAGAGAGAGAGAGAGAGAGAGAGAGAGAGAGAGAGAGAGAGAGAGAGAGAGAGAGAGAGAGAGAGAGAGTTTACTGTACTGTACGGAAACACAGCGCATTAATTTACTATGTTAAATGCGCGGACCCCAAAATCATGTTGTTTATGTTTTCCCGGGCGGGGGGGGGTTGTGGTGGTGGTCTGAGCCATATTTATTATTTATGCAAATTTAAGAAATTAGATTTTTCCATGGAGGGTGAAAAGTTGGGGGGGGGGCAGATCTCCCGTAAATCTGTGCATGGGTAATACGGGTAGATTGAATGCTAATAAACTAGATGTTGTTATGGGTGATCAAGTTAATTGATGTTCAGCTCAAGAGTGTCAATTTTTTACTGACTTTTCATTTCTTAATAATTATCAGAACTCAAGCTAACAACATAAGATTTATAAAAATCCGCCAGTTTCTTTTTTTCAAAAAACAAGGCTCAATTTTTTCTTTACTTATAAAATTACATATTAATAAAATTGACATTTTCATTCAAGTAAAATGTTATTAATAAGTTTATTAAATAATCGTTTAGCTCTTTATTATAATTAAAATACATTATTTAAAACAATTTCACACCTTTTAAGCTCTAGAGGGAGTAAGAACAATGGTGTCAGTACTTATCAGTACTTGTCAGTACTTCTCTAAGTTTTTCAGTACCGTCAGTAAAGAGTGTCAGTACTTCTCTAAGTTTATCAGTACAGTCTAAGTTTGTCAGTACTTTTCTAAGTTTCTCAGTACCGTCAGTAAAAACGTCAGTACTTTTCTAAGTTTATCGGTAATGTCAGCACATTGTCAGTAAACGTCTAAGTTTATCAGTAAAAAATGGGAATGTCAGTACTTTTATGACTTAGTAGTGTACACGATTTTTTATGTAGGAAAGGAGACATGAGCCCAACAAGACTTTGATTTTAAAAGCACTTTATTTCACTTCTGTGTATTACTTCTTTTATTCGCCAAATTTGTTGACTGTACAGTGCCTTGCCTCTAACACTTCGTGAATTTTAGAGACAATCCCCACATGCTGACATTTTTCTGGCAGCCATTAATAGACAAGAATAGTACCAGCTCCTGAAGCGAAACATGGCCTAAGGTTTACATTAGTTATTCAAAAGTGCCGCGGCATGTTACATAAATAACTCGCAAAGCTTAAGGATAGGTTTGTGAGAATTCCGTCTATAATACGAGGGGTAAACTGAAAGTAATGTCACTCTTTAAAGGAATTGTTTTATAGAGAGTGAATAATTAAATATTGCACAGCAATCATTTATTTTCATTAAACTTGTTTTTTTACAAAATGTGTTTAATCTTTCAAATGATGTTCATGTAAAATCGCCGTGTCTTAAGAGAGATCGATGGTTGTGGTCATTGTTAGACTGAAGCTCTAAATAAAACCAACTGCCGAAATGTGAAACTTTAACCATTTTTTTACAAAATTAAACTTAACAGCACTACTAAACAAATGATGTATCAAAACTTTAGGTAGATCAAATAGTTAAAATGTTGAACATCCAGTATCCTTAAAATCAATCAAGGATGCTGAACTTTATAGTAATGTATGTTTAACATTTTCATTTATAGAAGATCAACAAAGTATTTTACATACACCGCTACATTTTCTGAGGAACCTCAAACTATTTTTTTACAAACGAAAAATAAGCTGACCGTAAAGTGTAATTTTGTGCCATATACAGCCAATGTCAAGATTAATTCACAAACTTTTTACATAGTCAATCGGCTATTTCAAAATGTAAGAAAATATTTAACAAAACTGAACAAAAATTAAACTAACTTTACCTATTTGGTTCGAGTTTTTTTTAAACTAAATGACCTGGTTAACTTATATGCACATGTTCACGGTGCTGTATAGTAAGGTACAAGTGAAAAGATCTACATGTACTATATATGTCTTGGTCGTAACTTGTCGTGCCTACTACTGCAAATCTCGAAACAAATATTGACAGTTTGTTATTGTCATTTTTTCATGTATTTCCATCACCGGAACTTTTGTACCAAATGGAGTCGCTTGTTTCAGGAAGATACTTCTTAAGGTCTCTTCTGAAAATATCTTACAACGACGCATACAAATAAGTTGATATTAAGGGTTAACAGATATAGGGTTTTCCAGATAACATTTCAATGCTTATGATAAAAAAAAAAAGAAGTTGACAATTATGGACGCAAACGTAATACTTTTCCGCATATCAGAAGGTTGCGATCGAAACTCTTTGTTTACCTCGGAAATAAATGTAAGGAAAATTAAACAACAAAAAATACATGTAACTGAACAATCATTTTATTTAACAGTTAAATGTGGTTAGAAGACAACTGAAGGAATTATCAGTGATAATGTGACGAATAATTTTCAAATAAATTAAACTTGATAACTATTAATACATGTAGTTGGAAATTGTTTTTAATTCTAAGCGAATTTAAGCGAGGCCTGACCTGGGGTTTACAATACACCCTAGAGAATAAAATGTCCGGCCTTACCGTGATGTCACATCAGAATAGCAACATAAGTAAATCAATGTTGTAGCATCCGATCATCATTTGTATCATATATTTGAGAAAAAAAAAGGTTTAATATTAACTACACTAAGAATCCATTGATGAAGTTGTTCACTTGCACTGCAATCATTGGCTAACGGTAAATTTACTAACTAAAGATATTAAATTCTATATAGAAAGTATTAATATTTTCAGATCTGAATTTAAGTAGTTAAAAATATAATAATACACCGATCCATTTTGCATCGAAAAGATCAGCACGCCTTAAAAACACCATCGGAACGCTTCATCGTATACCAGGTATTATTGCAATCTTTTGCTTATTAATTTTTGGTACATTATGATAAAAGAAACTAACATGGGTTACCATCAATCATCTTGAGAGATAGAATGATCAGTTTTACCTTGATGACACGTCAAGATGGGATCATAAGGAAGTATAAGTGATTGCAGTATCCAATCTTATCACTGTTTGTAGAATCTATTTCAAGCAACTTCAGCGGGTATTCGTACCGAAAGGGGTCGCCTGCATCATAGTGCGGAAGCCGCATGTTAAAGTACCTTCTGAATGTGTCTTACAACGACGCATACAAATAGGTCAATATCAAAGGTCAACCGACATACGGTTGTCCAGATCAGATCAACGCTTATAATAAAAATAGAAGCTCAAAAATATTGACGCAAACGAAATGTTTACGGCATGGCAAAAGTTTGGAATCGACTCCTTTTTTATTTACACCTAAAATTGATTTAAATAAACAAAACTACAACAATATATGTATTTTAACAATTACTTTATTCAACAGCTAAATGTTGTTAAAATGTATTTTTCAATTCAAAAAGTGGATTTTTTTTCTTAATTTATTTTTTCAATTTCAAACGAAATAGTCATGATGATAATTATAAACCAGTATTCTAAACGTTATAAGTTCTCTTTCAATAATGCATGCACAATTTGACTCCTATTTATTAGTGTGTACATTAAATTTATTGTAGTCTGCTTATTCTCGCGCAATCTTAAATTAGATACAGTGGTACAAACTTGAAAAGCCCACAATTTGTTAAAATTAACCTTTTTTTGGGGGGGGGGGGGGGGCAAATCACTACCTAACTCCATATTTTAAGAATATGTTCGCCGAATTAGGATTAAATTATATCATGATTATTATTTCGAGCATTTAGTTTGTCATAATGAAAAAATTTCACTGTTCTACTTGGGTGTGAAATAAACGGATATTTTTCAAGAATTATTTTACATATGAAATCAATTTTCTATATACATTGTTTTTTTTATCAGTTTCATACACTGAATTGTACAATGCGTACATGTATATACCTTTAGAAAGATCCTACCTGAAAACAACTACAAACTTGATGTTCATGAAAACTCCGTATTTAATTACAGTTTATTATCTTTTGTAAGGACAAGTTGATATATTTTTTGTTCATACACTTGCACGTGCACTTTCTTCGTAGCCGTCCGCGTGGATTTTGCTTTCTTAACAAATCAAATCAATTTAAATTTTAAATCAAAAGCTTGAAAAAAATTAAAGAAAATATTGTAAAGATCTATTTCTTCCTCAGAGCTTTCTTGTAATATAAAATATGTTTTTACGTTAAAATACCCACGATATTGTGAATAAATGTGTGTAGATTTGATGAAAGACAAATAATTGATATATGTGTTTGTGATCAAATCTTATTTGCTAATTTATTCCCCCAATCATAGCAGAGCACATTTCTTTATATAACTGAATGTTAAACATGATGGTGAAATAGTTCACATTGGGATTCTTTTGAGAATTGCTGTCAGCTGGCAACAACATGCGAGGATTTCAATGTCTCTTACTTTGCGCTTTAATTTACTCTGTTTCGGTGGACGCATTCGGTGATTGTGAAGATGATCCCGATTGTCCAGATAATGCCGAATGTGTTGATGGTGGTGACTGTGAGTGTAAGGAAGGCTTCGATGAGATAGATTTGCCGGATATTACAATAGACGGTCAAGCAGCAACAGTTTGTATAGGTATGAAATAAAACATAATGTTGTTGGTGTCTTATATGATTTTTCGAGAATACACAATTCATTTAGAGATCTAAAGAGAAATGATTATAAAATTAAAATAAATAATTAAAACAAACCATGCTGGTGCAAAACTGAGGAAGAAAGGTTATACAAAATATATATTTTTTTTTCAAGTGACAAACAATTGAATATCTCAATAAGGTTATTTCTAACATCAGTTGCATTCAAGAGATAGCCATTGACTTTCATTGAAAAGAAATCAATCATTCGTTTTTAGATCTCGGCATCTGTAGTCCATTTGACAACGAAGTGGATGACTGTGGTGAAAATGGGCAGTGTGTCATCATCCAGGATAAACATGGAATATATAAAGCTGTCTGTAAATGCGAGTACTGGTATTACGGAAAATTCTGCGACAGTGAGTATCTTGAAAAATGTTATTTAAAATATCAGTGGTTTAAGGTCTGCATAACATTCTACAAATAACCATACAAATATCTATGAAATATTTTAAACATTTAAAAATTTCTTGTTACTAGGAAAATAAGCCAAAAGAAAAAGCCACGCGTGATCACTCAACACAAATTTTATATATAACCGTGGCTAATTATACGTTATTGGTATCAAGAAAGGTTTAGCTGTTTTGCAAACTGTGGATTATCGGCAATGCAAAACGATACGAAATAGATTGATAGCAGTAGCTTTACATATTAAAAATCTATCCTGGTTTAAATACCGCCCCACCTTCTAAATTATATTGAAAAGAAAAGTATATTTCTAAAGGCTTTTTTTCTAAAGATTGATTACAATTCAATAAATATGACGCTCAAACTCTACGAAGGAAATTGCATTAAAATTAACAAAATAATTAATAATGTATTTAATGCAATGATAAAACACCATGAAATTTAAATAAATAGTTGAGATGCTATTTAGTTGAGTTAGTTTGACTTTCTATTAATATTGTCACTTTAGAAGTATACAAACCTACTTCAACACCATATTCAACAACTAAGAAGATTACACCGTGGGTTCTTCTTGGAGGAGGAGCGATTCTGCTTGCTGTTCTCGCCGGAGGAGCTGCAGCCGTAGCGTCGTCCGCATCTGGCTAGGAGTCCTCAAGATCCTCACGATCCTCAACCTACAACGAATGATTCTGATTATGTCACTGGTTGGAAGTTATAAATAAATTATAGAGGCAGTAGTTATGTGTCCATGATTTTTGTATACTTGAATAGAAAATGATTAAGATTTTCGAAATTAAGAATTACAACAAACATCGATTTAAACATCCATAGAGCGAAATCCTTATGCTTAACGGCGATCTTAGCATTGGGGAGCAATATATTAACCTTAATATATGTAGACAATTTCAGCGATTTACTTAAATATTATACATGCATGTATAATGTTCAAACTCTCTTGAATTATTTGTACAACCATGAACATCTGCAAGTATTGATATCTGTTTTTGTCGTAACGTGTCTTGTCTACAACCGTACATCTCGAAACAGATGGAATGTATTTACATCACCTGGGGTTGTAATTTTGTACATGGAAGGTGCTTGTTTAGGTCCGGGACTCTTTGAAAATATCTTGCATTGACGCATATATATAAGCGGTCATCAAAGGTCAACAAATAAATGGTTTTTAAGACTGTATTTCAACTTTTATTTTAAAAAAAAGGGAAGATCACAATTATAGATGCAAACGTACAAAGTAAAATTTTGTCGGCATGTCAAAGGTTACAATCGAGTTTTCTTTGTTCACAGAAAAAAAATGTAAAGAAAATAAATTTACATTAGATACATGTTTTGAAAAACCATTTTATTCGACAGCCTTAAATGTTGTCAAGTTGGATGTCGAAAAAAGTAAAGGTAAAAGAATAGAAAATTTGATGAGAGAATGACAAAAATAAAGGACATGTTGTTGTATTTTTTTAATCTTTTCTACAAGA
Source organism: Magallana ariakensis (assembly GCA_020458035.1). Taxonomy (NCBI): domain Eukaryota; kingdom Metazoa; phylum Mollusca; class Bivalvia; order Ostreida; family Ostreidae; genus Magallana; species Magallana ariakensis. The sequence continues at coordinate 60,842,468 of CM035813.1, forward strand.
CGTCACGTCAATAATGTGTATCTGCTGTGTATTATTTTCACAGGATGAAAATCTGCCATTCTGTCGAATGAATGTTAACTGAATGGTCTGGAAAGGTAACTGAATGGCATAGCTATGCCATTCAGCCACCTTATAGTCACATCTTAGTTGACTGAATGGCAGAGGTTCATTGTGTGGTTTTTTTTTTGTTTTCTCTGTGTGATATATACTGCACATCATTATAAATGTTTTTTTTTTTAAAAACATCAAAATCAAGCCAAAATAGTTTCATACATTCCTGTAATTTTTAGCAAACCTCACACGATTTTTTTTATGTAGGAAAAGAGACATGAGCCTAACAAGACTTTGATTTTAAAAGCACTTTATTTGACGTCTGTGTATTACTTCTTTTATTCACCAAATTTGTTGACTGTACAGTGCCTTGCCTCTAACACTTCGTGAATTTTAGAGACAATCCCCACATGCTGACATTTTTCTGGCAGCCATTAATAGACAAGAATAGTACCAGCTCCTGAAGCGAAACATGCCCTAAGGTTTACATCAGTTATTCAAAGGAGCCGCAACATGTTACATAAAAAAGGTGCCGCGACATGTTACATATATAACTCGCAAAGCTTAAGGATAGGTTTGTGAGAATTCCATCTATAATACGAGGAGTAAACTGAAATTAATGTCACTTTCTAAAGGAATCTTGTTTAATCTTTCAAATGATGTTCATGTAATATCGCCGTGTCTTAAGAGAAGCTCTATATAAAACCAACTGCCGAAATGTGAAACTTAAACCATTTTTTTTACTAAATTAAACTTAACAGCACTACTAAACAAATGATGTATCAAAACTTTAGGTAGATCAAATAGTTAAAATGTTGAACATCCAGTATCCTTAAAATCAATCAAGGATGCTGAACTTTATAGTAATGTATGTTTAACATTTTCATTTATAGAAGATCAACAAAGTATTTTACATAGACCGCTACATATTCTGAGGAACCTCAAACTATTTTTTTACAAACGAAAAATAAGCTGACCGTAGAGTGTAATTTTGTGCCATATACAGCCTTTGTTTAGATTAATTTACAAACTTTTTACATAGTCAATCGGCTATTTCAAAATGTAAGATCATATTTAACAAAACTGAACAAAATTCAAACTTATGGCATGTGGTGATAACTAACATAGTTCAAATTCAAAAGTCCAAAGGAAAATTACAAAACAGAAGCACAGCAAACACGGACCTCTTAAAAAAAAGGTAGGATCAGGTGCCATGGAGGAGTGAGCATCCTCTGCTGACCGTTCACAGCCGCCGTTTACTCTTTGTCATAATCGGGGAAAACGGAAAAGTCCGTACACAATTAGTTGATTAATTATGGTCTAACAATTAGTATGAAAATCGTCAGTCAGCATGCGACCCAGTGGACGATTGTATTTGCTGACGAGGACGTTGTATCGACCATAGAACTTGCGAAAACATTACTTTAAACGAGACTGTTGATAGTCCTGTTTTATCAACTTGTTTGTCAGTAGTTACACATTCTGTATTTTATTTTTACAACTAAACGACCTGGTAAGCTGATATAAAAACGTGCACGGTGTTGTATAGTAAGTTACAAGTGAAAGATCTACATATTTTAATATATGTATTGATCGTAACTTCGTAACGTCGTGCCTAATACTGTAAATCTCGAAACACGCCGAATGTATTTACATCACCGGATATTGAACTTTGTACCAAATGGAGTCGCTTGTTTCATTGTCAGGAAGATGCTTCTTAAGGTCTCTTCTGAAACTATCTTACAACGTCGCATAACAATACGTCAATATCAACAGTCAACAGCCGGGGTTTTCCTGACCCCATTTCAATGCCTTTGATAAAAAGAGAAGTTGACAATTATGGACGCAAACGTAATATTTTCCCGCATTTCAGAAGGTTTGATCGACAATCTTTGTTTACCCCAGAAATAAATGTAAGGAAAACTAGTAAACAAAACTACGTGTAATTGAACAAACATTTTATTCAAGAGTAAATGTTGTTAAGATGACAGATGAAGAAATTATCAGTGAAAATGTGATGAATTAGTTGCAAACATAAAGTGAATTGGATACCTACCGGTATTTATAATTGAAAATTTTTCATTCTAAGCAAATTTAAGCTGGATATGACCTGAGGTTCACATTACATCTTAGAGGATAAAATGCCCGGCCTTGCCGTGATGGCACATCAGAATTGCAGCGAAAGGAAATAAAGGTTGTAGCATCCGAGTACACACTTGATGTTCATGTAAACTCCGTAGTTAATAACATTTGATTACTCTTTGTAAGAACGTGTTGATATATTACTAACACGAACATTTCATTTTCTGTGTATCCGTCCTAGAGGATTTTGCTTTATAATCAAATCAAATATTGAAATTTCATATCATATTTGTTTTGTCAGTAGATAAAAAAATCTTGAGAAAAGTGATTTATTATTCTTACTTCAAAATGATAACATACGTAATTTGACATATGTTCAGAAAAATAATGAAATTTATCCCTAAGGATAAATTCATTTATACAAGCAACAGCAACCTTATCCTTAATCGTCATCCTAATAAGGATTTGGTTAGCTTGTATATCGGGTTCGGCATCCTTTTTCATCAAATTCTTCAATGGTGCCAGATCATCAGATAAAATTTCAGGTTGTAAATCCATACTATCTGACAAGTAGAGTAACCATCGATCAGAAATACATTGGTTAAGTATACGCTTAGCTACTGTAAGTATTGCCTTTTAACTCAATTTATTCCCAAATGTCGTATTTTGTCCATAACAAGCTAAAACTTAGCTATCACGTTATTTCAACACGTGCTTTTAAAATCCCCAAACATCACTTGCGCAGTATATTCTTCAATATTTAAGAATAAAAATCAACAGTTATCATAATTCCCCCATGCTATTGCACAAATATTTAATGTATGTATACTTCAATTAAAGACTTACGCTACAATTACTTATGTTATTATGTTACACTTCTAGCACAATCACAATAAAGATGGTGATGAGAACTGGTTTATTTTGGAACACGTGCAGCATCATCATGACTAAGAAAGACAACTCTATTCAGTATTATAACAATTATTAAGAGTTAATGTTCTTGAATCTATAATATGTGACAACACTTTTTAAAATTTGTCATTTACCATTTTAGAGTTATGCCACTCTTAAGATATTGTAGCACATGTGTTTTTCCAACGCCTTGACGTCTGTGTTAAGTATATAATCAACTACTGTAAGTACTGACTTGCATAAATTTAATTTAGAATGCAGTATTGATCACTTATAAGTTTATTATGAGGTAAAGTCATACATTATGTGGGTGATACTAAATTAACATTTCAAGCAGTAATTTTTAGTGATAAGACAAATTTAGATTTAATTTAAATTTCAAAAAAAACAAAAAGTATATATATATATATATATATATATATATATATATATATATATATATATATATATATATATATATATATTTTCATAATTTTAATCCTACCCATTTGCTATAGATTTAACACCAAGCTTTTATTCACACACTTGGCTAAAACTTGTTATACAATATTGTAGAGTATTGCCACAAGTAAATGCTTCAGCATACATGCCGACGTTAATCATTAGAAGACTTGATACAGCTTCCTAGCCTGTTGATCCCCGCTCCCCGATGCATGAGGGATTTGTTCAGACCTTTACCAATGTTTATATCCTCATTTCTACATAGATATTAACAGCAGAGATCTTCTAACAGCGTCCCCCCTATGCAGGTACAACTAAACAACCTCAATCAATGTGCTTAAAGGTCCTTAATTGGAACCTATTCTTTAAAAAAAAAAAAAATATATATATATATATATATATATATATATATATATATATATATATATATATATATATATATATATATATAGCTCTTTCAGTTCATCCTTCTAGTTACCATGTTCAGTTATTTTTGAAAACCCCTGTATTTCTAGGTATGAAATATGAAATGCACATTTAATCCTCTATTTGCCAGCATTCACATCTCTGGCCATATTGACCAAACCCTCGTTGATTAATATAAAGCCTTATTAACACAATCTCAGGCGCTTGGCGCCCAAAACAAACTTCTGACAGGTTTGGCTTGCTCATTGCAGGCAATTAGCATACATAAATACTGTTTAACCCTTATGCATTGCATATTGTCTTATTATTCATACTTCCTAATTTATACCTTCCGAGAGTGCAGGATACTATAACATACATAACACCTTTACTTTAAGCCACAGTTTCACATCAATCATTACTCTAAACCTTGGATAAATCCTCTGAGGTTTTACACAATTCTAATCTTAACTTCACCTAAAATTATTAGTTAGTAGTCCATCCTAAGTCCGACTTTGGTGTAAGTTCTACAGATTTGGGTGTGTTCACTGCCGCTGATAACATGTTTAATCACTTACTAGGGATAGGGATACATTCAGTGTCCCATCAGTATTTCTTATCTCTATAGTCATTTATAAGTAACAACATCATATCTTCACTTGCATTACAATTGCACCAGTAATCATTTGCCAGTCACATTGTCAAATCATTTATACCTTGCTTATATCTTTACACCTTTGGTTAAATGCCAAGCGGTCAGCTTTATTGGCACAACCACCCATATTTCTCATTTGTTGCATTCATTTAATCTGCATATCACTTCTCTGGTAAGTCATGGTCTTTATGCACATACGTCAAATTCTTTATACATGTTGATTGAAATTTCTGTTGTGTTTAATTCCTAAGGAACGGGCTTACATATGATCCAAACATGGGATATATCCATTACACCAACATCTCCCATTACCAATAACTTAAGTTTGTTTCATGAATTCAGTCGAAGGCAATGGCCATGATTGAATGTAGCGTGTCGTAGAAACATAGGCACATTTGTGTGTTAGACCAAATTCCGCTTGTGGATGGCACAAATTTTTCTTTAGCTCATATGCATACTTAGCATCAATCAACTATAAACATCTAGGGCCTCCTGCAGGCAGGGTTCAATATACTCTACCATCGTAATGATCATAAGTACTAATACGCATTTTACAAGTTCGAATATTTCATCGCAGTTGTCAGGAAGTAGCATTAAGCGCTAGCTATAGTTTAACCTACACTTTGTGGAATTCATCTAAAAAAGTTGTCCCATGTCAGCTTCAGACATATTTTATCATCATATCAAATCCTGGCAGCCATATAGCAGTCATTCTCAATCATCACTTATTACCCATAAGATGTTTTTCCTCGTGTCTCCCACATACTTATTGCAGTATTTTCAACATCAATAATTTAAGCACTCCATTATTTACAAGCTGCATTGTTCATCTCGATTCACCACATTACATTATGCATCTCAATGTAACCAATTTATAAGCTTTACTCATGTACCACAGTACAATCACTCCTGATTCCAACAAATAATCAAGTTGGTAAGCAACTACTTCTTCACCCAGCCAGGTGCATTCTGCTATTTGACACAAGTTTTAACAAATTATTTCAAGCATGGCCACCTGCAAAGGCCAGTCGCTTATCTAATAACTACCACATTATACTTGCACGCAGTTTATTCATACTTCACCCCTCACATAGACTTTTAAGTTACATCATTTCAATTACAAATTTAGTCTACTTGTTTGGGGACAACATGTTAAGGTACATCACTCACCTAGATTTATATTTTTCAAGACACATGGTCACAAGATGTTGTTTTAAATTTCGTTAGACTATCAATTTAACTGTTTGTGTAGTGGTTTAAGTATATGGCTTGTCAACTCCATATAACGAGTTTGAATCCGTTTGGGATTTTTGTTAATGTTTACGCAATCAATTTTTGAAAACAAATTTTTATTTCCAAATTCAATTTACCTAACCTGTCTGGCTTATATATTCCTTCCATCATAATATCTATCATAATCACTTCATTTTATGCTAATCTTAAACTATTTTAAGGTGTAGCGAGCCACCTTAAAGCAATAAATCAACCTTTATTTCAGATTATGGTTGTACTAACCATTCCTTGCTCCATTCCTATCACATACACACTTACAAGTCAGGATTCATGCATATCTATAATCCACCCTTATTGTATACATGTGATGAATACAATGCAAAGGTTCTTTTTGCCTTTGCGCTCGAATACACTGAATAACAGTTGGTATGAGTTTGGGCCAACTTGTGCATATAACCCAATCATTTACATTCAATAGTCTTCTTGCTGACTTGCTTATATACTCCTTCCATCATAATATCTATCATAATCACTTCATTTTATGCTAATCTTAAACTATTTCAAGGTGTAGTGAGCCACCTTAAAGCAATTAATCAACCTTTATTTCAGATTATGGTTGTACTAACCATTCCTAGCTCCATTCCTATCACATGCACACTTACAAGTCAGGATTCATGCATATCTATAATCCACCCTTATTGTATACATGTTATGAATACAATACAAAGGTTCTTTCTGCCTTTGAGCTCGAATACTGAATAACAATTGGTATGAGATTTGGCCAACTTGTGCATATAACCCAATCATTTACATTCAACAGTCTTCTCGCTGACTTGCTATACAATGTCTTGTTAATATTACATCCATTTAACCTTTATGGCTTCATGGATTTAAAAGTTTTACAAAATTTTACAATTATCTATTATTATCTATTATCCATTTTAAACATGTTTAGTTTACAATAAGTTAATATCCCAACAGGTCAATGCAGGTTGATCTAATGTTCATTGTTTTTCTGATTTAGTGAAAACCTATTTCTGGCCCATGCTCCCAGTTGCCCCTGTACCCCCCCCCCCCCTTCTAATTTCTAGTCATGGCTTACCCTTAAACTTCCCCTCATCCCTGTGTCCCTGTGCTCGCCCCTTCAAAGGGTTTTGGGTTGCAAATCGTCTGGAGGACAAACACCTTAGCTAAGCTGTTTGTATGGCGGAATTTGCAACATGGCTAGGTTTCTCAGGTCTTTGATGTAGGCAACTGTTCTCAGGGCCTCAAAGCTTGGGAATAGGTGGTCAACTGTGCCCAGGGTCTACCTAGCCTTAGCCATTAACCCGCTTTAAGCAAAGCGCTATTTATCTACTATTTGATCCATTCATTATTTATTGACTCAATTCATCTATGGACAACGATGATTGATATTGATTGATTGATTATGGATTGATTGATTCAATAATCCTATTGCTAATGCAATTGATCTATATTGATTGATCAAACAACTTGATTGATTATTTATGGATTGATTGATTGAACAATCCTATTGCTGATGTGATTGATTTATATTTATTGATTGAACTATTGATTGTTGATTTGATGATTGATTGGTTGATTGATTTATTTATTTATTGTGCAGCCATATACCTGCCCACCAATTGGGTGGCAGGTCGGTTGTTAAAATGCATGTTCAATTTCAATAAATAGGCCATGACAAAAACGCCAGTTGGTGTTCAGCTGTTGTCTTTTATAAATAGTTACTAATAAACTTATAGTTAAAACTCATTGTGAATAGCGATGGCCTCATTGCTGTCCGAAATTAGCGGAATTTTCCCTAACGTAAAAATAACTACGATAGTGTGAATACATGTATGCAGATTTTATGAAAGACAAATAATTTGTATATGTGTTTGTGATTAAATCTTATTTGCTAATTTATTCCTTTAATCATAGCATAATTCATGTATTTATATCAATGAATGCTAAACATGATGTTGAAAGAGTTCGCATCAGGATTCCTTTGAAAATTTCTGTCAGCTGGCAACAAAAATGCGAGGATTCCAATGTCTCTTACTTTGTGCTTTGATTTACTCTGTTTCGGTGGACGCATTCGGTAATTGTGATGAAGATGGCGATTGTCCAGATAATGCCGAATGTGATGATACTGGTAACTGTGAGTGTAAGGAAGACTTTGATGAGATATTACAATAGACGGTCAAGCAGCAACAGTTTGTATACTAGGTATGAAATAAAACAATTTATTGTTGTCTTATATGAATGCACAATTTATTTAGAGATCTGGAGAGAAATTATTATAAAATTTAAGCAAACAATGCAGTGGCAAGAACCAGGAAGACAGGATGAACGAACGTTTTGTCTATTTCCCTAAAGGACGAATTTTTTGAATAGCTCAGTAATTTTTTCATCATCATGATCAGTTGTATTCAAGAAATACATGTAGCTGTCAATATCTTTAAGAAGAACTCATTCTTTCCCTTTCAGATCTCGGGGTCTGTAGTCCTTTTGACAACGAAATAGATGACTGCGGTGAAAATGGACAGTGTACCATTATCCTGAATAAATACGGAGTATATAAAGCTGTCTGTAAATGCGAGTACTGGTATTACGGCAAATTCTGCGACCGTGAGTATCTAAAAGATTAAGAAATTACGGTTACTAATATTATCACTGGTTTTGGATCTGCTTAACCTTCCTCAAGTTACCATACAAATATTAATGAAATATTTTAATTGTTCAAAACATTATTCAATTTCTTAAAGGAGGCTGGATGGTCAACAACTTAGCCCGCTAGATCTACCTAAAATTTTAGTATATGATTTGTTTAGCTTGAAACTTTGATTTAGTAAATAAAAAATTCATATGTTTTAAAATTCAAATGTTTGCATTTTCTGTTATTTTATACAGACCCCTTCTTCTTAAGGAGATCAAAACAGTCAAAAAAATTGTCACGACCATTGAACCATCTTAAAAGTAAAAACAGCCTGATAAAGATGTCGCACGTGATCACCCAACACAAATATTTCTTAAAACTGCGGCTAATTTTAAGTTTTGGTATCAAGAAGGGTTTAGCTGTTTTGCAAATTGCGGATTATTGGCAATACCAAAAAAATATGAAATTGATTAATAGCAGTATGTTTTTCTAACCAAAATGATCCTGGTTTAAATACCACGACCATCCATCATAGCCCCCTAAAAGGCATAGAATAGTATATTTTCAAAGCAGGCTTATTTTCTCAAAATAGATTCCAATTCAATCATTATTTAAAAAAAAATACGAAGGAAATAATTTAACAAATAATTATTAACAATGTAGTGCAATGACAAAACTATGAAAATGAATAGTTAAGGTGTCATTTATTTGAGTTAGTTTGATTATCTATCTAATATTCAGAAGTAAAAAAAATCCTCCAACACCATAATCTGCGAAGAACACGAGTAAGAAGTTTACACTGTGGGTTCTTTTGCGAGGAAGAGCTATTCTACTTGCTGTTCTCGCCGGAGGAGCTGCAGCCGTAGCGTCGTCGTTATCAGGCTAGGTGTCATAAAATTCCTCACGATCCTAAAATTACAAAAAATGATTCTGGTTATGTCACTGTTTGGAAGTTATAAATAAAGTATAGAGACAGTCGTAATGTGTCCATGATGTTGTAATTAAGATGTTTACTTAACTTAGTTATGTAAAGAAACTTTGTATAGACAGAAAAGATGTATACATGTATGATTTTGGCATTGTCACTCTAGTTTTACAAATTAATTCAAATTGAAAGTGATTTTGTTTGAATAGAACATTGTAATTTTAAGGGCAGGCACTTTTTTAAAACACTGGTTAATCCTTTCTAACTCAATTTCATACACCCTTTGCTTAAATGTCATTTTTTTAAAGATATTTTCCCCCCTGCTTAACAACAAAGGTTTCTTTCATTACATTATCCCTTCTTAAAAACCATTTCCAGAACCCTAAATGATTCCCAATAATAGCTCTATTCATCGTTCTATCGTAGTACATTTAAAAATGCTTTATAAAATACACAAACTACCTTTTGTAAGATCCTAATGTCAAGACTAATTTGATTGCTTAATAATTTAAAGCAACATATCTGAAGGTAATGATCAGGGCAATTGATTCTTAATTAGGATCACTTTTGACTTATTTTAGAACAAACGATATAGCTACCGTGGTCATTTGTGGACGAAATTTGGACATTGAAATGAAGGTAACTGACATGTTTTAACAACGATATGAGTGTCTCTATACCTAAAACAAAAGAAAAAAGGCCTTCAAAAAGGAGATCCAAAACGAACCAAAACGACTCCATAAATGCCCGATATTACTTAAAAGACGATCTGAAAATAAACATGCACACAAAAAGATTGTAGAACTAAAGGGTCCGAAAATGATCAAAAGGGACGTAAATGAATCCTAAAAAACAATAAGATAATTTGTATACAGAGGAGCATAAGAAATGACCTAGATGGACCAATAATGGAAGTCCATTAGGACCCCAAAACCCAAGAAAAAATTATATAAAACTCAATATGGCGAGCGGAAAGTTCACCTAAGGATCAGTATGTTGAATCAAACTGAACATATTGTTTGAAATCACCTAAAACTGATCAGAAAGTACACATTTATAGCAATATTTTGTTTTGAATAAAAGATATGCATCGGTACTTGAAAAAACTTACATGTTTTTTATGTTTGATTTTATTATTTGTTTTTCTTGTTTGTTATAATTATATAAAGAGGAATGGATTTAATTTGTGATTTAATGTTGTGAATGTGGTGAATTAATGAATATATACAGAGCATAAATCATGAAGTGATTCACATTTACCATACATTTTAGAGCGGTATATTGTCTATAACTTTTAGTTCACCTGAATCGAAGTTTCAAGTGAGCTTTTCTTGCCTGCTATCTATATTCTGTCCGTAAGTTTGTAAATTTTTCACGTTTTATTTCTTTTCTAGATCCACTAGTTCAAATAAAACGAAACTTTATCGTTTTAAAAATAAAACAAAGCACTCTTGTGGTGAGAAAATTCTAAATTGTGAAGGGTCTAACCCTTTTTTAGAACATAACCCACTTTTTCATCCAATCAGCAGTCGCTTAATATTCTATTAAGTAATGTTATTAATCGTTAAGAATTTCTCAAAGTTTACATCGACGTCACATTTCGATTGACAGTTAAGAGTACCGTAAACAAAAGAGAGATGATATTTGACTGGCGCAGAACTTTTGATCAGCCAATGAAAAAGTGGGTTATGTTTTCAGTAAGTTAGATCATATTAAGTAAAATTTACGCGATTAAGAAGGGGCTCTGTCGCTTTGCTCCCTCCGCCCCCTTCTTAATCGCGTAAATTTTACTTAATATGATCTAACCTCTAACTGTTACTAAAGGGGAGATAATCATGAAACATTAAAAAAATAGGTTTGTTGTCTTAAAAAAATCTTTTACTCAAGAACCACTGCACCAGAAATGGCAATTTTGACACCAATGCATATATAAATAGTAAAGTTCTAAATTGTTCAAACCATGACCCCAGGACTAATACATGTACTGAAGCCCAAAGAAGGGTTTAAATTTCCACATACAATTTAGGAGACATGTTTTAAAATCTTCTTCTCAAGAACTACAATGCTATAACTTGCAATTGTTATATAACTTTGCAACTTACTCTTACTCTTCTAAGATAGTGTAGATTCTAAATTGTAAAAGTTGTGACCACCGAACAAATACTGAGACCCCACGAGGGGTTCAAAGATCAATATGGAAACATAACGGGGAAACTGTTTTAAAGTCGTCTTTGAGTTGAAGACGTTGTGGCCAATTTGATTATTGCATGGTTGCAATATTTCAATGATGACTAATTATATCAGAAAAAAACCTCTTGAACACAAAAAAACCACAAAAAAAAAACAAGAAAAAACAACCTATGGTTACTGTCTTGAAAATTAAGTTATATTTGGGCGAGGGTAAGAAAAGGTGACATGCTTGCCGAACTCTCTTCGCTTTTTTTACCCGAGACCAAATATCGCTTATATTTCAAGACAGTTATCATGCACTTTGTTTATCCTGTATCATAATATCATTTTTCGCCTCAAACAAGCTTTATACCGCTGCATATCTCTAGTTAAAACCAGGACGCCATGGCGTAAACGAAGCAAGAGATGGACGTCACAATGCATTTGAAAGTCGGTTAAATGCACGAGGCTATATTGGAGCATTGACAGAATATAGCTTTGGTTTATTAGGTTACCTTTATTCGGTCAATGCAAGGGGTAGTTGCTGGATAAATAATATTATTCGAATGGTTGATCTCGTAAAAGTAAATGAAATGTAATATGCTTTCTTTGATTTGTATTGAAATGGAAAATAAGAACAAAACAAGTTGAGATGTTAAGAAATGTAATTGTGTAACTAACATCCAGGCTTTGCAAACAGCACTCTTCAATTTTGCATCGAATGTTTTGGCTTAATATTTGATTTTTTGCACGTATATTATTTTTGCATTGTAAAACAGCAAATTAACCGAATGCCATTTAAAAGAGAATTCTCTGACACTTTTCTGTCAGTTTTTTTTTTTTTATAGAATTCTAATTTTCTACAGACAATTGACAACGTTAGAGACAAACATTTCAAGCTGTCCATTTTATGACTGTTTGTATCTCTTTTATTTCTTTCTCCTCTTAACCCGAAAGCTCCGTGCTGATTAAATAATTAGGTCAAGTCTTACTTACTGAATATCTTTTATAAATCAAACTGGTTTCACCATCGACATTAAAATTAAAACAAGTAGTAATCAAAACTTCTGGCAAACTGAAGCATTTTAGAAAGGTTATCTGCGCTTTTAGTTTATGAATGATTTGATTACTGTATACAAGGTATTTTCTCCCCGTGCAATTTTCGTCTTTTTATAGTTGTAAACAGTTTCGTCCCGTCTTCAATTCGCCCAGACATAGTTGTGTTTAAAGAGAAATAGTTTGAGACATTGTAATTCGCCCAGTCTTTAATTCGTCCGCTGGTCAACAATGAGGGCGATAGGGGCGAAAATAAAACTGAGGCGAATATTTCCCTTTTACAGTATGCTGTAAATACGTTTTTCCTCCGTCGTACTTCGCCTGGTAATTAAACTGAGATAGTTTTAAACTGCTTGATTTTTCAAAGTTTTCATTATTGAAATCATGGCGTAATCAATTTGAAAGAATAGTAACATATTTATTTTAATGATTTTCAATCTCCAAATAAATATCTTTGTCATTATGTACAATGTTCTTTAATGATTTTGAAAATTCCAAGTTGATATAAGCAATATATTTTGGTACCATAAGTAATATGAAATTGTTAATATGATTTTTCAATTGAATTATTAAATGCGATACCGTGTTCGTATATATTTATCGTAAAATTGTTCATTTATAATATAATTCTTTTAGCACTTTAAAGATTTGAATATATAAACCGATGTACTTTTTTACAAATCAAAACATTCAATCCAAATTGGCTGAATTAAAAAAAAATGAATGTACTTTAACACGTTCCCTTGTTATTGTTTATAAATGCTTGTTTGATTAAATACTTGAAATCTGAATAACATTACACTTAGAGGTTGATTAATTATATGCTGAATTTCAAAACGCTAGTTTGGAAAAATCAAATTTGTACATGTAGAGTTAAATAGTTTATGGGACCAGATTTTCCTTCTTTCTTAAAGTTAAAAAAGGGTTTACTTTTTCTGTTATGTTCTTATTAAATACACAATTCTTCGACTTTACTACAATAACAGTACATGCAATACATGTATATATAAAATATACTTAATAAGTTTTGTCACATAATTTTATTTAACAATATATTATCAAGATGTTTAATGATGTACTGTAAGAATCAGTTAATATTGTTTTATATACAGGTAGATTACAGTGCTATGAAGAAGCCTGACAGAATTGAAATGTACATTAATGTATACATCTATCATTAATTAGTTAATTAACATGCATTTACTTTCGCAGTGTTCGTTTAACCGCTGATTGCTCCTTAGTGGTTATCTGTTTACCTAATAACTATTTACTCTGTGCTGCTCTTTGTCTCTCACAATGACACTTGTTTACTGGTCACATGATGAGGAGGTGGTTGATAAACCATAATGATGTCTTCACAACAAAGCCCTATTTACTCTTTAAAATGTATAAAAGAAATGATTCCAATGTAAAACATTACACTTATTCCCACTGTCAGAGAAAAGAAACTTACAAAAAGCCGTGTACGTTATTTTAACAGCCAAGATAATGATGTCTCGTGTTCACATTGTCTGTCTGCTTGTCCTAGCTTTCGCTTGTTGCGCGGAGAGTGGATGTTCCTGTAGTCCACAACACCCGCAACAAGCTCTGTGTGATGACGACACTTTTGGTGAGTACTGTAAATGTTCTTGAATTATTTACCCGCGGTATACATATACAGTTTATTAAGAGGATGTGCATCTCTTTAAAATGCTTTCTCGCCAAAATATCGTGATGTTTACAAAAAAGATAACAGTTTAATCTAAATGTCGATGATTTGCGCTATAAAATCTAAACGAAATCTCCCTCATTGATATGCATAATCATAGATTTATTTTGTGCGTTTGTAAGTCCAGCTTCTTTTACATATATCTTGTCATCATAAATTTGTTAGAAATTAATCTAGCGGACGAAAAAGTGGGCTTATTGTAATTAAATATTTCCATCGGTAAATTATATACTTTTACAAGATTTTATCCTTGAGTGTTTTGGTGGATGTTTTTTTCAGTTATCAAGGCAAGGATTTTAGGTAGAAGGAAATTATCTGGTGCCCCAAGTACAGAATGCCGAGTATACAAAGTTAAAGTAATGCAAGATTACAAGGTATATCCAGACAAGATTGTGTAAATAGATATCATCATAATACTGTTTCAATCCTGTTGTACAAATATTCGTCCAGGATTAAACCCTAAATGGTTTTTATTAGATTTTTTCATAAAATACACTACACATAATCGAGGAAAATTCTCAATTTCTCTCAATCTTTTGCAGAATACATTTGATCCCATTCGAGGAGTGCAAGAGATTTTCACCGGCTCATCGCAGGAACCTTGTGGTGTATACTTCAATAGGAAGGTCACATACATTATCAGCGGTAAGAATTCAAATCTATTATCTAATAAAATTAAAAATTCTCCATGTCAAATATCAATATAAAAGATTAATGTAATATATGTTCCAAATTTTGATCCTAGCTTTTGTGTTGACATGAACAATTTTATGTTGAGGTATACTGTAAAACAAAAGTGTTTACTTGAATCATTGGGGTTACAGGGTACAAAAAAGGCGAAAAATTAGTGACAAGCGCATGCTCCTGGAGCCAAAAGATTTGCACAGTGACGTCATTCCAAAAATTCGCCCTGAAAACTGGTCTTTATAAATCAAATTGTCAATGCAAGGTATGTAAAAAAATAACGTTTCATGTGTGTTAACGTTTAACTACTTAGCTAAACGCCAATGTGAAAACAGATCAGAGAATTACATACAGAGGTTAACAGAAAATCATAAAAGACATACGTGCAATGATATAATTTTCATTGATGTTGAATATTATGTGGGAGATATTTTTTAGGTGAAGGACTGCACAAATGGAAATTGCAACCCACCGACAAGAGAGGATTGTGTCATAAAAACTAACAGATACTGCTTCCGGAACAAAAACGCATGCGTGAAAAAGTCGCAATATGGCGCTCTGCAGTGTGGCTGGAAATCGGAAGTTTGCGCCTCCACCCCAGGTTACAAAGTCACTGTACATAAAGAGCCTCCAAAGAGCAAAAATCTGCTTCATGTGGTTCACTCAGGGGACCATGCGGTTCACAAATTGTTTGATGTCCATGTCAAGCAACATCCTGAACACGAGAACACCCACAAAGTCAATGTACACAAAGGGATCGTATATGAGCCTCCAAAGAGCGAGGATCTGCATCAGTTGGCCCATTCTGGGGAACATGAGGTTCACAAATTGTTTGATGTCCATGTGAAGCAACACCCCGAACACGGAAGTAGCCACATTGTTCCTGGACCATATTCTAAAAACGTGTACAAAAATATAGATCACGTGAAACACCACGTTGCTTCTCATTGATCTATATGTCTTCTTTTTCATTAAGCCAGCTCTTCAGTAAAATCAAGTTAGCTTTTATTTGTGTTCTGCAGGTAAAAATAATTTTGTTTTCCTTTTAATCAAAAAATCAACTTTTTTTCATTTATCTATCAATAGAATTTTTTAAGCATTTTTATTTATTCAATGAATATATTAATCACGAACGGGTTATTATCATACAAATGCAAGCTGATCGTTAACATGTATTTTTCCAAAATAACAATTATTTGCAAAAAGTCTAAAATCTAAAAATAGAAACGCTGGATGCAAATGTTGCTTATACTGAGCTGGTATAGCACGCAGACAGTGGATAAGTTTATGTGAGTTTGTTTTCTGTATTATGTAGCTGCATGTGTTAGATGTTTTATCATAGTCAAGAAAGTGCAGACAAGTTAGCCCCTTGTCTGACCTCATAAAGCTGTAACCAAAGAACTGCTTATTTATATTTGTAATTTGTGTTTTATGTAATTATATGTAGTGATATATGTATGAGTTTTGTGTAGAAAATATTTTTTAATAAAAAGTTTCATACTTACAAGTTTGCTTTGTTTTAAATGACGTGATCGGGAGAGTCATGCATTCGGTGCAATAGTACTTTTTTCTTCAAAAAATTAATATACATTAAAACACGTATAACGAAGTGCCAGGGGCGGGTGATTTTTTCTTTCAAATTGCTCTATCTATTTCAGTTCGTTCGGTTATTATGCATTTTTTTAAAACGGTGTATAGTATGACAAAAATTACAAAAAGTAATGTTCTTGAGGGCAAATTTGATGTGATTATATTTCGTTTCATGCTGACTTCTCATAATACACTGATTTATTTTGCATCGATAAGCTCCTCCCACCTTATAATTAAAAAAAAGTCATAGCGACGCTTCTCTTTTACCAAGTATCAATACGATCTTTTACTAATTAATTATGAGTACCTTATGATGTTTGAAACCAACACAAGTTACCAACAATCATTTTAAGAGACAAAATACCCTGCCTTACCATGATGGCACAGCAGGATGGGAGTATAAAGAAATAGAGACACATCCAATAACTACTTGGATAATAATATCTTTTTTAAAAAGTTCTAAACAACGCTTATTAAAATATACTAGCGGAAAAAAGAAGTTGTGCATTATAAAATTTAGTATAATTTTTCTATATCTATTGTTTGTATTTATAAAATTTAAACAATCGATAATGACATTGTTTTTGACAATATCGGATGGTAACCGTCCGGGTGCACGGACTTTTTCATGGTTAGTGAGCACCTGTTGTTTATTGAAGAATTTGTACGCACGAGTTTTACGGGCCAATACTGTTTGGAATAAGAACTGTAAATGATTTGTTTAAGCTTTTTTGTTAAGGAAATCACTTTAGTTCCCTATGTCATGCCACGACTCAACGAAAACCAACGCAATCGTGTTGTTGGGATGCTGCAAGCTGGAATGGCACAAAATACTGTAGCAAGACACTTTGGAGTTCATCGGAACACCACCCAGTCATTATGGAGACGTTTTCAACAATCTGGCAACACCCAGGATCGACCGCGCTCTGGGCGACCTCGTGTGACGTCACGTCAATAGGACAACCACATTAGATTTGTGCATCTGAGAAATCGTTTCCAGACAGCAAGTTTGACTGCCCGTAGCATTCCAGGGCTTCGACCAATTAGTCCAAGAACTGTGCGTAATCGTCTGCGCGAGCAAAACATCAGACCAAGACGTCCAGCGGTGCACCCAGTACTGCTTCAACCTCATCGTATCGCCAGACTAGCGTGGTGCACACGACATCTGCGATTCAGAATACAGGACTGGGCCAATATTCTGTTCATTGATGAATCCAGATTTCATTTGGATATCAGTGACGGCCGTTGTAGGGTGTATCGTCGCGTTGGGGAGCGTTACCAGGACGCTTGTGTTTTGCAACGTCGACAATTTGGTGGAGGTAGCGTTATGGTGTGGGGTGGAATATCAGCACGTGGAAGGACCCCTCTACAAATTGTCAATGGAAATCTCACCGGCGTACGCTATCGAGATGAAATTATTCAGCGTTATTGATACCCTTCATACAGGGACATCAAAATCACATCACTCTGCAGCAAGACAACGCAAGGCCACGTGTAGTCAGGGACTTGTTTGTTCAACAGAATGTCGATATCTTGCCTTGGCCAGCTGTTTCCCCCGATTTGTCGCCGATCGAGCACGTCTGGGATGAAATGGAAAGACGTTTACACCGTTTACCAAATCAGCCAGTGACATTGGCTGATTTAGACCAGGCTTTAACCAACATCTGGAACAACATCCCTCAAGCATTTCTGAACACTTTAGTGGCATCAATGAGGCGTCGCTGTCAAGCATGCGTGAACGCAAATGGTGGTCACACGTGTTATTAATTTTGTTAATTCAATTTCAAATAACAGTGACTTTCGAGTGTGCTGAAATTGACGTTATTCGACGTTGACATTAATGTGTTATGAGATGTTGTTATGAATACATGTGTTAACAGTATTACAAAAAATAAAATTTGTTCATTGTAATTTTTAAATGTTTTTTCATATATTAAATAATGCACAGTTTCTTTTTTCCGCTAGTATACAACACTGCTGTGTTGTTAAATAATTCTCATTCAGAAAGTGGACAGATGATAAAACGTTATCTATCATAATGATAATGACAACTGATTCTCCAATAAGTATCATTTAACATAATACCTACAAAGCTTGCCCTAATATTACTTAATATGTAGATAAAATTTTCGTATGTAAATTCAATTTTTTGAATTTCAGTCATATAAACTTACAATTCATCCGATCGTTCAAAAATGCTCTACAAGTTTTAGATTGATTTATTTTAGATAATGAAATAAATTGGCTAAAACACATAATTTTATCATTATTTAGTATGATACTTCCTTTTCAATCTTGTTCACCTAAGTTTGAGAGACCCTTGACTCTATCTGTTGATCATTTTTATCGATAATACTCACTTGCTGACATTTTTCCTGCAGCCATTGATAGATACAAGAATAGTACCAACTCCTGGGGCAAAGCATTTTACACAGATCCCTCGCTAAGGATAGGTTCTTGGGACTTCTCCATATAATACAAGGGTTATTCGGAAAGTAGTGTCAACCATAAAAGGCCTTGTTACTAACGCCCTCTGGCGTAACCATCTACGTTAACTTTTTTCTTGCTAGAATTATTTATACTTAGAATCATGAGCAAGTGGAAAATATGCATTCTTGTCTAGCCAATTTGTAAGCTTGTCATCTTCAGATTTGTTGAAAATTAAGGTTTTAAAACAGAGAGATTCTATTACAATACTAAACTGCTGTGTTGGTTAATATTTTCAATTCTTTAAAGTTTACAGTTTCAAACGAAGCTATCATTATGGTAATGATTACAAATACTCCAATAAGTATTAGTAACAATACATCCGATCTTTTTTGGTTGTGCTAGCCTCTAGTGAAACTTAGATTTTTAAAACTATTTGCAAAGGATTTGGAATTCTTCAAATTATTTATTTAGTATAACAAGTTTATAGCTTGTGCTTGTGTAGGAATTTCGCCGTTCTATATGGATATGCAATATACTTTTTTTCCTGGATTTTTTTTAATTCATTCATTGGAGTCATGAAAAACATCGCCTTTTTTATCCTAATTTTTCATTTGTGAAATTTGATTTGTAAACAATTGTAGATAGACCGTACCTCAAAATGTTTTACACACCTAAAGTGGTATGTGGTATTTTAAAGTACTTTCTATCGAAATAAACCATATAATCAAGTATGATTTTATAATTTTTTCTTCCCCCAAAACATTACTTAAGAGCAATAGGTTAAAAAGTTAAGTACGAATATATAAGTCATGAGTTCGAATCTTACTGGGGCTTTTATAATTTTTACCGTTCCAATTTTTTTTTTTTTTCTTAGTCAAATACTGTAAAATTTGAAAATTCTGAACAGTGAAAGTATTTTAATTGTAATATACGTGAATTCACAATATCGACAAGTATCCCCTACCACTTTACATATGTAAATGTTGTACATACTTGATGTGATTTTTGATTTGAATACCTGTTGTAATGATAAATTAATGTATTTTCACACTCACGCATCACTTTCTGTTAATTCTACTGCGTGTTTGTTGTTTGTTTTAGATTAAATTTACTGAAATATCGTATCAAATGCTGAAATAAACAAGAGAAAGCATAGTAAAGGTCTTCTTCTTCTATTTGATTTGAACATATTTTTATTGTACAAAAATACAATTGGGATTGGGCACAAGTTCCATAACTTAGACCGCCCTCTCCCAATACAAAGATATACATGTAATACAACGTATGTGTACACAACATAAATAAAAGTCAGTGCATAGAATGGCAGTATACATATATACAATTGACCTGTATATAATGTACTAGGAGTTTTAAGATCAGTTAAGGCTTTCAGTGGGGTTTTTTATATAACTATAAACTAATGTAAATAATGTTTGTTTTCATTGTCACTTATTGCACTGTAAAACATGAGTATTGACAATGTTAAGATTTACAATTTGAAAAATGTCATTAAATAGAACATTTCTAGCATCTTTATATTTATTACAGGTGAAAAAATAATGGTATCTTCGAGCTTACCACACGAACAGAGTGGACTGTTTATAATATTACATCGAAATAAATCATTATTTAGTTGACAATTGTGACGATTCTGACGAAGTCTAGTATGAATAATATTCAAAAATCTTTGACATTTTGGTATAGAGTAATTCTGAGTATTTATGATAGTATAGTTAGATACAGTGGCACGCTTGTTTGGAAAAATATCCATATGATTATATAACTGGGTAAAATGTTTCGGTCAATGTTATACATTGTTTTTATCCTGGATATTTTCCTTCTACTATAAAGCGTTTCCCATCCTGTTTCAAAGTAAAGAGATTCCGGAGAAGTAAAAATGGGTAAACCTGTAACAATTCTTGCTGCAATCAATTGTATTTTTTTCTAATTTGTCAGAATCAGTAATAGAACATCCGCCCCATACATCAGATGCATATTCTAACTGAGGCCTTATAAATGAAGTATATGATAGTGACAGTGATTTTTTGTTAAGTTTAAATTTAAGTTTTTTTTCTTGAATCCCAATTTCTTTTGAGCATTTGCTATAATAGAATTTATATAACATGACCAGGGAAGGTCCTTAGAAAATATAACACCTAAGTGTTTATGGGTGGGTACGAATTCCAAATAGCATCCTTGAAATTGTAACGTAGGGGTTACTGTATTAGGTTTATTAATAAAATAAACAGCCTTATTTTTTGAAGGATTAAAAAGGATTAAAAAAGCCATTTCTTAGACCAACCTTCTAAAGTTAAAAGATCTCGATTAAGATTAGATTCCATATCGTGTACATTGTTTGCAGCATGTTGATGACTATAATCATCTACAAAATTTCTGCAAAATGTTTACATGTTATCTGCTATATCGTTTACATAAATAAGAAATAACAATGGACCAAGGACAGACCTTGAGGCACTCCGGCATTAATAGACTTAACAGACGACAACACTTCACGATACAAAACTCTTTGCTTTCTATTTACAAGGTACATGTAACTATTAAACCATTTGAACAGATTTCCAGTAATACCGTAGGTATGGAGTTTAAACTATAAACCTTTATGCCAAACGCGGTCAAATGCTATTGACAAGTCGCAAAAAAACATACAAGCTAGATTGACCTTGATCGATTGCTCTTAAAATATGGTCGTACGTTTCTATGAGCTGATAAACAATTGAGTGACCCGGCAAAAATTCAGCTTGATACTTATAAAAAAGATTGTCATGAAAAAAGGTGTATACATGTCTAAAAACAATTCGCTCCATTATCTTAGAAACACAACTTAATAATGAAACAGGTCTATAATTCGACATCTGTGATAAGTCGCCTTTCTTATATAAATGTAAAACATTGGATATTTTCCAAGAGCTTGGAAATGTACAGTTTCTTAAAGAACGATTAAATAATGTTCAGAGGCTTTGCTATTATACATAGTATTTTTAAGCATTTTATGACTTATGTTATCTGGCCCCACACCTTTCTTAACTTGAATGATTGAAATAATATATATCACATGTTGTGAAGAAATACATACATCACAAATACAATTGCATTCAGAGTTGAATTCAGGTAATCTGGCGTCATTGTCGTCTAGACATGAAATGGAGGAAAAATAATCATTCAGAAATTCAGCCTAATTTCTTCATTGGTGTAAGCTATGGATTGTTTACCGTTTCTTCTTCTTCATCATGGCTTCCTTGTAATATGAAATATGCATGTATGTGAGGGGTTCAATGTATCGTACTTTGCGCTTTACTTTACTCAGTTTCGGTTCATGCTTTCAGCAGATGTCGTGGTGAGGATATCAACTGTCCCGATAATGCCGAACGTTTTGGTAGTTCACTACCATCATCGGAATGTGTGTGTAAGGATGGCTTCGATGAGATCGATTTGCCGGATATTACAAAAGATGGCCAAGCAGCGACAGTTTTCTTTTGTTGTTAGAAAGTACTGTCAGGACTAATAATTTCAATATACATGTATCAGTAAGATTATTTTCATAACCTTTCATAATTAAGAAATATGTATCATTGTCATTTAAAAGAAATCATTTATTCGTTCTCAATTTTATAGATCTCGGCATCTGCAGTCCATTTGACAACGAAGTAGATGACTGCGGAGTAAACGGACAATGTGTCATTTTCCAGGATGAACATTTTTTATAAAGCTGTCTGTAAATGCGAATACGTACGGTTATTACGGCAAATTCTGCGACGGTGTGTACTGTATACGGGGAAATATTCGCCTCTGTTTTATTTTTGCAGCTATCGCCCACATGGTCAGCAGGCGAATGAAAGATTGGGCGGATTACAATGTCTCAAATTTTCTCTCTGTAAACAACTGTGTCTGGGCGAAATATGTTTTGGGGGGTCCTATATATGCGCAATAAGGTTTCGGAAATTTGAATTTTGTCCTTGAGGTCGTTTTTTTACATAAAAAAAATCTGGTTTCAAAAACTTCAACATTTTTTTGCAGTAGCCAAATGATCTTTTAGAATATGATTGGTGGTGTCATTTTGAAGTGGGATCAGGTTTCAGAATTTTTATTTCATTGCGGGGACCAATGAGCAACAAAAATGACGTTGTTTTTTTTTTTTGCAAAAAAAATAGTATGGTTCCCAGAACTCCTCTAACAGCTATTGGAGTAGCTACGTCATCTCATGGGATATGATTGGGACTGTCCTATAGATGTGCAATAAGGTTTTAAAAATTGCCATGAATGATTTGCCTTTTTCTCAGATGTCGCTGTTTTGTTTACTTCCGTCATAGTTACCTAAAATGTCGTTGAAAAACCTCAGTTGAAATGGTTAATAGGATGACCGCAGAACGCATACTCGTTATAAAAAAATAAGACAAGATAGATAATAAGACACATCTACGTCGTTAATAGTATTCGTTAATTGTTACACGAATGGGTCCGACATTTATTAATTTAAGTAAAATTCACGCAACTTGTATTCGTCTTTACTGAAAGTGCCTTATGGTTTGCGTGCATGTTTGAATTCACATTTGTAACAGAGAATAAGAAGAATAAGAAGAGAATAATGCAACATAGAATTTTAACAATAAAGAATCAAAGAGAATCAAAATGAAATTGGATATACATGCATAAGCATGAATATGAAAACAAGAAAATGGCATGCACGTGTAAATGTACTGAAGAATAAAGAAGTAAGCATAACAAGAATAAAAGCAAGATGCATATATAGACTTTTGGCGGTACTTCCCTTCCATACATACACCAACGCACTTTGAAAAAAAAAATGCGATCAATTCTACAATGTATGTAAATATCAAGATTGTACATATAGGTGTTTCAGAACGCATAGTCACCATTTTTTTAAATATTGCATGCAATGACACATATTGATGTAATAAGTAGCAAGATGCCACAAATTTGTTGCTAAGGGCTACCGTTGCCATGGTAGCGGAGACCAAATAGAAAAATGGCAAATCTTACCAACTTCAAAGCAATTAAGTAATTGCACCTTATCTAAGTTATGAAATATTAAATATTGAATTGACTGTGTGGTCAATTTTCAAATTATAGAAAAACATTGGAGTGAAAATCAAAACCTTATTATTAGAAAATTACCTTTTTTCAAATGTCATAGCAGATATCATTGACCCAAACTCATAGATTTATAGGCTGCTGCATAAATAAATAAATAGTAACCATTGTAACACTATTAAACTACTCATTTGCTAATAAAAAAAAAATTAATAATTTAAAAATTCACAATATTTTGTGTGCTGTTTTTTTTTCTCTATAGCTCAAACTCTGCAATCTCTTATATATATACAATTTGTGTTCAAAAGAGCTTAAAATGGCAATTTTTCAATCTTTTGCTTCTGTTACCATGGAAACAGGTCCCCATAGCAACCATTTAAGGTTATCGTAAATCTATTCACCAAAGGGTATCATAAAACGAAATATGAAGAAAAACGGCGGTGACTATGTGTAACTTAAAAAAAGCAACAGCTCATAATGCGTTGTAGATTAAACAGATCGGGATCGTAGTTTGCGTAATTCATTTAAGTGTAAACAATCTGCAACATGTGGATTATAAAAAAACCAGAGTCAAGCTAGCCAGCACTAACTCCAACGCACTAACAAAAATTTAGTTAAAATTATCGGCTATTTTTCAAGCGTTTTCCGATCCCGATGTTAAACAACTAAAATTATTAGGCCGCCTTGCGCCCAAATTAGGACTTGTGCTCATTAGGTGAGCCCGGATTCGTCGGGGGACGGGTAATCCCGCGAAAATTCCGGACCCAAATAAGGCACTAGTGACACCGATTTCCGGCGCCAGGGCGCGGAGTAGACCTTAAGTCAACAAATTATTTATGTAATGTAGCATTCTAACCAAGGCGCCCTGCGCCTAAACTAGGACTTGTGCTCTTTAGGTGAGCCCGGATTCCTCGGGAGATGGGTAATCCCTCGAGGATTCCGGACCCAAAGTAGGCACTAGTGACACCGATTTCCGGCGCCAGGGCGCGGAGTAGACCTTAAGTCAACAAATTATTTCTGTAATGTAGCGTTCTAAACAAGGCGCCCTTCGCCCAAACTAGGACTTGTGCTCATTAGGTGAGCCCGGATTCCTCGGGGGACGGGGATTCCTGCGAGGATTCCAGACTCAAATAAGGCATTTGTGACACCGATTTCCAGCGCCAGGGCGCGGAGTACACCTTAAGTCAACAAATTATTTCTGTAATGTAGCGTTCTAAACAAGGCGCCCTGCGCCCAAACTAGGACTTGTGCTCATTAGGTGAGCCCGGATTCCTCGGGGGACGGGTAATCCCGCGAAGATTCCGGACCCAAATAAGGCACTAGTGACACCGATTTCCGGCGCCAGGGCGCGGAGTAGACCTTAAATCAACAAATTATTTCTGTAATGTAGCATTCTAAACAAGGCGCCCTGCGCCCAAACTAGGACTTGTGATCATTAGGTGAGCCCGGATTCCTCGGGGGAAGGGTAATCCCGCGAAGATTCCGGACCCAAATTAGGCACTAGTAACACCGGTTTCCGGCGCCAGAGCGCGGAGTAGACCTTAAATCAACAAATTATTTCTGTAATGTAGCATTCTAAACAAGGCGCCCTGCGCCCAAACTAGGACTTGTGCTCATTAGGTGAGCCCGGATTCCTCGGGGGACGGGTAATCCCTCGAGGATTCCGGTGCCAAATTAGGCACTAGTGACACCAATTACCGGCGCCAGGGCGCGGAGTAGACCTTAAGTCAACAAATTATTTATGTAATGTAGCGTTCTAACCAAGGCGCCCTGCGCCCAAACTAGAACTTGTGCTCATTAGGTGAGCCCGGATTCCTCAGGGGACGGGTAATCCCTTGAGGATTCCGGTGCCAAATTAGGCACTGGTAACACCGATTTCCGGCGCCAGGGCGCGGAGAAAACCTTAAGTCAACCAATTATTTCTGCAATGTAACGATCTAAACAAGGCACCCTGCGCCCAAACTAGGACTTGTGCTCATTAGGTGAGCCCGGATTCCTCAAAGCACGGCTAATACCTTGAGGATTCCGGTGCCAAATTAGGCACTAGTAACACCGATTTTCGGCGCCAGGGCGCGGAGTAGACCTTAAGTCAACCAATTATTTCTGTAATGTAGCTATCTAAACACGGCGCCCTGCGCCCAAACTAGGACTTGTGCTCATTAGGTGAGCCCTGATTCCTCAGGGAACGGGTAATCCCTTGAGGATTCCGGTGCCAAATTAGGCACTAGTAACACCGATTTCCGGCGTTAGGGCGCGGATTAGACCTTAAGTCAACCAATTATTTCTGTAATGTAACGATCTAAACAAGGCGCCCTGCGTCCAAACTAGGACTTGTGCTCATTAGGTGAGCCCGGATTCCTCAGGGAACGGGTAATCCCTTGAGGATTCCGGTGCCAAATTAGGCACTAGTAACACCGATTTCCGGCGTTAGGGCGCAGATTAGACCTTAAGTCAACCAATTATTTCTGTAATGTAGCGATCTAAACACGGCGCCCTGCGCCCAAACTAGGACTTGTGCTCATTAGGTGAGCCCTGATTCCTCAGGGAACGGGTAATCCCTTGAGGATTCCGGTGCCAAATTAGGCACTAGTAACACCGATTTCCGGCGCCAGGGCGCGGAGTAGACCTTAAGTCAACCAATTATTTCTGTAATGTAGCGATCTAAACACGGCGTCAAGCATTCTGATTTAAATTTTTATAATAATTGTATATATTCTCTGCAAGTATAGGAACTATTTTGTTTAATGGCACTACTTTGTTGTCCTACCGATTCTAAAAATAGTCACGGGGATATACCCAATTTTAAGCGCCAAAATATTTCATGTGTATTAATTCATACAATGCACGTTCACACATAGAGCAGTATCTTTGAAAACTCAATTGTTATCCCTTTTAATGCTTTAAGTCAAATCAATTAAAAATAAATAAAAACAAAACAAATAGTCCAACTACATGAATTATCAATGATTGGCAGAAACCTTAAGCAAGCTCATATTACCAATATAACTAAGGGAATGTGTGATGGTTTTTCCAGAGCAGATACCAAAATAAAGTTTGAAATGTAATAAAAACGTGTCGTCTGATAATACAATGAACAAGAAACCATGGTTAAATAGAGAATGTAGAGCAGCAAGAAATAGCTTTCACTTGGCTTAACGTATCATAAAAAAGGCAGTCAACAAAAAACAAAACCTTAAAATAATGAGTAAAAAATACCGGCGCGTCTTAACAACAATGAACCACAATGATCTTTATTAAGGTGTTGAATATAATTTAAAAGGTAAAACATTTAATTAAATTTTAATTTATCAAACCCAAAAACTTTCGGACGGCATGTAAAGTTACAGAATTAATGCTTTAATTTTCAATTATCTACATGTATGTTCAGGTCGATTGTCTTTTTCATTCATTTAGAATTCAATTATTTTAGTACATATAACGCTTCGATGGAGAGATATTATTAAGTAAAGCATAAATGAAAGAAATACTATTTCTATATAAAGGTAGATTTTTATATATCATACGTATATATTGACGTAAATATTATTATTTAAAGCTTAAAGTCGTCGGTATTGTTTAAAGATAAATTCAATTCAATTTCTTTATTACTAACTATAACTATTTCAATAAGGGCCCTCAAAGGGGTAACAGGAAGATTGTACAATAAACATTCATAATGCATAATAAACACATCCACAAAAGGGAACGAGTTGTATGATTGAAAGGTTACAGACATAAACATTTATTAAGCATACATATATATTGATATCCTTAATATGTATATTTATATGCATGTATAGAACACCCATATATTAATATGTCAAAATACATACAAATTTTAAATAATTTATCACATGATGAGAAATTGATAATTGACTCAGAAATACAAACTAAGGCAATGTCCAAGTTTAATGTTACACTCTTACAAATTCCGTTTTTAAGCCTTATATTTAATAGTTGATTAGTAAATGGTAAGATCAACTTGGAAAGAAATATGTTAGTTACAAATTTATTATATCTAAAACAAATTGTGAAAGACAGTTTCTTCCAGGCATTTTAATGGTCTGTAAATATGTTAGCAAGCTTGTTGGACGTACATTGTATTTGCATTAATATTTTCATTCTTTTTCCGACCAATGAGGGTCGTTTTTATATTCCTGGTTTACGTGGTGTTAATCGAATGAAAATAATAGACTCCCTTGGATGGGACACCGGTCCATCGCAGATTAACTTCCAGCCTGAATCGGGACCTAATTCTATCTGTGTGGACTAAGACAAGTGTACATGTAGATAAAGTGCCTTGTCTAAAGACACAAAACACATCAAGTGGCCACACCGGGGCTTGAACCGTCGACCTTTTCATATTCATATATACCACTCACATAATATATAATACATCATATAACATACGAATCGTTATGAAATAGCACACCATGTGACCTCCGGTATATGTATTGACAAGTCGACCAAAGACCCCTATTGATTTAAATATTTGATTTAACTTTGTTCACGTGATTAAAGAACATATTACGTAACCTCTTGTTTCGTTATCAATTTTATACACTATATAAATTAAAAAAGTACTAAGTTCATATTAATGGTATATACGAAAGACGAATAGGGACACATAAAAAATATTTCTATCTCGTAATTACGAGAAAATATCTCGTTATAAAAAGTTAATTATTTCGTTATTACGAGAAAAGATCATGTTATTACGAGTTAATTATCTCGTTATTACGATAAAAGATCTCGTTATAACGAGATTGGATCTCATTAAAAAAAAGAGGAAATATTTCGTTATTACGAGAAAATGTCACGTTATAACGAGTTAAATACCTCGTAATATGGAACGCCATAGCTGCCTTAAGGTATGGTACGTCATAATACATGGTGAGATCATAAAATAAAGGGACGTTTCTGTGTGTTAAATGGTCACCACCCCTTGTTATATGGTGAAAAGTATATAACGTATGGTGGGTAACACATATTTAAAAGTGCCTCAAATACATTAAACTGTTTACAGCTATTTTTACATGGTTGCAAAAGCACGTTAAATGGTTGTAATAATGACATAACTGGTGCTTTATTTTTACTAACGGTTAGAAAAATGAAGCAATGAGTCAGATCGTAAAACCGTTTGGTCACCATTACATTCATATGGTGTTCTCGTATATCAGTTGGTCAGTACAGTATGTTAAATGGTTGTCACTCCTTGTTATTGAGTGAACGTTATACATGTACATAATATATGGTTGGTTACACGTTCCAAAAGATGCGTCCAATACAGTATAAAATTTTATTATACTTTCATGTTAAATACTGATATCTGATTGGTTTAGACGAAGTTGACAATCATACCCTCACCGTTAGCAACACACTTGGCAACGGGCCGATAGAACAAATTGTGACATGCGCGTAAATTATGTGCGTACGGTTCGCCGTTGAACTCACGTCTTTTCTATTTCAAAGCAGTAAAATTTGCTATAAAATTAAGACATTCAGTAAAATAAAATAAATAATAGTGCCTGTTTGGGAGGGTACCAGTTGAAATTGACACCCCTCGAAAACCATTGTCAACCTTCGCTTCGCGTCTGGTACCCTCCCAAACAGGCACTATTTATATAGTGGTTTTGTTAGTTCACACAATTTAACATTTAAATTAAAATGTTGAACTATCCATATACTGACTACAAAATTCATTTTAATAATCGTGCAAAAGGAACTTTACTTCGCGCATATTGTGTATTGTATAAAACGATTAATGGTAAACTTTACAATTAGAATGTGACAAATATATTAATCACTTTTCAGCTGATGTTAATTAAACAATAGAATGCGTTTTTGGGTAATTCATGCGGGATATGAAGGTGGCGACACTGCAGAAAAATACATAACCCGCGTTGTTTATATTTACATCTTTCTTTTCACAAATTAATTTATTGATTGTAAAAAGTGAGTAAAATTAACTAAATTACTTTTATTTTACATCAGTACGTTAGCAAAAAGAAACAGCAAATTTGTTTCCTACAGGAATTTGAGTTTGACATCATCATGGTAATTTCGTGCAGTCCATTCTTATTCTCAGGTCGCTGTAGGTTTCGACCAATCGATAAACGGAGCGTCTGTCACTTTCTACAAAACTATGAAATATGATAAGAAATATCACCATGGGGGACGAAGCACAATTTAATTTAGTTCAGTGCATGGACCGTGATATAAAATTTATACCAATTTCACTATTTGCAATGGAACAGTAATAGAATGGTTTCATGTATCGACCAATTACAGTCTCTTTTTCACCGTGTAATAAAAATTCTGCACCATTTAATTTATTATTGTCACCATTAAATGTTCTTTTCCCAACAAGATGAAATGTTCTTCACACGAACCAATGTATTGGACGCATCTTTTGGAGCGTGTAACCAACCATATATTATATAACGTTCACTCAATAACAAGGAGTGACAACCATTTAACATACTGTACTGACCAACTGATATTATATAAATAGTGCCTGTTTGGGAAGGTACCAGTTGAAATTGACACCCCGAGAAAACCATTGTCAACCGACGCGAAGCGAAGCGTCGGTTGACAATGGTTTTCTCGGGGTGTCAATTTCAACTGGTACCCTCCCAAACAGGCACTATTTATTTTATTATACTGAATGTCTTAATTTTATAGCAAACTTTACTGCTTTTATATAGAAAAGATGTGAGTTCAACGGCGAACCGTACGCGCATAATTTACGCGCATGTAACAATTCGTTATATCGGCCTGTTGCCAAGTGTATTGCTAACGCTGAGGGTATGAGAACGGATTGTCAATTGCGTCTAAACCAATCAAATTTCAGTATTTAACATGAACGTATAATAAAGGAAAACACCATACGGATGTAACGATGACCAAACGGTTTTACGTTCTGACTTATTGCTTCATTTTTTTTTTTTACAGTTTTATATAAATAGAGCACAAATTATTTCATTATTACCACCATTTATCGTGCTTTTCCAACCATGTAAAAATAGCTGTAAACAGTTTAATGTATTTGAGACACTTTTAAATATGTTTTACCCACCATACGTTATATACTTTTCACCCTATAACAAGGGCTGGTGACCATTTAACATACAAAAACGACCCTTTATTTTATTACTCTTACTATGTATTATGACCTACCATACCTTAAGGCAGCCATGGCGTTCCATATCGTAATTTAGAAAAAAGATATCGTTATTACAAGAAAACATCTATTTAAAATGGTGTGTTTCTGGAAAGACCTCCAAGTCGATTAGTTTACCCTTTCAGTCTATTTTTTTTTCTTTCTAGAAACATTAATTCAATGTTGATTTACTTTTAAACAACAACGATCATTATTTATTATTTTCTACATAAAATGATCGGATTTGACATAGTTTGTTAAATGAAAAAGTGGAAAGAACTTCAATTTTAATTTTACTACAGTCACACTTTAAAGTAAATACCAGGTAGTCCTAGTCATAAAAACAATTTTATTACTTACAGAGGATTATATAATTTCAATCATTGATATATGGGATTTATCATACACAACCTATATTGAAAATGATTGATTTGGTATATTAACATTTTGGAGTCTGAAAACAAATTATCCTTCATATTAATAAATTGGTCAATTAATTTATAAATCTACTTTGTTTCTTTTTCTAAAAATTCTTTCACTAATTCAATGAATATCTAATGTTCATCTATTTTACATAAAGAGAGAGTAGACCAATAAAACGCACCATTTTATATAGAATGATCTTGTCTCGTAATAACGAGACCTTTTCTCGTAATAACAATATCTTTTCTCGTAATTACGTAATAACGAGATCTTTTCTCGTAATTACGAGATATTTTCTCGTTATGACGAAATCTTATTTACTTACATAACGAGATATTTTCTCGTTTTTACGAAATCTTTTCTCATAATAACGAGATTATAAACTCGTAATAACGATATCTTTTATCGTTATCACGAGATAAAAATGCTTTTATGTGAATCTATTCGTAATCTTTTTTCGAAGGTATTACATGCAATACCTAAAATGATTAACCTCTGCTCGATTTCAGAGTAATAGTGTTCAATTTTAATATTTTATTTATAAAAGGGTAAAGATGACCGTTGTGATAATTGTATTATGTAAATGTCCTTATATATTCACAATAATAACTACTTTCTAAATGTCAATTAATTTCACCAATACATGTAATACATTTTGACAAATAAAATATGAATATGTAAGTCACCTCAGGCTCTTATTAAAGTATTCCGATTATAGCCATTTATATGAAATTTGTTATTTCAAAAAGCTATTACTGGTCGTGTAAACCTAAATTTTTTAAGGGTCGACTGGACAGCCAGCCCCTTAAACGATATTCCCATTAAAACTGTATTATACAAAATTTCCGATTTTCACCAGGCTAGCTATACCTGTTATTGGTCGTGTGAACCTAATTTCTTTTGAGGGTCGACTGGACTTTCCTTGGGCCCCATCCTCACCGAATACGAAGCCCAAAATATGGGATACAGGGTGTGAGACAGCCCCTTCAATAACATTGCTATTATAACCGTATTATACGAATTTTCCTATTTTCAAAAGGATAGCTATGCCTGTAACTGGTACGGGATACAGGGTGTTAGCCTGCCCCTTGAATGATACTCCGAATCCAACTGTATAATACGAAATTTTCATTTTTACCATGGTAGCTACATGTATGCCTTTTACTGGTCGTGTGAACTCATTTTCTTATGAAAGTCGACTAGTCTCTGCGGGGCTTCATCCTCACCGAAAATAAAGCCCCAGATATGAGATACATGTTAGCCAGCCCCTTGGGAGATATTCCCATTATAACTGTAAAATACGAAATTTCCTATTTTTACCAGGCTAACTAAACCTGTATATGATCGTGTAAACCCAATTTCTTTTTAGGGTCGACTTGAATTTCAGGACTCACCCAATAATTTGTGCGCAGGGTGCCTTTAGAACCCTACATTACAGAAATAATTTGTTCACTTAAGGTCTACTCCGCGCCCTGGCGCCGAAAATCGGTGTTACTAGTGCCTTATTTGGTGCCGGAATCCTCCAGGGATTACCCATCCCCCGAGGAATCCGGGCTCACCTAATGAGCACAAGTCCTAGTTTGGGCGCAGGGCGCCTTGCTTAGAACCCTACATTACAGAAATAATTGTTTCACTTAAGGTCTACTTCGCGCCCTGTCGTTGGAAATCAGTGTCACTAGTGCCATGTTTGGCGCCGGAATCTTCAATGGATTACCCGTCCCCCGAGGAATCCGGGCTCACCAAATGAGCATAAGTCCTAGTTTGGGCGCAGGGCGCCTTCTTTAGAAACTTACATTACAGAAATAATTTGTTCACTTAAGGTCTACTCTGCGCCCTGGCGCTGGAAATCTGTGTAACTAGTGCCTAATTTAGCGCCGTAATCCTCAAGGGATTAACCGTCCCCCGAGGAATCCGGGCTCACCTAATGAGCACAAGTCCTAGTTTGGGCGCAGGGCGCCTTGTTTAGATCACTACATTACAGAAATAATTTGTTCACTTAAGGTCTACTCCGCGCCTTGGCGCCGGAAATTGGTGTCACTAGTGCCTAATTTGGCGCCGGAATCCTCAAAGGATTACCCGTCCCCCAAGGAATCTGGGCTCACCTAATGAGCACAAGTCCTAGTTTGGGCGCAGGGCGCCTTGCTTAGAACCCTACATTACATAAATAATTGTTTCATTTAAGGTCTACTCCGCACCCTGGCGCCGGAAATCGGTGTCACTAGTGCCCTATTTCGCGCCGGAATCCTCAAGGAATTACCCGTCCCCCGAGGAATCCGGGCTCACCTTATGAGCACAAGTCCTAGTTTGGGCGCAGGGCGCCTTCTTTAGAACCCTACATTATAGAAATAATTTGTTCACTTAAAGTCTACTCCGCGCCCTGGCGCCGGAAATCGGTGTTACTAGTGCCTTATTTGGCGCCGGAATCTTCCAGGGATTACCCGTCCCCCGAGGAATCTGGGCTCACCTAATGAGCACAAGTCCTAGTTTGGGCGCAGGGCGCCTTGTTTAGAACGCTACATTACTGAAATAATTTGTTCACTTAAGGTCTACTCCGCGCCCTGGCGCCGGAAATCGGTGTTACTAGTGCCTTATTTGGCGCCGGAATCTTCCAGGGATTCCCCGTCCCCCAAGAAATCCGGGCTCACCAAATGAGCACAAGTCCTAGTTTGGGCGCAGGGCGCCTTCTTTAGAAACTTACATTACAGAAATAATTTGTTCACTTAAGGTCTACTCCGCGCCCTGGCGCCGGAAATCTGTGTAACTAGTGCCTAATTTAAAGCCGGAATCCTCAAGGGATTACCCGTCTCCCGAGGAATCCGGGCTTACCTAATGAGCACAAGTCCTAGTTTGGGCGCAGGGCGCCTTGTTTTGATCGCTACATTACAGAAATAATTTGTTCACTTAAGGTCTACTCCGCGCCTTGGCGTCGGAAATCGGTGTCACTAGTGCCTAATTTGGCGCCGGAATCCTCAAGGAATTACCCGTCCCCCGAGGAATCTGGGCTCACCTAATGAGCACAAGTCCTAGTTTGGGCGCAGGGCGCCTTGCTTAGAACCCTACATTACAGAAATAATTGTTTCACTTAAGGTCTACTTCGCGCCCTGTCGTTGGAAATCGGTGTCACTAGTGCCATGTTTGGCGCCGGAATCTTCAATGGATTACCCGTCCCCCGAGGAATCCGGGCTCACCAAATGAGCACAAGTCCTAGTTTGGGCGCAGGGCGCCTTCTTTAGAAACTTACATTACAGAAATAATTTGTTCACTTAAGGTCTACTCTGCGCCCTGGCGCTGGAAATCTGTGTAACTAGTGCCTAATTTAGCGCCGTAATCCTCAAGGGATTAACCGTCCCCCGAGGAATCCGGGCTCACCTAATGAGCACAAGTCCTAGTTTGGGCGCAGGGCGCCTTGTTTAGATCACTACATTACAGAAATAATTTGTTCACTTAAGGTCTACTCCGCGCCTTGGCGCCGGAAATTGGTGTCACTAGTGCCTAATTTGGCGCCGGAATCCTCAAGGGATTACCCGTCTCCCGAGGAATCCGGGCTTACCTTATGAGCACAAGTCCTAGTTTGGGGGCAAGGCGGCCAAATAATTTCAGTTGTTTAACCTCGGGATCGGAAAACGCTTGAAAAATAGCCGATAATTTTAACTAAATTTTTGTTAGTGCGTTGGAGTTATATAGTACTGGCTAGCTTGACTCTGGTTTATAAAAAATACAATAATTTCGATAAAACTCAATTGCAATTGCTAGTTGGTAGGTATAGTTTGTGCAGGTCTTGATTACGATATGTAGTTAGACAAATTTGTAAAAATTGCTATTTTGCCTCATATGCCTGATTTCACTGTTTTATGTGCTTTATAAGACAACGGTGCAATATCTGCATAATTATGATTATATACTTAGAAATACTTCATTCAACAAAACAGGGTGGTTAAATAGCGAAATAGCTACAAAGGACACATCTCTAATTTATTTTAATGCAATTGAGTCTGTTCATTATGACATAAATGATATTTTTTGTTGAGTTGGGGGCAATACCAAATAATAACACCCCCCCCCAGGAAAAAACACACCATAGTGCATTTCGTGTTTGCTTAAAATCTTATTTTCAAACTATGCATGTAGTGTTGCTGATTTCACAGAGGGAAAATCACTGGAAGTAGCAATATTGTAAATTAACTGCCGAGTGCAAAATTTAAACCAAAAAAAATATCTCTTAGCAAACTTTAATTACATTTTTATGTTGTAATTGTACATATAGGTTACGGGAGTTGAAGAGTTTTACAGTTGCCATGGAAAACAGAGATATCAATGTGTTACCTCCAAGAGAGAGCGCCAGGTTGATCGCTAAAAACAGTAAGGATTTAGTAATACATCCTGAAGGTGTAGACAAAATCGCCAATCATGTATGTATTTGTATTTGTTTGTACACTACAGTAAAACATGGTTATAACGAACCAGCTTATAATGAATTGATGCTTACAGCGAAGTGATTTTCATTCCCTCGGACTATATTACATACTGTAAACTTGACGGTTATAACAAATTACAATTATAACGAAGCAAACTCGCCCGCCCCTGGTGCTTCGTTATTACCGTGTTTTACTGTATTAACTATTTATAACTGTACATGAAAATATGTGTTTTAAAGATTTTGGAAATTAACGATACAATAATGGAATTTTAGGACAGCTAGAGAGTATATCATTGTAGTTTGTTGCTTCGTAGACAAAAAATTAAAACACAAATTTGTTAACGTTATGTAATAGAAGAAGAGGAATGACCACAACTAGGCTCAAATTCGGGACTCTTCAGATTAATAACCAACGCTCTACCGACTGAGCTAAACCCACTAGCTATAGGGCTAGTAGGAGCGTGGCAGTACTGAGCCTTTATATTAACACTATTACACTCTTCCCCCTTTTCTTTTGAGATTTCAATCCCTAGGAAATTTCACACAAGACTCTCACAACCACTCCACATGGGTTGTTTTGTTGGGCGCCAATGTAATAGAAGAGGAGGAATGACCACAACTAGGCTCAAACTCGGGACCCTTCAGTTTAATATCCAACAATCAACCGACTGAGCTAAAGGGTTAACCCACTATCTATAGTGCTAGTAGGAGCGTGGCAGAACTGAGCCTTTATATACACATATACACACTATTACATTTATGTGTCGGGTTGGGATTGATAATTTATATTTGTAATGTAAACCAAATTTGTCCACATACATGTAAGCTATGTAATGCAAACCCACCATTTATCTTGGTAAGGCATTTGCTTTGTGTTTGAATGTGTGCAACTACAAGGTATAAGTTTAGAACATATAACATGATATATGATATATATATATATATATATGCACTGTAAAAAAAAAAGCTGAATAAGCTAGGCTTTGCATGCATGATTTTAAGACTGCAAACATGCAAATATTTTAATTGCCAAATAAAAGCTTTAAGATTTATTTAAAAAATATTGGTAAAGTAATGGAAACCAGACTGAAATAGTATTTTTTGATTTGAAAGTATTAGATTGTAGTTGTTTCATTTGATCATGCAGATGTATGAATGTGCCAAGAAGAACACATACAATGTACAATCCTGGCGAACAGAGCACGAACTAAATCCCCAAAGTCAAGACGAGACAGCTCTTGATTGGTGAGTTAAATTCAGACATATTCTGTACTAGGTAATGTAAGAATTACTTCCATGTCAATTAGAATACACTTTGAATTGATTTTGCCACAAGATAATTAAATTCATAATGAATTGCCATTTCGATGAATTTTGTTATTTGCCTACTAAGGGGAATTATATAACAAAGATGAACATCATTCCCCCATTTAGAAAAAACAAAAAATTTCTCCCAATTCTAAATTCAAACAAATGAATAAAAAATATTGAGTTATCCCAAATTCAAATTTCCTTAAATTATTAAAATAAAATAATGCCTGGTACATTTCATTTTGAATTTTTGGGGCTAAAAAAACTAAAGATTCCATTCTTTTGGCCTTATGTCACATCACTTAATTTTTCGTTTATTATATAATTATTTTGTTTCTACGCAGGGTTTTTGTGGCCGACACTCTGAATTTCTCTTTCTGGTCAGATGACGAATCACAGAAGTACCGTATCAAGTTTAACGGCAAGGAATACACGGGATACTGGTCATGGTGTGCCGCCCTCAACAGAGCTTTGAAGGTCAGAGCCAAGAGGTCAATGTCAAAGTTACTCTGTCTGCATACATATATAAGTACATGTAATCAATAGATTCCTAATGAATGGTAGAAATACATGTGTAACAAAAGCTTAAGGGCATCAAAAAGTTCCAGATATCAATGTTACAATATACATATATTAGGGAAACAATGGTTTTCAATATACATTGATATTTAAGATTTTGATTTCCAAGCTGCGGTTTTTTAATAAAAGATTTTTGTATCAAAAGAGAGTTCGAAAGCTAAGTTT
This sequence comes from Magallana ariakensis, assembly GCA_020458035.1. Classification (NCBI taxonomy): domain Eukaryota; kingdom Metazoa; phylum Mollusca; class Bivalvia; order Ostreida; family Ostreidae; genus Magallana; species Magallana ariakensis. The sequence continues at coordinate 60,880,595 of CM035813.1, forward strand.
GTTTTCCAGCTAAAAATGATTTTGATTGCTTCCACCTTGCAATACATTTACACTAAGTGTATTGGAGTTGTTGGTAATCCTTTTTCTTTATCTTGCCCCATTTTGAAGTGAGGAGGATGTTGATCAACATATTTCCTTTGTATAGAAACACATGTAGGTACACATGTTGTCCAATCAATATCTTTAGAGTGTTTGTTTTGTCTTGAACTACAGACAACAATAAAACATAGATTTCCAGGGTCAAAAGGTTAAAGGTCACCAGTTTAATTATACATGTACTTGATGTTCTTCACTTGTTTGTATCATTTATCAGAAGGAAACTGGCATGTGTGTTTACATTTGTCAAGTATTTCTTGTTTTTCGCAATTTCAGAATGATGTCAACATCACCGATGCCAACTTTTATGCTAACATAACCGAGAAAAACCTGGCTGAGATTCTTAAGTCCGACTCTGTCACGCCTATACCTCTACTGGAGGAAAGGGTTGCTGTTCTTAGAGAAGCTGGGAAAGTTCTGTTAGAAGTGAGTGAAAAGAGCAAGTTTGATATATAGCATAACAGTAAATCTGTTTTTGAAAGATAATAAAGTGTGTAATTAATGTAATTATTTCAAAATAATAAGTGACAAGTCAGGGTTTTTAGCTCACCTGAGCTGAAAGCTCAAGTGAGCTTTTCTGATCACTTTTTGTCCGGCGTCTGTCTGTCTGTCCATCTGTCTGTCCATCCGTAAACATTTTACATTTTCGACTTCTTCTCAAGAACCACTGGGCCAATTTCAACCAAACTTGGCACAAAGCATCCTTAGGTAAAGGGGATATAAGTTTGTTAAAATGAAGGGTCACGCCCTCTTTCAAGGGGAGATAATAAAAAATCATTGAAAATTTGTTGGAATTTTTCAAAAATCTTCTTCTCAAAAACCATTTGGCCAGAAAAGCTGAAACTTGTGTGGAAGCATCCTCAGGTAGTGTAGATTCAAGTTTGTTCAAATCTTGTTCCCCGGGGGTAGGGTGGGGCCACAATGGGGGGTCGAATTTTTACATAGGAATATAAAGAGAAAACTCTTTAAAAATCTTCTTCTCTGAAACTGATCAGCCAGGAAAACTGAAACTTGTGTTGAAGCATCCTCGGGTAGTGTAGATTCAAGTTTGTTCAAATCATGATCCCCAGGGGTAGGGTGGGGCCATAATGGGGGGTCAAATTTTTACATAGGAATATATAGTGTAAATCTTTAAAAATCTTCTTCTCTGAAACTGACCAGCCAGGAAAGCTGATACTTGTGTGGAAGCATCCTCAGGTAGCGTAGATTCAAGTTTGTTCAAATCATGATCCCCAGGGGTAGGGTGGGGCCATAATGGGGGGGGGGTCAAATTTTTACATAGGAATATATAGAGTAAATCTTTAAAAATCTTCTTCTCTGAAACTGATCAGCCAGGAAAGCTGAAACTTGTGTGGAAGCATCCTCAGGTAGTGTAGATTCAAGTTTGTTCAAATCATGATCCCCAGTGGTAGGGTGGGGCCAAAATGGAGGGTCAAATTTTTACATACGAACATATGGAGTAAATCTTTAAAAGTCTTCTTCTCAGAAACCTATCGTGCAGAAAAGCTGTAACTTGTGTGGAAGCATCCTCAGGTAGTGTAGATTCAAGTTTGTTCAAATCATGATCCCTTGGGGTAGGGTGGGGCCACAATGGGGGGGGGGGGCGAGTTTTTATATAGGAATATATAAGGAAAAATCTTTAAAACTCTTCTTCTCAGAAACTGATTGGCCAGAAATGTTATTACTTGCGTGGAAGCATCCTCATAGTGTAGATTCAAGTTTGTTCAAATCATGATCCCCAGGGGTAGGATGGGGCCACAATGGGGGGTCGAATTTTTACATAGGAATATAAAGAGAAAAATCTTTAAAAATCTTCTTCTCAGAAACCGATCGGCCAGAAAAGCTGTAACTTGTGTGAAAGCATCCTCGGTTAGGATAGATTCAAGTTTGATAAAATTATGATCCTTATGGGTAGAGTGGGGCGTCAGTTAGAGGGGGGGGGGGTGAATTTTCACATTTGAATATATAGAGAAAAATCTTTAAAAATCTTCTTCTCAAAAACCGATCATGCAGAAAAGCTGCAACTTGTGTGGAAGCATCCTAAGGTAGAGAAGATTAAAGTTTGTTCAAATCATGATCCCAGGGGGTAGGGTGGGGCCACAATTGGGGGGGGGTGACAAATTTTTACATAGGAATATATAGGGAAAAATCTTTTAAAAATCATCTTCTAAACACAAATTGTCTAGAAAAGCTTCAGTCAGTTCAGATAGTGTAGATTAAAATTTGTCAAAATCATATTCTTCATGAGTAGGGTTGGGCCACATGGGGGGGGGGGATTCCAATTTTACAAAGGAAAACATTTAAATTATTCGCAAAAACTCAAATGTTATTATATATGGTTTTACTTATATGCAAACATTTTGACATATTGTTAATTAGACTCTGGCCCCTGGACAATTCTTGGACCCACAAGGGGTTCAAAATTTGATGTAGGTTTATAATCCATATATAAATAGTTGTTTAAGTCTGATCATCTTCTTGAGAACTGCAATGCTCAATATGTGATATGACTGTAAAACCACCCTGTTACAAAGGGGCTCAATGATAAACATAAGAATATGCAGGGGAATTTTTTTTTAATACAGAATCTATTATACGACATTGTTCAGATATTTTGTATGTGACTCCATAAAGCTGATTTTATTATGTTTTTTGTTGCTCAGGTGAGCAATGTGGCCCATGGGCCTCTTGTTTGGGGGTTTTTGGGGGGGTTTTTTTGGGGGGGGGTTGGGGTTTTTTTCCTTTATTTTTTTAGAATTGCTTTAAATTGTGCTTAAAATTCTATTAGATCAAAGTTATAAAAATATATTGTATCATTAATTAAAAAGTAGAGCACATGGCACAGTGGACTTTTAATGCTCTTGGAGAATGCACTTTTATATACATTGTCTTAGTTTACCAAGCTGAAATTGGGTACCTGCATTCAGTAGGAGTTAACCTGCAATGGACTGATGTCGCTACCTTTGACTACAGGGGGGGGGGGGTCAATTGCTCTCACCTGCTTAGCACCATGGAAACTGGGGATAAGCACTGGTTCTATACACCTACATGGCTTTGACTCTGAGAAGGATTTAACTAACTTATTAATTAAAAAAATCAAACATAATTTTTAAAATTGTTGTTGTGTCGAGCAAACTGTGAAATTTACCCTGTAATCATTTCAAACAAGATAAATATGAGCTAAAAGAAATGGGTTTTTATTTTAATCATTTACTTTTTTATCTGTTTATTTTTATTAAATTTAATGATTTTTGTCTTGCATAGAAATATGAAGGAAAGTTTTCAAACTGTGTGAAGGCTTGCAACAAGAGTGCCCAGTCTCTGCTTCAGCTTGTTGTCAGGGACTTCCCTTCATACAGAGATGAGGCAGATTATCAGGGAAAACGGGGTAGGAGGTTTTATTATCTGGTGCTTTAATTATCACATTTTCCTTTCAAATTGATTAAACTCTCAGAATAGTAATGAATCTTTATAAATTTGTGGATAATATCAGGAAAATAATGTAAAATTTTGATTTAAAGGTGTAGGTTCCAGCTAGTAATCATTTTTTTGTTTTTATTTCTCGAGATTATGGGCAGTTTAGGCCTGAAAGCTAGTTTAAAAGTATATGCAGATTATTCTTAATCTGAAGTGTTTGCATAGAATCATGAAGTTTATGAGTTCATTTGTATGAAATTCACCTGTAAGAGACAAGTGCATGTGAACTTATGGCTGCTTTTTCTTGGGTTTTTTTTTTTCAAGTATCTTTCTACAAGAGAGCTCAGATTTTAGTGGCAGACATCTGGGCCTGCTTTGAAGGAAAGAGCTTTGGAGAATTCCATGATATAGACTCCATTACTATGTTTGCAGATTATAGGTAAATTAACAATAATGTGTTTTTTAAAATATGCAAATTGTTACAGTCTTTCTTAAATTTGGTAATTTTTTATCAGATAAGAATCACAAACTAAATTCTTAATGTTAAATTTAGCAGATATTTTTTTTATTTGAAAACAATTATTTGTCTTGTATATCAATGAAATTAGTACAATCTGACATGTATATACATGTTCATGTATGTTACATCTAGAATGACGAGTTTATAATTTTATATATTTCAATTCTTTTCAAATGAAAATATTTTTTATTTTCATGCTATAGGTTACCAGCAGTACAAATGTACAAAGTTGCATGATGGTTTTTTTTATTAAAATGTAATTTTTTCTGGTACAATGTAATTCAGTTTTAAAAATACTCTGCTGTGAACAGTTAATGGCTTGTATTAATACATGCCTGTTCATTAATACATCTGCATCTGTCTTTGAATATAATAATCTTAGAACCATTTTAACAAGACCTTGGACTTTTGGTAGGATGTAACTATCTTTTTCTTGCATCAAAACGAGTTAAAAATGACGCTGGTTTCAAGTGAAATACTAGTATACACAGATTGGGTAGTCTTAGCTCAAAACTAGACAAATCTTGTAGATTTCAAAGAGCCATATGGCTGATTGGCATACTGTTTGACACAACTACCAAAGGTCTAAGCTCTTGTTAAATGGTTCTATTTAATTAAATTTCCGGAGAACATGTTTAGGCTTTATTGCCTGCTGTTCATTCCTCTTTAATGTAAATACTAATCTTAAAAGTGCTTTTTAAAACAAATTTTTTAATAGCTTCATTATTAACATAACAAAATCATTATAATATATTTATATGTAATAAATCATAAACAGAAGTACTTTCATTTTTGGGCATTAAGGCAGATCATTAAAAAACACTATATTCATATCCATATGAACCAACAAAGAGAGCATAAAATCAAGGCAGACAGTTCATACAGTTAATACCCTAGCTATTGTTACAGTAAAAGGAAAGGAAGAAAGAGCATATAAATACATTGTCAGTTAACCTGTCAGTTCCAGGGGTTTGTCGCAGCACCAAATGTAATAGGAAAGGAGGAATTAGCATATTTATAAATACCTTGAAAACTTATGGCTGGGCCGGAATTTGAACCCATGACCCCTGCAACTCTAGTCAGGTGCTCTACCATTGAGCTACCCAGGCCAATATCCAGGTCCATATAGCCCAGATAACTACACTATTATAATATACAACCATCAGTTTTCTTATGTGTTTATATGATAGATAAATGGCAAATAATGTAGATATGTCAGGATGTCAAAATCATTTGCCTGCATAGGTAAAGTTTATAAGTGTACTCATTTAAGTTTGCTTTTCTTATTCTGCTTTATAATTTTTATTCTGATATCTTACATCATTTTAATGCTTTTATGATTTTTTTTCATTATAATTATGCATTTATTTGCAGTATCTGAATATCCACTGTTTTTACTTTTTAGATCGCCTGAGCCAAAGGCTCAAGTGAGCTTTTCTGATCACAATTTGTCCGTTGTCTGTCGTTGTCGTCGTCATCGTCGTTGTCGTCGTGGTTGTTGTCAACTTTTCACATTTTCATCTTCTTCTCAAGAACCACTGGGCCAATTTCAACCAAACTTGCCATAAAGTATTCTTAGGTGAAGGGGATTCAGGTTTGTTCAAATGAAGAGCCACGCCCTCTTTCAAGGGGAGATAATTAGGAATTAGTGAAAAAATAATGGTGTATTTTAAAAATCTTCTTCTCTAGAACCATCTGGCCAGAAAAGCTGTAACTTGCGTGGAAGCATCCTCAGGTGGTGTAGATTCAAATTTGTTCTAATCATGATCCCCGGGGGTACGGTGGGGCCACAATTGGGGGTCGAATTTTTACAAAGGAATGTATAGGGCCAAAATTAAAATTATTTATGTTTCCCCTAATGCGACCGACCCAATTAAATCCCGCCGACTGAATTATTTTTTTAACCACATTGAATAGAGATTTTTTTTATTTAAAGAAACTTAATTTTACCCAAATTCGTTTTTAGGAGACCCACATTTTTTCGTTTTACAATCATTTTGTTAGCCTTGATCATCAACATGGGCGGAATACTCGCTTTATGATCGGTAACTTCGCCAGAATTTTCTCCGAAGGAGAAGTTGAAGTCGCCTTGTATTCTGAGTTCAAGATCGTGTAAATTAACCCCAAACGTTTCCATAGCCGCAGTTAACCACTGTTGTGATCATGTTAAAAATTTGTGATTGTCTTATCTTTTATGGGTTACAATATGAATACGGGTGCTGCAACATATAGCCTACTGTCCATTGAAAATTACAACTGATGTTTACTACTTTTAGTGTTGATATGTCAATTAGTTGGTAACTTGTAATTAGTTAATAACTTTGCCAAATTAATGCTAAAATCTGACTACAGTTATCTTAAAAATTAAAATGATCCTCTAAACAACGGTTGTAATTGGGTCAAATGGTTGGACTTATACCTCCAAAATACACAGAAGTACAGAGACTGATTTTATTTGTCATGTAGCTAACACCATGAACACAATTACAAAACATTTCATCTATAAATTGTATGAATACATCAAATTAATTGAATTTAATAGATTTTTTAAGTTTTTTAAACTTTTAGAAGTTGTTTTAATTTTTATTGACTTGCTTAAATTCTAATCCAGTTTTAATTAAGGTTGAATCTGTGTATATCATCATTTCTGTAGGTTATGATGTATCAAATAATGACAGTCTCCCTGATTTCTCAAACTTCTCCCCACTTTTCTGTTAGGGAGAAATTAGTCTCCCAAAAAATAGGTTGGTACCAGGTTATATGAAAGACTCTTTATGTTATGAAAAATTAAACAGTTCTCTTAAATTCATCAAATTTCAAATAAACCGAAACAAAAGTTGGTTTTGGTAATTACTATAGATAAAGTGAAATTGGGTAAATTCACAAAAATCTTTATTATCTAAATATTGTTTTCTTCCCTGACATTATGTTTCAAATTTCGGTTAATATTTCTTTGTATAGACACCTTTTTCCTTGTTAAAGAAGGATATTGTCTGCAAGTTTAGTGAGTTTGTGTAAACTTGATATTATAGTAACTAGAATCATTAAATATGACTTATTAACAAACATTTACATTTATTACATTACGTTAAGTTTGTCAAATATTATTGTTTTAATATACTTTTAGACATTGTATAAACTAAATTTTGAAAAACTAATTGATACTTTGAAGTATGTACATTATCATTAAAATGATATTTAAATATAGATTAACATGTACATCAACATACAAATGATAATGAATCTATTCTTGCACATCTAGTCATTGAATCAAACATGTTAAAATTTAAGATAAACAATATCAAATTGTGAATTCGATATTAAATTTGGTTTACATTCCATTAGTACAAGTATTACAATTTGTTTTACAATTGATCAATTTTTTTTAGTTTTGTAATTAATTAAAGAATTGTTTTTCCATTTTTAATTTATAATGTAATTTTAATTATGCCCTGGCAGAAAAAAAAAATTATTTACCTACCTACCTACCCAACTTCAAAATTTAGGGTCGGGTTAGGGGAAACAAAGATATTTTTAATGATGGCCTAGAGAAATATCTTTAACTAGACTCTTGTTGCTATAGCAACAAAAAGGTCTTCCGTTCTCATATAAATGTATTATTCTGTAAAACAAAACAAAAAACAAAAAAACCCACCAAATTCTTTCAAATATTTATCATCTATGTAAATTGTGTGCTTTCATCACTTACAGTTTCTAAGATCTTGTGGGACAAAATTTAGTTTAAAAACAACTTCAGATATTTGATAAATCTCACCGGAAGTAGATCTTTTATGTTTATTTAACATCGCATAAATGACTTTTGTAAGCATTAATACCAAAATAATTATTCTTTGTAGAATAATTAATATAGGCTAAAAAAATTTTTAAAGTGCTTCCGGTGCCGACCGGAAGTTACGCCGACCAAAACAAAATTGTGTAAACTTGTCTACATACATAGGTCTATCATCCCACAAAGTTTGGTTGTTCAAGTCATTACCGTATTTGAGATATTGAGGAGTCAATGTTTTTTGTCTCGGGACAGGAAACGGACAAACGGAAATGTTCAATGAAAATAAAAGTTAGCTTTTCATAAACACTAGACAATGTGACTTTTTTGCATAACATTTTGTTTAAAAATATTGAAGAAAAACAGTAAAACTTAAAAACAGCTTGATTTTTTTTAACTCTTCCGGTGTGGACCGGAAGTGACGGTTGACAAAATAACAACTATTAAACACATCTTCTATCAAATGTTTATCATCCATGTAGGTTTCATGTCTTAGTCACTTACAGTTTCTGAGATCTGGTTGTTACAACATTTGTTTAAAAAAGACAACCTGAGATATTTGAGATATCTCACCGGAAGTAGAATTTTTTTTGTTTTATTATCATCGGATAGATGATATATGAAAGCATTTATACTTATATTTCAATTTTATGTGAAAAAAATTAAAAGCGTAAAAATATATTTTTTGAAATGCTTCCGGTGACGACCGGAAGTTACGCCGAACAAAACAAAATAGTTTAAACACATCTACAACTATAGGTCTATCATCCTACAAAGTTTGGATGCTGAAATCTTTTTCGTTTCTGAGATCTCATTGACCATAGCTTTTTGTCGCGGGACAGGAAACGAACGACAGGAAGTGAATTTTGATAAAATGAAAAAACGCCTCGAGATATTATCTTTCTTTATCAGTCCTGAAAATTTCAGGAAAATCTATTCAGCCATCTCTGAGAAATCTTGTGGACAAAAAAAGGGGAAAAAAATAATAATAAAAAACATTACAATCTCTATAAGGTCTTCCGTTGGAAACGGAAGATCTTAAAAATCTTCTTCTCTAGAACCAATTGGCAAGAAAAGCTGTAACTTGCGTGGAAGCATCCTCAGGTGGTGTAGATTCAAGTTTGTTCAAATCATGATCCCCAGGGGTACGTCTGGGCCGCAATTGGGGGTCGAATTTTTTGCATAGGAATATATAGAGAAATATCTTTAAAAATCTTCTCCTCTATAACCAATTGGCCAGAAAAGCTGTAACTTGCGTGGAAGCATCCTCAGGTAGTGTAGATTCAAGTTGGTTCAAATCATGATCCCCGGGTGTACAATGGGGCCACAATGGGGGTCGAATTTTTACATAGGAATATATAGGAAAATATCTTTAAAAATTTTCTTCTCAAGAACCATCTGGCCAGAAAAGCTGTAACTTGCATTGAAGCATCCTCAGGTAGTGTAGATTCAAGTTTGTTCAAATCATGATCCCCAGGGGTACGGTGGGGCCACAACTGGGGGTCAAATTTTTGCATAGGAACATATAGAGAAATATCTTTAAACATCTTCTCTAGAACCAATTGGCCAGAAAAGCTGTAACTTGCATGGAAGCATCCTCAGGTAGTGTATATTCAAGTTTGTTCAACTCATGATCCCCGGGTGTACAATGGGGCCACAATTGGGGGGGGGGGGTCAAGTTTTTACATAGGAATGTAAAGAGAAATATCTTAGTTTTGAAAATCAATTGAGCAGAAAAGCTGTTACTTGAATGAAAGCGTAGTAGTGTTATATATAGAGAGAAAAATCTTTAAAAATCAAATAAAAAAGGATGAAACTATAAGGGGGGGGGGGGTCAAATTTTTACATTGGAAATAAATTTGATCATTCTCAAAAATATTTAGTATATAGTATTACTAATATGCAATCATATTGACATTTATTGATTCTAACATATAAGGTTCAAAGTTTGATGTAGGTTTATATTTAGCTGATTTTATTATGTCTAGTGTTGCTCAGGTGAGTGATGTGGCCCATGGGCCTCTTGTTTAATGGAGGAAACTTAATAATCAAAACATTCTACATCTCATTTAACATAGAAAATAATTATTCTGATTTTTTTTATTTGAAAATCTTCAAGGATTATCATAATAATTTATTTAAAAGAATGCAGATTTTTACCTACAAAATTTTTTTTAAAATAAGCATTGCAATTACATGTTGCATATTTCATTTTTTTCTTTTTCTTAGAATTCCTCAGGCTCTGTACCATTTTGGAGCTTTGTCTTATAGTGAAGAGCTTATGAAATATCTAAAAGCAGGTAAGATATTTCATATAAACATGTATTTTCAAAGAGGTATAGCGCCTTTTCCCATTATTTTGCCTAAACCCGTGTTTGAAGGAAAGTACCTGTTACTAAAAATAGATACAGGTACCTGTCGCAATATCTTCGTACTGGTTTTATAATGGTGTCTGTAACCACAGGCACCTGACATTATAAATTTTTCTTATAATAAAAATAAATACCCTATATCTAATAATACACAAGGTACCCATCCCCGCCATCTTGGATTTATTTCAAACTGTCACATCAGCTGGAATTTTTGCATGAAACTCATCAGTAAAATTATTTTGCGATCCTCTCCGTCTCCCGATCGGTCATTCAACATCTAAGCTTACAACCAATTCAACCAAAACGGTGCATTACAACTGTCATTAATAAAAATCACCCTTCGATCTGCATCTACTGCCTAAAATATGCGACAAAAGGCTAAAGGGTGGACGGAAGTTGTCACCTATATGTAAATGAGATTTCCCTGCACCGTGTGTTTGTTTCAATATTTCAAAAGATATGCATTTATAAACATGTTTATATAAACTTTGTGTATTAAAAGTTATAATTGACTGTTTATTGTATCCCTTTTCTTAGTTTTAACTTGTATGTTGATCGAATTCAAAATAGACGCCTTTTGAATATTCGTATCAGTGCTATATTTGGAAGGGAATACCCAAAGTATGATGCAATTTATGTCAACTTCCGTCCACCCTTTAGCCTTTTGTCGCATATTTTAGGCAGTAGATGCAGATCGAGGGGTGATTTTTATTAATGACAGTTGTAATGCACCGTTTTGGTTGAATTGGTTGTAAGCTTAGATGTTGAATGACCGATCGGGAGACGGAGAGGATCGCAAAATTATTTTACCGATGAGTTTCAACCAAAACTTCCAGCTGATGTGACAGTTTGAAATAAATCCAAGATGGCGGGGATGGGTACCTTGTGTATTATTAGATATAGGGTATTTATTTTTATTATGAGAAAAATTTATAACGTCAGGTGCCTGTGTCTGTAACCTATGATTTGACAATTTGTCATAGATTTAGGAAACCTGCCTCGGGAAATGAATACATAGAACTCTGTGTATAAAGTCAGTTGATTTTCTGAATCGTGATAACTTCCAGGGAAATTCAATGAATTTAAGTGGAAATAGATATAGACTACAGTGTTATTGAAGAAATCTAGATCTGTTAAATTGGGTGCGCTCATACTCAGAATTAAACAAGAGACTTTAAAAAAAAAATATCCAGCAGATTAGATACATGTAATCTAAACACTTATTCTTATCATATGCTTTATATGAAAATACAAACGTTGTTGGAATCGATACAGCGACGACCGCAAAAAGGCCTCTTCCTTACCACTAGACCAGACCAGACACACACCAATTTACATTGAATGTCTTTTCAAAATATGTGCCTCTATACATTATTGTAAAAGAAAAGTCACAAATTGAAATAATTGTCTAATTTTCAGTACAAAGACCACGTTAAATCAAAATTAATTCGATATAAACGTTTACTACAAAACCGGTTGAACTTAATTTTAATCAGATTTCTGTGGTTTAACGTGGCACAAAAAGTAAAATATCCTATTTTTATCGGACACTATTTCCCTCCGCAATAAATATATTAGATGTTTAGATAGCTAAAGTTGTTAAATTCTGACAGTGTCTTTCATCATTAGCCAGTCTATCCGTCTGAATATTTCCTTCTCATTTCCTCATATTTGCTCTACCTTTAATGCATCTGGGTACATAATGTGCAGTGACCTTTAACTTATTTTTTTTTAAAGGCCAATATGGAAACACCTCTCTATGTAAAATCCTTGTCTAAGCATGTTTCTATTCATGTTTAGCTCACCTGAGCTGAAAGCTCAAGTGAGCTATTCCGATCACATTTTGTCTGTCGTCCGTCTGTCCGTCTGTCTGTCTGTAAACCTTTCACATTTTCAACATCTTCTCAAGAACCACTGGGCCAATTTCAACCAAACTTGACACATAGCATCCTTAGCCTAAGTTGATTCACAGTTGTGAAAACTAAGGACCAAGCCCTCTTACAAGGGGAAAAAATTAGGAATAAATGAAAATTTTCGAGAATTTTTCAAAAATCTTCTTCTCAAAACCGTTAGGCAAGGAAAGCTGAAACTTATGTGGAAGCATCCTCAGGTAGTGTAGATTTAAAGTTGTGGAAATCATGACCCTCGGGGGTAGGGTGGGGCCACAATGGGGGTCGACTTTTTACATAGGAATATTTAGAGTAAATCTTTAAAAATCTTCTTCTCAAGAACCATTTGGCCAGAAAAGCTGAAACTTATGTGGAAGCATCCTTAGGTAGTGTAAAATCAAAGTTAAGAAAAGCATGACCCCCGAGGATGGGGCCACAATGGGGGTCAACTTTTAACATAGGAATATATATAGTAAATCATTAAAAATCTTCTTCTCAGAAACCGTTAGGCCAGGAAAGCAGAAACTTATGTGGAAGCATCCTCAGGTAGTGTAGATTTAAAGTTGTGAAAATCATTTACCCCAGGGATAGAGTGGAGCCACAATTGGGGATCGAATCTCTACATAGGAATATATAGAGTAAATCTTTAAAAATCGTCTTCTCAGAAACTAATAAGCTAGGAAAGCTGAAACATCCTCAGGTAGTGTAGATTCAAAGCTGTAAAAATCATGATTCCTGGGGGTAGAGTGGGGCCACAATTGGGGATCGAATCTCTACATAGGAATATTAAAAGTAAATCTTTAAAAGTCTTCTTCTCAGAAACTAATCAGCCAGGTGACTATTTAATATTGTTTAGATTTTGGTTTCTGGATGAATCCTGGACAATTGGGTCTCACAAGGGGTTGAGAGTTTGATGTAGGTTTATATCCCATTTATAAACAATTGTTTGGGGTCTTTTTGAGAGCTGCAATGCTCAACGTGTGATATTACTATAAAATAATCTTGTTAGAAAAGGGACTAATGATAATAAACATAAGAATATCCAGTGGAAAAAATTGATTTTTATTTATACGGGATCTACATGTATTATACTACATTGTCCAGATAGTTTTTATTATGACTCCATTAAGCTGATTTTATCATACCTATTGTTCCTCATGTGAGCGATGTGGCCCATGGGCCTCTTGTTATTTTTGATCTAGTTGGACTCTAACTTTACCCAAAGAATGGTTACCATTTCAACCGTATCTAGTTATAATAATTAATCAAGTACTAGTGAAGTTATGTCAGAAAACGATGTTGTAAAAATTGTTTGTTTTCCAGAAAAAATGATGCAGACAGGGGATCGATATGAAGTAGAGATTCGGGGTTGCAGTATTTGGGCAACAGAGGTCAGCAAAAAAAGTCCAAATTCTTATGAGCATAATTTTCCGATGTATGAAAAAAAAATTAAATTTAGATCGAAATTAGCCTGTTTTATTTTCTTTTTTTTTTGCAGTTGGTTGCAGAGAAAACAAGAGAATTAATCAAAAAAGACTTGTCATTGAAAGATATCGTGATGAATTCTATCCTTATAGATCACTATCTATGGGACTTCAGACGAGACCATGCAGAGGAAATGCGGGATAATATTCCATTTCATCGTATTCGATGTATTTACTACTAACAATTTTATAATTTGTATTACAGCTAACAATAAAATTTAATATAACAGTATTACTTTCGGGGTTGATTTTGTGGGGGGTTTTGTAAGGTAACATCCTATTCTTCCATAATAAGAAGGATGCTATACAAGTCTGAAGTCAGTCCGTGCTGTCTCACTCAGTGTTCTCAATGAAACATAATTTTCCATAATCATAATACAATGACAATGTTATTATATGCTTACTACTAGTCGAATGACCACGTACCCGGGAGATTCCGTATCCATTTGCATGTAAAGGAAAAATTTGCACTTTTGTTGTATTGATTGATTGTACATGTAACATGTAAACATTTCTTGACCCAAACGTGCAATTAATTATTTTCCGTTCAGATAATGTCAACATGCAGGACAATGTGTGAAAAAAAATTATATACAAAAATAAAAAAAACTCATATCATTTAAATTGCATTTTGTAAGTTTCCGACGTTTATTCCTTTTGTGTTTTGAATTTAAATCGTTGTTCTATCGATTCTTTTCACCATCACTGGCAGGCAGGTGTATGCCAAGCACAGCCGTAACCTTGAGGCCTGCAGGAGTTGTGCTGGAAGAAGCATGATACGTCATCGCTTTGTTTGAGTACGCATGAGTTTGGTGACGGCTGAGGGCATTGACCGTGTTAGCAAGCTTTTACCTGAAAATAAACAACATAAAGAAAATTGTTTTGCATGCATGCATAATACTTAGTTTGTTAATATTACATTTTTAGCTCACCTGAACCGAAGGTTCAAGTGAGCTTTTCTGATCACCCGTTGTCCGTCGTCCGTCCGTCCGTCCGTCTGTCTGTCTGTCTGTCCGTCCGTCCGTCTGTAAACTTTTCACATTTTCAACTTCTTCTCAAGAACCACTGAGCCAATTTTAACCAAATTTGGTACAAAGCATCCTAATGGAAAGGGGATTATAAATTGTTAAAATAAAGGACACAGCCCTTTTTAAAAGGGAGATAATTGCGAAACAGTGAGTATAGGGTGTGTGTCTTTAAAAATCTTCTTCTCAAGAACCACTTCACCAGAAATGCCAATATTTACACAAAAGCTAGTGTATATAGTGAAGATTCTAAATTGTAAAAATCGTGACCCTCGGACCAAAACTGGGGCCCTGGGCGGGGTTCAAAGTTTAGCATAGAAATATACATAGAAACATGTTTACAAGATTTACAAGATTTTTGTTCCATTTATTCAACTAAATTGTGCACCAAAAAACCCAACTGTGTCTCCCTAAATATTAACAACTCATGGCATAAGTATATAAGTTTGTTTAATCAAGAAATGACGGATGAAGACGATAAGGTGTAAAAATTCACTAAACATTATTTTATTTTATCGCTTATAGTTTATTTGGAGACCGTGCCCGATAAAAATAAAAATTAATATGTAAATTTATTTGTTGTCGGGCACGGTCTCAAAAATGAATGTAAGCGATAAATGTATCTTGTGATTTTGTTGTATATTGGTTTAGCATTATAAATACGGCATAGACTGGTTCGCCAGCTTATAGGAAATAGCAGTGACGAGAAAAAATTAATTTTTAGGCCCACAAGTTATCTTCACACGCTTGCGATGGAATGCCGAAAAAATCTTTCGGAGAGTCAATAGATTTATTTTAAAAGTAAAACGACTTTAATAGTTATAAACAAAGAAAGAGAAACATCTTTCGATTAAGTAAAACCGCTACAAAGTGTTAGCCTGAAAAAATCTCTGGAAGCCAGGCAACTGTATATTTATTTTACCTACTGGTTATGGAAAGTCCTTAGCTTTACAAAAAAAAAACAATTTCTACACTGACACGATCCCACTCTCTAAGTTAATAACTCTATATTTTATAAACACATAAGATAATATGTACAGACCATGTGCTAATTGTGTGTAGCCTGTGTGCATTCAATTTATATGTTATCGGACCTTTACGAGAAAACGGAGCTAAATCAGATCGTTACCATCCTCAGCAGCCCCATAAATCAAGTTATAATGGGCATGGATTGGAATGCTACGAGTAGTCTAGTGCCAATTATAACTTACTCAACAATGTAAATATTTAACGTTATACATTTCCGATGTAAATTAATATTTACAATACCCACATAAACAATGTATTGTCAACGGTGTCAATTAATTTGTTCTTGTTAATTTGATATTTATTGTCAAATTCATGTTTAGTTCTTCTTAAACCTTCTTTCCTTGATCCGCCTCAATCTTCTTTCCGATTTATTTTAAGTGTGCGCATTTGCTGTGCGCGAAGCTGCAGTGAGTTTTCCCACTGTTTACCTGTCCTTGAATTTCCTAGCGGAGGCGTTTAGGATCAAGGGCAGGCTATCCAGTCTAAGATACGGCAGATCTACGCACGTGGTGTAGATTTATTTGTAAACAACACTACCATAGGTAATCTTGTTTCACACGGAAATTGAAATAAATAAAAGTATGTTTTATTATTATTAGGGAAACACTGTTAATGTGTTACACTCGTATACTAATGATGAACCCGTGAAATTTGTTCAAAGACTGCTTAAAGCAGAAACAGAAAGAAGTTAATTTATTTTTAAACTTTGAAATTTCTTCGATTTTTGTAACCATGATGAGTTACGATTCATTGTATTACAAATGCATCACTACGTATTTTATAAGGAAATATACTGAGTATACAATCACTTGGTATGTTAAAATTGCAAATAAAAATATACATGTAGTTGCATATGTGCGAATTTAGTTACACAAACCATGATAATATTTGATATACGACTATTGGTACAGAAAATTAAATTAATGATATCTATATTAAAGAAAATGTCAGCTCGACGCCTTTGTGGCCGTTCCGGCCGTTGATATGTATAGGGAAGATTCTAAATTGTAAAAATCGTGACCCTCGGACCAAAACTGGGGCCCCAGGCGGGGTTCAAAGTTTAACATAGAAATACATAGGAAAAATGTATAAAAATCTTCTTTTCAAGAACCATTGCACCAGAAATGCCAATATTTACAAAAAAGCTTGTATATATAATGAAGATTCTAAATTGTAAAAATTGTGAGCCCCGGACAAAAAGTGGGGCCCTGGGCGGGGTTCAAATTTTAACGTATATAGGAAAATGTTTAAAAATCTTCTTCTCAAGACCTATAATGCAACAGTTTGGAATATTACTATGCATACATCCTTAAATAATGTAGATTCTAATTTGTAAAAATCGTGACTCCCGGACTAATACTGGGGCACCAAGAGGGGTTCAAAATTTAACATTTTAAAAAATATATAGAAAATTTTTAAAATGTTCTTCTTGAGAACTACAATGTTACAGTTTGTGGAATTCCTATACATGCATCCCTGGCTTATGTAGATTCTTAATTGGTAAAATCGTGACCCCCGGACTAATACTGGGGCCCCAAGAGGGGTCCAAGTTTAATATAGAAATATATAGGTAACATGTTAAAAAATCTTCTTCTTGAGAACTACAATGCTACAAGTTGTGAAATTACTATGCATGCAACCTTAAATAATGTAGATTCGATAGTTTTAAATTAGTGACCCCTGAACTAATACTGGGGACCCAAGATGGGTTCAAAATTTAATGTAGAAGTATATGTGGAAAATGTTTAAAAACCTTTTTCAAGAGAACTACAATGCTTCAATTTGTCAGATTACTACGTAAGCATCCTTAAATAGTGTAGAAGCTGTGACCCTCAATCTAATACTGGGGCCCCAAGAGGGGTTCAAAGTTCAACATAGAAATATAGAGGGAAAATGTTTAAAAATCTTTTTCCAGAGAACTACAATGCTTCAACTTGTGAGATTACTATGCAAGCATCCTTGAATAATGTAGATGCTAAATTAATAAAGCTGTGACCACTGGACTAATACTGGGGCCACAAGAGGGGTTCAAAGTTTAACATAGAAATATATATGGGAAATGTTTTCAAAAAGTTTTTCTCGAGAACTATTATGTTACAGTTTGTGAGATTACTATGCAAGGATCCTCAAATAGTGTAAATTCTAAATTGTTAAAGTCAACCATAAACCTCGGACCAATACTGGGGCCCCAGAAGGGGGGTTCAAAGTTAGAAATAGCATATGCTACGAAATAGAATGTTACAAGAAACTGTTGTTCAGGTGAGCGATGTGGCCCATGGGCCTCTTGTTTTCCTTATTGTATTTAAGCAGTGAATTAGCTTTGTAATAAATGGATTAATTATACTGCCAGTTAATAGAGAATATACAAACGGGAAATCAATGTATATTTTAACAACTATGATAACTAAAATATTAATGTTTAGAATGGAAGAATACATCTCCCAAGAACTTGTGTTCCCTGTTCTAATTTATTTTCAAATGACTTGTTTGAGTCTCAAACAAGTCATTTGAAAATAAATTAGAACGGAGAACACAAGAGTTTAATTACACGTACGTTAACTTAGATTTTGATTTTATTACAGCAATCACAATCAATGAATTCTACTATATATATACGGATGAACGCCAGCATTTGAAGTTGTGTTAACGTTGTAAATTTTGTATATATCTTCTGTATATTGTCTTCGATTATTCATACACTCTGATATATGTTTATGCAAACAGTTAAATTAAATGTATTGTGCCAAATCGTAAATGGCGTACCTCACAACCACAAGTTTGCTTGTAATATCCCAATTCCAAAGCATCCCTTTGGTATGGGGTAAGTAGAGATGCTCGAAAATTCCAACTGCAGAGATTTGTACTCCAGTATTGATTCCGAATGCCACCTGAAAAAATGTCAATATTTACAAACATCTTGTAATTCCTAAGAAATTGAAATTAGTTTTAAGTTTAACAAGGGCATCGCTAAGCGGAACATCCCCTCGCGAGATATGAAACATTTTGGTTAGATATGCATTAATTTGGCATACGTGATTAAAATATTTACCCTATTGGCTTGAAAATTAATAGGGTTCATCCTTTCACCATACTTAAGAAGTGTACGAAGTTTGAAAAACGTTGATGCAAGCTTGCTTACAAGGCTGAAATAGACACACACATACACGCACAGCAGCGATGTTATATCCCCTTCGCAACAAGTTGCGCGAGGGGATAATAATATGAGGCTCCTGAATTACCTGTTATGATATATTCCTCTCCAATTCGGAAGTACGCCCCGCAAGCTGCTGAGTCGGATGCAGTGTGTATTCTCTGTATCGTGGGACGTCTATAATACTGTCCTCCATGTCTCTTGTTTATATTCTTGTTTTCGACCGAGAATATTAATATTAAATATAATTTTATTTTGAGTTTATGTCCGTGTTTAAGGTTATTTAACGTTTATTTGTTATTAGGTCACCTGTCAGAGTAGACTCAGGTGACCTATTGCTATCTGTTTTCGTCCGTCGTCGTGCGTCGTGCGTTAACAATTTACATTTTTAACTTCTCGTTAAAAACTACATGGCCAATTGTTCCCATTTTTTTGGTGTGAAGCATCTCTATGCTAAGAGGAATGTAAATTGTGAAATTGGTGGCTCTACCACCCCTATGTGCCACAGGTGGGGCCAAATACAGTCGCACCTGTTTTAAGCGGCCACCTGTGGGACAATGACAAACTTGCCGCTAAAGACAGGTGGCCTCTTATTCCAGGTTTCAAATTAATAAAAAAAAAACACCGAGTATTTTCATTTTGGCTCTATTGCACAGATTTATTAATAGCATATGTAATGGCGGCGTACACGGAGATGGTGCATGCACAGCTCGGATTGATGAATAAACAGTTTAAATTAATTTTAAATGACCGTTTTAATTCCATGTATCAATCAAAGGATTAAGAGCAAAACATTTTCTACTAAATACGCCCAAATAATAATTTTCAAGTGATTAAATGCGGTAAACAAACAGATGTAGCGTTTCCGTACACAGGGTATATGCTGAACTACGATAGCCAATGTTTTACCTCTTTAAAAAGTATCAAAATTCCATTGGGATATATAATAAACACCCTTTTATTCTATCAAAGAAATTTTATAGAAAAAAGGTGCGTATTACCGGCTGTACATGCTGTTTAGCGCAAGACTGGCCATTTAATAACTTTGTAATGAAGTATATAAGTACGTGTAGATATATAAACAACACAAAACAGGAGTTATGATAATCAATTATCTCATTAAATCTCAGCAGTCTTCAAATTACCCACTCAATTATTTGTCATTAACTCATTATCAGCTTTCGAAGTTTGGCTACTTTCGATACGGGGTCACATGTCAGAGTTAAAAGTCATGTGACAAAACAGACAAAATGGCCGTTGAAAACAGGCATGTTGAAACCACGGGACCTAAAAACAGTGGCCGCTGGCCGCGTTAGACAGGTGGCCGCTTAAATCAGTTAAAATATAGTGAAAAACTAAACGGGCGGGATTGAAACTGGCCGCTCATGGCGAGTGGCCGCTGATTAAAGGTGGCCGTAACAGCAGGTGCGACTGTAAAATGTAAAAAACTGCCAAATTTTCATAAATCTTCTTCTCTACTCCCACACATGTGAGGAAAAAACTGATTACATAATTATGATGTCCATGAAGCCCTCTACCAAAATTGTGAAATTCATGGCCCCTGGGTCAGGGGTTCGGGCTCTAGGGTGGTGCCAATATGGTCATATAGTAAAAATGTATTAAATCTTAGAAATTCTTCTTCTCTACTCCCATAGATATTTGTTTAAAAAACTAAATGCATGGTTATGATGTCCATGAAGCACTTTACAAAAAATGTGAAGTTTATGGTCTCTGGGTCAGGGGTTCAGGCTCTAGGGTGGGGCCAATATGGCCATATAGTAAAAATGTATTAAATCTTAGAAATTTAAAAATCTTCTTCTCTACTCCCATAGATATTTGTTAAAAACTAAATGCATGGATATAATGTCCATGAAGCCCTCTACCAAAATTGTGAAATTTATGGTCACTGGGTCAGGGGTTCAGGCTCAAGGGTGGGGCCAAAATGGCCATATTGTAAAAATGTATTAAATTTTAGAAAATCTTCTTCTCTACTCCCATATAAATTTGTGAAAAACTAAAGGCCTGGATATGATGTACATGAAGTCTTCTACCTAAATTGTGAAATTTATGGTCCATGGGACAGGTGTTTAGGCACTAGGGAGGGGCCAATATGGCCATATAGTAAAAATGTATTAAATCTTAGAAAATCTTCTTCTCTACTCCTGTATATATTTGTGAACAAGAGGCCCATGGGGCCACATCGCTCACCTGGGCAACAATGGGCGTTCAAATGATATTGTGCCATATGGCCCCTCAGTAGAATAACAAAAAATAAATAGTGTTAAGTATTCGAATTTTACACGTATTTTTGCATACACGTAATCTTTGACATTGTATCTTTATGGAATACTATTTTTACCCAGAATAAGAAAATCCTACGCAAGATATAAAACTAAACATTTGGTAGGGGTACACCTCCCTCCAATTCCCTATATTTTCGTTCTTCCCCCCCCCCCTCCCCCCACTTTATAAAGCGATCAAAATATATGAGAGCATATAGGTACATTTTCTTCCTCAACTACTTACTAGTTATTGTATTTTTTTTTAAATATCATATAATAGTTATTGCATTTTATTAAAAAAAATCCTATAGATGTGAAGAAGAAATCCACTCAATTCCTCAAATTAAAAACATTCAAAAATTTAATTTGTCTTCTCCATTATAATTAAATGACTTGTTTACCTGGCGTAAACTCGTGTGACTTTTATAACTTTACTCACATTTGATTGATGAATACACTGGAATGAAAATTGTTGTCACGTGAGACTCCTTGACAAGTTTGTGTATGGGTTATGCTACTCAGGTGACCATTAAGGCTAATTGGCCTCTTGTATATTCAAAGGAGTATTTTATAAAATCTTAATGACGATTTTTTGAGATAACAGTATAACGAATCAAGGCTATGTAACAGTTGTTTTTTTTTCCCGTACCTTTTATATTCGCTATAATTATACATTTACATGTATAATAGCCGAACAATGCTAAATCTCATCGTCTTAAACAATTAATGAAAGAAATTTATGAAGATTACCTATTATAAACATTTAATTTGCCAATTAAGAAAAGAGAATCGTTCTTTTACCGTATAATCCTGTAGTATTTTAACTGTATAGGCAATGTCCATAGAGGTCCTAATGTCTCCTTCTCGCTTCAAAACCTTTGCTTTTATCACTATTGTTAAAAGGTATATGGATAAATATATATTGTGCATAATCATAGCTATAAATAAAAATGATGCACTCTTTTGTCGTTAAATCTTATAAAAAAATGAAAAATCGATTTATGTTACAATATTTGTACCAAAAAATACAAACAAACAAACAAACAAGCAACTGTGCACTGTAGCTGGCACTAAGTGAAATCTTCCAATAGCTGCAAAATGTTCCAATGTACACTATAGCTATACATTCATGTAGTGAACAGTGTTTACACTGAATGTGATTTTGACATTTAGGTGATACGGTAAAATACTGCATGTTGAGTGAGTGAGTGACAGTTGCTCTTATGTATCAACATTTTTTATCTATTCCATACTGAGTAATACATAAGTACGTGACCATAACGTTTATATTGTACATCGTGGGCAGTCGGTAAGATTACATAGTTACATCTCGCCCCATATGGACTTTACTGACCACTAATAAACCATATTAGGTTATCTACAAACAAGTTTTATCTCTATTTCGAATATAATAGTTCCTGCAATATAAAGTTTCAAATATCTTATAAAAAGGAGTTCGGAATGCTTTTCTTTTATTTTTTTCGTAATCAAAAGACTAATTAATATAATATTGACTTTGGATTCGTAAAAAGAAAGAGACTTACCAAAACTTTGGCCTGAACCACAGAAATATGCCTGTGGATGTGTTGGTTCCGGATTGCACGTGCATGCTTCAGAATAGGTGCATGTACAGATGATGGCCAGTACAACACACAGTATCATCGACGTCACATTCATATCGTCGTCTATAGCTAGCTATTGAACGGTGTAAACGTTTCTCCAAAACCTGCTTTATTTATATATGTCAAGTACTACCGGATGTTGAAATTAACACGAGAAGAAACATTCATTAACATTAGGTCAACATCATGCATTAGCTTCAGTTGTAGGGCACTTGCAGGGCATTTGAAATTTTGAATGATAGCCTTTTGATTAAAAAAAAAAAACAATGAGTAACTGAACATTTAATCATAATATCATTGATAAGTTTGAAATTTAAATATAGCTTGAAAAGCATTTATTTGTTTTGTGCTATAAAATAATTTCACATTACAATATAATCATATTCTAATTTAACGATAAAGATATTGGATTATATGGGGAAAAAATACTTTCGATCAATTTGATGCTTCGAAATGATATATAACAATAAAAAAAATTCTAATAACTGAATAAATCTGCTTCTTTGGTGGTTTTTTGGTATTTCAGGTTTGTATAAAGGTAGCTAAAATTGAAGAAAAATATTCAACTCGCGTATAAAAGCGGGTTTTATTACCTAATCAAAGGGATGTTGTTGTTTTATTACAGATTAAATATTTGCGTCTATTTTGTTTGTGTATGCAGTTTTGCTTAACTATTGAAGGGCGCCTGTAAAGTGCGAAACGAAATCGAAACGAAACGAAACGAAACGAAACCAATCGAAACGAAACGAAACCAAACGAAACGAAACCAATCGAAACGAAACGAAACCAAAAGAAACGAAACCAAAAATCGAAACGAAACGAAACAAACCAACGAAACGAAATTAAACATTATGTTTTGTTGATTTGTTTGGTATATTTAAGGAATAAGGAATCATTCTTTGAGTATTATGAGGCGATAAATTTGGTCGGGGCGTGATCAAATCGAATAAAGCCCGAAGAGTTTATGATAGATTTGATCACGCCCCGACCGAAATTATCACCTCATAATATTCAAAGAATGATTCCTTATTACTTATATTTACATAATTTTAAGCCACCGCACGATTGATTATTGAAAAATATAAATAGGCAAAGCCCGCTGGTGCCTCAATTTGGCGTCATTTGAAGTTATGGGTTATATTGTACAAAATCGATACGTAGTATTTTCACACGAGGACACTGGAAAATGTAATATAATTATTTAGTGTAAAAACAAAATGCACTTGAAATATTGTAAAGTGTGTATATAGGCCTACAATAAGACAATATCCGATCACATGGGTTTTTCTTTAAAGAAGGCAATATTAAATTCAAATTTACGTGGCGTTACTGATAAGTTGACTCATGGAATTTTAACACTGTGAAAGTTAGAAGAAATTGACTTTCTATAATCTGTAATTGAATAGTTTATCGGATCTTAAATTTGTAGCCATTAGAACTTTCATACGATCATCATAACCAAAGATTTAGAGCATACTAGATGGTGACCAGTTGCTAACAATACAATAAGAATTGTTTCAAGATATGTAGAATGAATTTGGACGCTGTATTTTAACAACATTTACTTTATTGAATAAAGCGCTATTATTCATGTAAACTACCTCAACACAATCACCTCTTTCTCTCCCTCTTTTTCGCACACACACACGCACATTGTATTGCACATATTCGTTTTATTTTTATATTTCTTATGGATAAAAAAAAATTAAATGTCTTCGTAAGTTTCATCATTCTCTCTCTCTCTCTCTCTCTCTCTCTCTCTCTCTCTCTCTCTCTCTCTCTCTCTCTCTCTCTCTCTCTTACACACACACAAACACAAACACACATTCAGTTCACATAGTCAATAAAATAACGAGTAAAATGATTTGATTTGCATAGTTTAAACACAGCGATGACAAAATAATTTGGTTTTCGAAAAAAATCAGAATCATCTTTCTATCTATATGTCTAAACACAGCGATGATGAAATGCTTTGGTGAAAAATGACAATAACAAACCGTCAACCATCTCAAAAATCCATAAAACGAATTCAAAGCTGAGCAACACGGACCTCAAAAAGGATAGAGGTAGGATCAGGTGCCTAGGAGGAGTAAGCATCCTCTGCTGACCGGTCACACCCGCCGTTTGCTTTTTGTCGTAAGCGGGAAAATAAAAACCGTAAAAGTCCGTAGACAATTAGGTGATTAATTATAGTCTAACAATTAGTATGAAAAACGTCAGTCAGCATGCGGCCCAGTGGAAGATTGTATTTGCTGACAAGGTCGTTGTATCGACCATGGAACTTACGAAAAGATGACTTCAAACGAGAGTGTTGATAGTCCTTTTTTATCAACTTGTTTGTCAGTAGCTTGCCTCGCCTTAGAAACTGTTCATATTTTGAACAAGAAAACATGGATTAGAAAAGATTACAATATTTATTCACATTATACCATTTAATGCATAGTGTACAATATAATTATACTAATACTTCAGGATAGATAAAACTTATGTTTATTCCGTTGTTACTTAATCATAACCGATTTCGATATATCATTCATTCTCTAGCGCAGCATGTTCACCAAAAAGTCTGACTATCCCTTAATGAAATAAATCAGAAGCATAAAAAATATTAGAATGTACATCAGTTATTTACATCATTCTATAATTTTTGCAAATACCGGGTAAGCGGCTTAAGAATTCAGAACAACAATCTGAAAGATAAAGGCCATTATGTTTATGGTTTAAATTTTTTTTTAATGAATATATTTTATCACTTTTATGTATTCATTAATGATTTTCAGTTTTGTTTGGTTTTGTTTATTCCGTTTCGTTGCTTTCGTTTCGTTTCGTTGGGTTGGTTTCGTTTCCAATTTTGGTTTCGTTTCGATTGGTTTCGTTTCGTTTCGATTTCGTTTCGCACTTTACAGGCGCCCACTATTGAAACCTTTGGCCTCGGGCAATAGAACACACTGCGCTGTTCCCTGCACGGAGGGAAAAATATTCTGGTCTATTGACTGCTCAAGCATTAAATACTGTATACAGGGAAATATTCGCTCCGTTTTATTTTCGCTCTTTTGACAACGAGGGCGAATTTGAGACTGGGCGAATTCTATGTCACAAATAATATATCTGCTAACACAACTGCAACTGGGCGAATTCTAGACTTGGCGAAAACGTTTCCAAGTGTAGAAGGGCGAAAAAAACACGGAGCGAAAATAACACTGTATACAGTAATTGTATAATACTAGTATTTAGAATATATCCCACTTTTTCATCCAATTAGCAGTCGCTTAATATTCTATTAAGTGATGTCATTAATCGTTAAGAATTTCTCAGAATCACATTTCTATTGACAGCTAAGAGTACCGTAAACAAAAGAGAGATGATATTTGACTGGCGCAGAACTTTTGATCAGCCAATGAAAAAGTGGGTTATGTTCTAAGTAAGTTAGATCATAATAAGTAAAATTTACGCGATTAAGAGGCTCGGTCGCTTCGCTCCCTCCGCCCCCTTCTTAATCGCGTAAATTTTACTTAATATGATCTAACTATTACATAGAACCATTTTAACAAGTCCTTGGACTTTCGGTAGGACGTAACTATCCTTTTTCTGCATCAAAACAAGTTAAAAATGACGCTGGTTTCAAGTGATATATACACAGACTGCGTACATGTAGTTTCAACTCTAATCTGATTAAAATCAGATCCTAGATCCGCTCCTTGTATTTCAATTGTCGCTACGCTACACGAGCCTCGTGTAGCGACAATAGAAAAACAAGGAGCGGATCTACGATCTGATTTTAATCAGATTGTTTTAGCTCAAAAGCCATGCAGGCACACCTTGTTGATTTCAAAGTGTCATGGCTGAGTGGCCAGCAACGAAATAGACAGGCCTACGTCACATTGCTGTTTGACACAACTCCCCAAAGTCCAAGCTCTTGTTAAAATGGTTCTGTATTATTTGTTTCTATTCGGGACTTCAATGATCGCTAATTGTGTCAGGTATAACACATATACTAACACAGTGTGATTTTTGAAGACATCTTTTTCTGTTCAGCATTTTGTACAAATCGTGTTTTATTAAAATCACTTCATGCGCGGATCCAGAAATTTTTTTCCAGGGGGGTCCGAAGGATATTTGTGTTTGCCAGAAGGGGGGGGGGGGGGTCCGAGGCATATTTGCGATAATTTTACTATGTAAACTTAATCAATTTTCATTTTCCAAAATCCGCGCATGCACTTTGATATTCATAGATCGGACTACATTTATGAAATACAGTGCATTTAAAATTACTGCGGTACATCAATCGCTATTCGTTTGATCAAATTTGTACATGTATATATAGCTGGAAACTACTTGAGTGTGCAGTTTGAAAATGCATGCACATGTAACAACTATTTGGAAGGAAAAAACACAATTCTAAGATCTGAGTTCATCGTATAGACGCTTGCAAACTTGTACAGTTCATGCATTTGACACAGTTGTGTGTGAATTAACATGCGGATGTTACTTACAAAACATTACCGTTACATGCCCAAATGCACTTCAAGAAAGGTCCGCAGAATGGTTCTATGCAAAAAGCTAACTTTTGATTTGTCAAACATTTGTTCAAAGGGAATAAAAAGATCTTGTGACTTGACTAAGATGGCGCCCTTTTGTAACCTCTAATCATGTTAAATTTGTCACCTCAAGCGTTTGCAAACACAATTTCTGAAAATGCAAATGCATTGCATCTTGTGACATGATAAATGCAATTTAAACTAACTTGTATCCACTGGAGTTTTTTTTTTTTTTTGTTTTTTTTTTCTCTCGTTATTATACGTTTACATTTGATAAACGTTCGATATCTTTAATTAGTTTGCATGCAAGTAAAGCTATATTTATATGTTAAGGTCATACGCGACCTTAATTAGTCCGAAATATCTTATGTTTTCCTGGATTTTTTAAAGATTTTAATATTTTACTTCCTGACATGTAAAATATCAAAATCGTTAAACAAGCCAGGAAAACGTCAGATATTTCCGACTAACGCGACCTACATGTATCTTCTATTATTCTTTTTTTAAAATGCTTATCTCATCGATGGGAAGATGTCCACGACGTACAATGTACAGTTAATTCCACAATTATATTCCATGTGATATAAGTTAATATAACGTATATTATTTTTTTCTATTTAGATAAATAGTTTCAATGGAAATGTATATACTATGACTTTATTTATAAACATTCAATTGCATTTTGCATGCTATTATAAGAAAAATCCAAAATATTCTAATTTCAAAAATAGTCTGGTAATGTACCCTGAATAGCTGGGCTTAATAGGTTTAAATGCAAACTAGACAAAATTGAGATAATAACCATCTCAAAGGGCCTCACTTAAATAATGGACACTAGGATGAAAAGCAGAGAATTTTGCTTTGACCTTGACCTATCTTACATACTATACATGTACATACAGGCATTTTTGTTTAACCTGAACAAGATTTATCAAATATGGGAAATAATCTACTAGAACAATCTATAAGACTGAGTATAAAGAGATCTGCTATGACGTTCACACTGACTGGGTTCAAAGTCTCTGCACACCTTTAACCCAAAGGCTCTGTTTATGTGAAGTATGAGCTAAGTGGAGAGTGCTTTGTGTGATTCGATATGACCTTGACACTTAACCAACAAATATTATTTAAGTGCTCGATTACATACATACGATTACTTAAGCTGTAGAAACTGACAGGACTGAAATGTACACGCCGTTTATCGATTGGCCGAAACCTACAGCGACTTAACAAAAATCACGGACTGCACGAAATAATATGATGTCAGACTCAATCTTCTTTAGAAGTCTTTTAACTAGCGTACTGATGTACATTAATAGTAATTTGGTGAATTTTACTTACTTTTTACAACCAATTTATTAATTTGTTAAAAGATCTAGAAAGATGTAAATATAAATAATAAAATGCTTTTGTGATGATTCATGCTGGTTAATTATGAAGGTAGCGATCATTCCATCTTCGCTATCCAAGGGTTTCTGAGTGCAGATCAGAAACCCTTGGCTAGCGAAGATGCGATCATTGCAGAAAAAAATAAGAACCATTTTCAAAAGACCTTAGACTTTCATTAGGACGTAGCTGTCTATTTCTTGCGTCAAAACAAGTTAAAAATAACTCGGTTTGAAGCGAAATATATTGAACGCCATTGCTGCCTTATAGCATTAAACTATAGCTATATTATGTCAAATTGTTATTACATGATGTCAAATATCATTACATGATGTCAATACACCTTTACGTTTGGTCAAATCATTATAACGTGATGTCAAAGACACATGAGGTAAAGTCAACATATCTTAACACAATGTCAACTTTTTACGCCGTGATGGAAAATAATCCTTATAATATGTCAACATTAAAAAACGGGGTGTAAATTCTTTCTTATTTGAGATCAAAATATTACGACATTATATCTACACTATATTACATGGGGCAGATATTACCCTACGTTATGTCATTATCTCATTTTATGAAACGATATGTTTGCCTACGTTTGGTCAAATCATTATAACGTGATGTCAAAGACCCATTGGGTGAAGTCAACATATCTTTACATGATGCCAACTTTTTACGCCGTGATGGGAAAAATATCCTCACAATATATCAACATTTAATAACAGAGTGTAAATTTTTTCTTATATGAGGTCGAAATATTTTATTATACTTTTATGTTAAATACTGCAATCTGACTGGTTTAGACGCAGTTGACAATCCGTTCTCTCTCCCTCGCACGCTTAGCAACGGGCCGATAGAACGAATTGTTACATGCGCGTTAATTATGCGCGTACGGTTCGCCGTAGAATTCACGTCTTTTCTATATAAAAGCAGTAAAATTTGCTATAAAAATTAAGACATTCAGTATAATAAAATAAATAGTGCCTGTTTGGGAGGGTATCAGTTGAAATTGACACCCCTCGAAAACCATTGTCAACCTCCGCTTCGCGTCGGTTGACAATGGTTTTCTCGGGGTGTCAATTTCAACTGGTACCCTCCCAAACAGGCACTATTTATATAATGACATTATGTCTACACTTTATTACATGGGACAGATATTACCTTACGTTATGTCATTATTTCATTATATGTAACGATATATATGTTTGCCTTATAGCATTAAACTATAGCTATATTATGTCAAATTGTAATTACATGGTGTCTAACAAACCATTAAATGGAGTTAATTAATCTTAACGTTTGGTCAAATCATTATAACGTGATGTCAAAACCCATTAAGTGAAGTCAACATATCTTTACACGATGTCAATTTTTACGCTTTTCATTTAACATCAACATTTAACAACGGGATGTAAATTTATTCGTCTCCGAGTTCAAAAAATTGTGACATTATGTCTACACTATATTACATGGGACAGATATTACCTTACGTTATGTCATTATTTCATTATATATAACGATATATATGTTTGCCTTATAGCATTAAACTATAGCTATATTATGTCAAATTGTAATTACATGGTGTCTAACAAACCATTAAATGGAGTTAATTAATCTTAACGTTTGGTCAAATCATTATAACGTGATGTCAAAACCCATTAAGTGAAGTCAACATAATTTTATCTTTACACGATGTCAATTTTTACGCTTTTCATTTAACATCAACATTTAACAACGGGGTGTAAATTTATTCGTCTCCGAGTTCAAAAAATTGTGACATTATGTCTACACTATATTACATGGGACAGATATTACCTTACGTTCTCTCACTAATTCACGATATGTTCCAGTTATATCATATTCTGTCTATACATACTTTTCATTATGTGTATAGTGCCCCTTTACATTATGTCAAAACTTTATTACGTTATACGAACACGGATAATATTATCCTCGGCCTTTTACGTACGTGTATGCTAATAGTAATCAATATAAAAGAAATACGAATTAAGAATCAAAATAATTTTTGTACAGAATGATAAATAAAAAGTAATTTGAAATTTAACTATAAATTAAACTTTTCATAAAAGTTTTTTTTAAAATATCCATTACGTACTTCCGGTGACGTTCTGTAAGGCTAAGGTAAAAAGTAAAAATGGCGGGCGAGAGCGAAAGAAAAAACGTCGTTCAAGAAATACTTTGTGACATTGGCATGGTTTCTTTATACGAACAGTTTAGGCCATTTTTTTTTTAATAAGTTGTTTTACGGATCCGCCGACCCAATTTTTTGCAATACTGGAAAAAAAATAAAAATCCCATTCAACCCTCTTTTTATTACCACCGACCGAATATCTAGTCAATCATTAAAAAAAAAATCCGGAAATGTCCGTTCATGGTTTGAATTTTACATATTGTTGATCAAAATCATGTAAACGGTTTTAGCAGGGACTTTCAAGCTTGATTCTGATTTCAAACATCTTATCGAATGAGATTAAATTCACACGGTCTCTCTGTGAATTTTTCAGGACATAATCTTTAAATGTTTCAATGAGAATGGTAAATGTAGAACAGTTTAAAGGAATATGGCGGAGGAGATCTTGGTTTAAAACATATATATCCGGTGCTGGCACCATCCATCTGACACACACGTGTCTTTACTACGGGGTTTTGGCATCATGGACACGGCACGAAGTTTTTGACAGTTACTACAGTTTTGACAATAATTAAAGGTTAGTTCAAATTAATATCGTGCTCACTAATTCTAAAAAGCAAATGTTGAACTGTATTTCAAAATTAATTGTGTTAGAGAAAGTTAACTATGTTAACATCTGTTACCTATATATGCAATATATTAATATTTATAGGTAAGAGTATCTCAGATTTTAACGATCGAGATTGATTGATGGGAGACCTGGATTAGAACCGTTGAAGCTGTTTACTTTGAAGGAAGTTGCGACCTGAAAACAGGAAAACCTCTGAACAGGAGTTTACAGGACCGACTGACCAAATGATATTTGAATGCAGGTAGGCTGACATAAAGGCTAGTGATATACTTTTGAAAAATGTCCTTGTTCAAAAGTATCTATACTTATAAATTAAGACAATTTGCCAATAAACTACGAAATGCCTGCACCAGAGTAACTGCTCACAACTTAAGTATTTCAACACGTGTGGTTTGATGTCCGTTAGCTATAATTGAATTTTACCTGATAAGTAATTATTGAGAAATAAATTAAAAACCTATTCTCATTTTCGATAAACCAGCCTAAAATATCAAAAATGAGAGTAAGATGGTGGACACGCTTTGGCGGATCCAAGTCAGTGGTAGTTTGCAATGAAATATATGCTTGCAATGGAATAATATTGAATGATTACGTAAAGAGTGAATATATTTACTGAGAACTCATTGAGGGTATACATAGAAATTAAGATATGACAAATGTTAAATAAATAAAATGAGGCATTTCGTTTCTTGAATGCACGATTTTAGTTTTGATGGATAGAACTTTCCAGAACGGGGTAACCAGGAACGCGGTTAGACTAATTAACGTCCTGGCGGAAAGTGTAGGGCGAGTAAATCATCGGGCAGTTACCTTGGATATGACAACTTTGATTTAAGATATATGCAAATGAATATGTATATACTTAGCTGCAATAATGTAGCCCTCTCCGATTTTTTATATCTGATGGCTACAATTCCATAGGATCCCCGTAATGGTGCAAAATAAATTTTTAATGCGTCTGACTTCGGTCTGAAAAGATCGTTTTTATAATTGACTTCCTTTAGATAAAATGATTAACCGTATGACTAACCGTATATAAATCAAAACCAGATAAAACACATCAGCACGTTAACCAGTCGTCCATTTCAGCAGCCATGACAGTTCTCGCGTGATTTTGTGGGATTTACACTTGGAGTTTTATTGGGGTTGATAAAGTGAAATTCAGTGTAAATAAGCGATCTTACCTCGTTCTATCACTAAAACATCATTTAAGGAAATGGTATATAATAAAAAATTCATATTTACCGCGTTAATTATGTTTAAAATAGGGGAATTCCTATATTCAGTTCAAGATCCGCTCCTGAATTCTCATTGGCTGTCCCAAATAAAACCGGTCAAGGTCAGTAAACATGGCGGACAAATTTAACTTGAGCTGTTGACATACACGAAAAATAGCCGACATATGGACTATACTTGATATTTTTGGATTAATTTATGCCACACACATCTACAATGTTTCAGTTCGGGTAAGAAATGCAAATGTTATTGTCATTTATATACGATTTGAGATGAAATTGTTGCGGGAGTGAATCACTCCCGCACTTGCTCCTATGGAGTTGTAGCCCTCTCCCCCCCCCCCCCCCCCAAAAAAAAAAAATCGGGAGAGGGCTACATTATTGCAGCTAGTATATACTATATAGCGTTAATTTTTAAATTACATACATTTTTTTATACCACTATACAGATTGGAGGTAAACTTTATACACTGAATTAATTGCGATCCATGCATGAACAGAATGTGTCAACAACGTTAACACTACGTCTATATGAATAAATGATGTAGGCATAAAACGGGGAAGTTGAAGTGGGGGGGGGGGGCGGGGGGGGGGCAGTCTTTTGTCTGAAATTCTTTGGCACAGTGATAAAAGTTAAAGTGAGATTAGACCAGAAAAGAGATATGACGCACTATACACACACTCCCTGGTTTAAAAATAAAAAAGTTTACAAGTATTTTTTTTCAGTCAGCTGCATAAAAGAAAATAAAGGCCACGTACAGGAAGCATTGTATCATATTAATGTATAAAGTGTTTATTCCCGTGCTTGCGCGGGATATCATCTAGTATTAATCAAATTAAAAAGAGAAATATAGAATTAAGCATTGGACCAATACATAAATATTGACTTTCCCTTCCTTTCCAAAGCCATGCAATCGCAGGGGAATGTAAATACTGCAGCGTGGGCCTCTCTGTGAAACCTGATGTCTTCAAGAACTATATACTAGTATTCATTTAGATGCACTCTATTTGAAAGCATACACATCGAATAACTTCAAATTATAACTCCCAGTGTGTCAATCCCACTGTAATCATTTTAATTAAGACAGCAATTGCAATCATGTGACACTCAAATCAATGTCCAAAACAACTGATTTGTTTACATGTGTAATTTCCAGATGAGATTTAACGACTTGTAAACTGTTAGGTGGTGACTTAAAATGCGTGAAACCTTCTGTATAATGAATTTGAATTTATTTCTTCAGTATCAAAAAGTAAAACATGTTTTTTGAGTCACTGTGTCACTTAAATGAATGATTTCTATTTCAAATTAAAATACATTTGTGTCTTAATGTGCACAGTATTTCGATATTTAAACCAGCTGTTACTGTTTGAGATAAGGCACTGTTTAATTGAATTTAATATTTTTTGGCAGATGTGGGGTTTTTTTGTGGTGACTTGGATATGGTATGCATGTGTAGTAGGAAAGGAGGAATGAGCATACAGATACAATGAAAATATAAGGCTGGACTGGGAATCAAACATGGGACCCCAACAACTCTAGTCAGAAGCTCAACCACTGAACTACCCAGGTCGATATCCACAGTCCATATAGCCCCAAATACCACATATATTCGTTTGATTTCATCCTCCTGTTAGGATAATCAGCCTTCATGAGGGGAAATGCCCCCCAAAAATATGAAGAAATATATGTGTACAATGTTCTTTGACGTGTTTGTTATTTGTATATTAAAAGTTTGAAAAATGAATGTTTTGATTTGGTCTTTTTTTTTTTTGTCGCCACCCAATGGACATTTTCCATAAAAAAATCCGTAAAACAACTTATAAAAAAAGGCCTTATCAAACAAAAAATTGACAATTTGGAAACGTGCAAAGCATTGACAGACGGTGAATTAAAAAACCTTAGGGCTTCAAACCATTGGAGATCGGGCACGGTTCAGAGAGAGGATCGTGAGGCAGACCGTTG
The DNA here is from genome assembly GCA_020458035.1 of Magallana ariakensis. Taxonomy (NCBI): domain Eukaryota; kingdom Metazoa; phylum Mollusca; class Bivalvia; order Ostreida; family Ostreidae; genus Magallana; species Magallana ariakensis. Next base: position 60,915,183 of record CM035813.1, read on the forward strand.
TTTCGAGCAGCTCTGTAGAAGATCATCAAGACGTTTCTAGAAGAAACAGAGGTAATATTGAGCCCCATTTTATGCTTCAATAGAGACATTTTTTCATTGAACAGTTATGAAATAAAAAACATAGGTAATCACAGATTAAAAAGCTCACCGAGACGAGGCATCGCCTTTATGAGGCATCACCTTTCTGAGACCACCTTTATCATATTATATGACAATCATAGTTAATGATCTTGGATATTTATGGATACAGTTTTGACACAATATTGTATTATATTAAAAAATTGTATGATAATCATATGTTCATTTCATACGAAATTATAAGATACAATATTAATACAACAATATAAAATATGATATTGCATCCTGTGATTATTACAATATTTATCATATAATACAATATAATACTGTAATAAATAATGATGCAATATGATATTGTAACATATGATATGACATTGTATCGTGTTATACATGATTGAATTTGATCACATAATACAATATCAAAATATATATGATACAATAAAGTATTATAAGATACAATAGCATAAATTTATATATATATCACATAATACATTCCAATATTGTGATATATAAAACTATATTGTATAATATATTATAATATTGTATTGTATGATATTATATCATATTTGATACTTAATATGATATTGTATCATATCATACAATATAGTTTAATACAACATTATTTTATATCATATGATACAATATCATGTAATATAGTAATATATTATGTAATACAATATCATATAATACAATATTGTATCAATATGATATCATATAATACAATTTCATGAGATATAATAATATGTTATATAAACCAATGTTTAATATACAATATCATATCATATGATACAACATCATATATTTTACAATATTGTATCATATGATACAATAGTATATATTGCAATATCATATGAAACAATACCATGTGTTAAAATAATATAAAATACAATATTATATTATACAATATTGTATCATAATATACAATACTTTACATAACAATATCATGATACATTATCATATCATAATGTACAAAGAAATTGATACAATATCATATCGTATCATATAACTTTTTATAATATAATATATGATATAATATTGTATCATATCAAACAATAGTGAATCATTTCATGCAATACTATATCGAAGAAATCATATTATATCATTTAACAACAAACACATCTATCAAGCAGGTTTGAGATTTTTTTAGCATCCTTGATAATGGAGATCAGGCTCTGCATCTGAAGCTACCTCTGCGTTTCATTAGTTATATCATAGTTAAATCAACTATGAAAGTTTGAAATAGTACTATTATCTATAAAACATGTGACCTGTTTCAAAATAACTAAACCTCATTCAGCATCCGAAACCTATGGCTCAGATTCAGCATCCATGCCTGTCAAGTGCATCAGTATCATAAGGGGCACCATCCATGCATGTTTAGTTAAGTTAGAACCAGTAATAACTAGGATATATTTTTAATCATCCTTGATAATGGAGATCAGGCATTGCATCTGAAGTTACCTCTGCGATTCATTTATATTATAGTTAAATCAACTATGCAAGTTTGAAATAGTACTATTATCTATAAAACATGTGACCTGTTTCAAAAAAACTAAGCCTCATTAAGCATCCAAACATATGGCTCAGATTCAGCATTTAAGCCTGTCAGGTGCATCAGTATCATAAGATGCATCATCCATGCAAGTCTATTGAAAATAGGACCAGTAATAACTAAGATATAATCATCAGAGGGCAACTTCTCCAAAAAACTTTAACCAGCTCTAAAAACCTTAACCTCATCCAGCATCCGAAACCACTGGCTCATATTCAGCATTCATGCCTGTCAGGTGCATCAGTATCATAAGACGCACCATCCATGCAAGTTTAGTGAAGTTAGGACCAGTAGTAACTAAGATATAATCATCAGAGGGCACCTGCTCCAAAAACTTAAACCAGCTCTAAAAACCTTAACCTCCTCCAGCATCCGAAACCTATGGCTCATATTCAGCATTTAAGCCTGTCTGGTGCATCAGTATCATAAGACGCACCATCCATGCAAGTTTGGTGAAGTAAGGACCACTAGATACTTAGAAATTGCTATCAAAGGGCACCTGCACCAAAAACTTTAACCTGCTCCAAAAACCTTAACCTCCTCCAGCATCTGAAATTCATGGCCCAGATTCAGCATCCAAGTCTTTCAAGTCCATAAGTAGGTCCAGATGCATCATCCATGCAAGTTTGGTGAAAATAGGACAAGTAATAACTTACATAAAGGACCTGCAACAAAAACTTTAACCAGGTCCGGACGCCGACGCCGACGCCGACGCCAAGGGTATAGCATAAGCTCCTCCCGACTTCGTCTCGCTGAGCTAAAAAAGTCTCATTAAATACTGTCTCACACTGTAACGTGCGACCATAATGACCGTCGTGCTCGTGCATATAAATTACTCATCGCCTATTAGCACGACAGTCGTGTTTTCACTCATTAGCTATTTGCAAGACCACTATGTATTTACTTTGTATTTTTCCAAGGACCTTGTGGACTTTTCACGTGTTATATGCGTAATGTGTTGTTTCGTCCCCTATGTAGTATTTATTGGGTCTTTAGTATTACAATCACAATAATCCGTGGGTCCGGTACCACTGGACTAGCCGGTCGCCTCGTCCTGCGTCTAGACTCAGCGGCTGCAGACTTCTCTGCTTAACTGTACTGGCAGCCTGGACATACAGATCTTTATCCCTGGATCTGGGGCATGGAGTCCTCCACCATGGCCTCTGGGCATTTGGATTCTGTAAGGATCTCCTTACTGCGCTGCACCTGTTGCCCCGGATTACTGTCTACTGAGGCAACTTCTCCATCTCTATGGACCACAGGTTGCCTTAACAATGCTTTCAGAGAAGTTCAGAGAAGTTGACCTCTTGCGCCGCACCCTCCGCCTACCACACTTCCTCCTGCACCTGATGATGGTACAAGGGGTGTCCAACTCCTGATCCACACACGGGTCACATGTAGGGTGCTTCCTCAAACTGTTTATCTTACCCCGGGTCAGCAGGCACACTGTGCGAAGCTGCCCGCTCTCCATGGGCTGTAGACTGCCAATCCATCTGCAACTGCTTGACGGGCACCACGGTAAGGCAGAGGATGCCCTTCTCTAGCACTGTCTTCCGTCTGTCATAGGTGCGACATTCTCTCCGGCAATGACCAGTCCTTCCACACTTAAAACAGTTGCTAGTCCTTGGGCCGGGGTGCCTTCTGGGGAGGCCAGTCATCTGGGTCCCAAGCCAAGTTGAGTCAAGTACTTCCTTGAGAGTCTTCTCTAGCTGCTGCACTCTCCCCCTCATCTCCCGGATCTCGCCCTCAGCTTTTCCACATCCCTCACATTTAACAAACCCCATTCAGTCCTCTCCATTGTAGTCCATGACATCAGGGCACCCAGACTCGACAGCAAGTTCCTCACTTGGCCGCACCTTGCGCTCTGCACTCCAGTCTACAGGGATTAACAATCCACTCCCTGGAACCTCAGGTTCTTCATTAAAAAACTGATCAGGCAAAGGTGACCTCTCAAATCGCACCAAAAGTCCACTATGTACATGTATCCTCTTGCTCTTTATGCAGGAACGCAGCCCCACCACCAGTGGGTTGGAACCTGACTTCGGGCTAGTCTGATCCAGGACACAACCATACACCAGGGGTGTTTCTGTCCTGGCACAACTATCGGGTGTCAGCATGCGTACCATTCTAATACTGTGGAATCATTAAAATTCATGGGGGCAAATTTTCGTGGATTGCTTAAAATTTACAGGTTTGTGGGGAATTAATTTCGTGTATTATCTAATACCTACAAAAGGAAATTGACTTTATAACCTTAATTTATTAATTTGTGGAGGATGTTAATTCGTGGTTGAGAGGTACCCATGAATTCCACGAAAATTGAGCCACAACAAAATCCACAGTATGCTGACTCTCGCTAGCAGCTCTGTTTCTGGACTGGGGTCCTCTGCTATATACCTCCGCCGGACAGGCACCTCGGTTGGACAGGGGGTTCTCCCAGTCCCCACTTACACTTCCTTCCAACTTCTGTCTAGCATCCAGAGGGCAATCCCTGCAGAAGTGTCCTATCTCTCCGCACTGGAAGCAAAGGCCTGCTCCTCTCTTGTAGAGGGCAGAGGGGTCACTGATCCTCTGCTCGTCTCTTTGAGAGCCATCTCTAATTCATGAATCCGGCTCAAGTCCTGTATCTCACTATTCTCCGGCTTAGCTGGGGTTCTTCTCTCTTCAAGAGCTTCCTCTAACTGACTAATGCGTCTCTGCATCTCTTGCATTTCCCTACTTTCCCTGTCTGTGTCTCTCCCAGATTCCACTATCCGGTTATTGTCCTCTGCCACCTGCCTCACAGCCACATGCTGAGGGGGCCTTCTGCAAGCAAGAGTGCTGGTAAAACTGCATCCGGTCCAGCACCTCCTCCACAGTCTTCGGGTTACCGTCCAAGGCATACTGGCCGGCATCCACATCTTCTGCACCATAACGCAGGCGGGGTATGGCCTTGGTGTGAATATCTGGCAGCAGGGGGAAAGCTCGGGTGGCCAATACAAGTACACGATCTGCCCAATCCCTCAGGGACTCGTCACTGTTGTGATGCTGACTGGAAGTTAAGCTGATGGGTCAGGTCAGGCGCCGAAGTGTTGAATCGCTTGTCAAGCTTCTTCAGGATGTCACAGAAACGAAGATGGGGACCGACTTCCAATAAGAGAGTGTAGTAGTCACTGGCCGGGCCCTCTAGGGATAAGCAAAACTGGTCATGTTGTTCAATCTTGGTCCACTGCTGGTTGTGCTATAACCTCACAAACTTGTGCAGGAATGCCTTCCAGCTTGATTTGCCATCATACCGCAGGTCCTTGTACTTCAGCTTGCTACGAGGCCCTGGTGGGTCCCTAACATGACTGCATGAAGTATGCCTACTAGGTCCCTCCCGAGGGGACTGGGGCAAGGGTGTGCTCGGTGGGTTGCTGTTGAGCACGGGGAGTGGGGATCAAAACGTGTACCTGGGTTTGAACTTTCCCTGGGCTCGTACATTTGTGGTTGAACTTGGGCTACTTTCCCTCCTCTCTAAAATAGTAGGGGTGGGGTAGCACCACGGGTGTAGGGTAACCAAAGTTACTGGCTTGAGGTATAAACAAACCTAGCGGGGTTCCATCTGGGCTTACCACAGGTTGACAGCCCGGGGGGGCAGGAATAGTGTGTGGTCCGAGCATAACCCATGTTTACATGTGGCTGGTTTAAGTGCGCTGCAGAGGGGGTTCACGTCCCTGGGTGGTGGGGGTCTGGGTCGCAGAGCCAGACTGCATATCAGACGACTGGGCAGAGCGTAGGGCAACATGATCACCCCCCTGATCTTGGTGCATTGTCCCTAAAGAGCCCCCCCCCCTTGGACTGGCATGTTGACTTCCTGCGGGCTGGGGTGCAGGTCCTGCGGGTGTGGATGGTTGGGGCAGCTGACCTTGGGTGGGTAAGGAATTGGAGACAAGGGTCTGGGGAGCCAGTACACCACTGGTCGTGGGTAGGGGCTGTGGGATATCAACGTGACCCTTGGTCTTGGATGTAGTACTAGCACTCCTAACTGTTGGGAATTTCCCAGGGGAAGGGGCCACATAAGAATCATGTGTTCTAATGTCCCACAAACTACTCACAGGAGGATAGCCTTCCTCCTCACCGTCAGAGTCATTGTACATAAGGGCCTATAGTATTACAATCACAATAATTCGTGGGTCTGGAACCGCTGGACTCGCCGGTCGCCTCGCCAGTTCAAAAAAAAAAAAAAAATATATATATATATATATATATATATATATATATATATATATATATATATATATATATATATATATATATATATATATATATATATAATGAAATACATGTAAAAACGACAAAAGCATATCAGTTCAGTGACCATTAAGCTACACAATGAATGAATCTAAAAAAAAAAAATATCGGAAATATTTTGGGATTGAAAAGAAAATTGTTGTTGATATAATGTATTTAATACTGTTGTAATAGGAAAGGAAAAACGAGCATATAACTACATTAAAAACATAATTATGGCTGGACTGGGAATCATGGGGAATTGAACCTTGGACCCCTGCAACTCTAGTCAGGAGGTCTACCTTTGAGCTACCTAGTCCAACATCCACGGTCCACTAACCCCAATAATGAATTACAGTAACAATACCGTCTACTTATTGATTTTAACTAATTGATTAATATGGAATTATTAAATTTAATATAATTATTAGGGTCTTCCGTTTCCAACGGAAGACCCTCTTGTTATTCTATTGATTATTTTTATTATTATTATTTTTTTTCTGACTTTTTCCGGACGCTATTACTCGTGAACTACTGGACCGATTTGCATAAAATTTGCAGGACTGATAGAACATCAAAAGTACTTGAGTTTATTAAAATTTGGGCTGATGACGTCACTTCCGGTTTGAGATTTTGAGGATTTAGTGAATTTTTAAGGACCATTTTGTCCACCTAACTCCTCCAAAACTAATAAAGATAAAAACATGAAACTTTCAGGGATAGTAGATGAATGTCTGTAGATGATTCTCTGGGTTTGATATTGTGGAAAATGCGCAAGGCGCCGAAGCTCGCCCGAGCTCGAAAATTGGCACCAAATTTTTTCACAAAATTTTTGCACATTTTCTAAATTATTTCTGAATGTGTAAATAATTTGTTAAGACATGTAATGCAAAAGTTGTTCAGATTTACACGCTCTTTCATTTGATATCATAAAAAAAGGGGCTGGCCCCTCACATAAGGGGCCAAGAAGGCTCTAAAGAATTTAATTAATAACTCTTTACTGAAAAATAATTTGTTATTAAGTATAGAAGCAAAAATGTTTATTGTGCAACTGTTTATCTACATAGTACCATACTGAAATCATATGTTACGTAATTAGGGGTTTTAAAGGGGCAGAAGTCAAAAACTTTGATCATTTATATCTGAAAAACGAGAAATATTTTGTGAAACATTGTAGAAGAAAAGTTGCTCAAAATAATATTGTCAACCTTATGCTACCTTTAAATTTTTTGTCTTTGGCCCCATTAAGGAGTTTAAGGGTCGGCCCCTAAAACACAGTTGTTCAGATATCTCTAGAATGGTTAACAATTCCTGAACACTTGTTGAACAAAATATGTTTATATTTGCGAGACCGTTCATTTGATATCAAGAAAAAGGGGCTGGCCCCTCAAATTAGGGGCCAGGAGGGCTACAAAGTCTTTTAATAATAACTATTTACTGAAAAATAATTTGTTATATATTATTGAAGCAAAAATGTTCACCTCATTAAGCTTAATTAAAATCTGAAATCCGTTTTAAAATCGGCCAATGCATTACAGAGATATAGGTGGTTAAAAATTGACTTTTCCGGAAATTTTGATTCCACATTCTTAGTAAAGAAAATAGTGTTATGTTCAAAGTTAAATTAACTCGTACCTAAAATAATTCGATAATTGTTAAATCGTACTTAAACACATTCGGATTTGTATTTGCTAAGTTGTTAATGTTTTTGTTAACTAGTACTTAGAATCATTCGGATTTTGTGAACTCGTACCAATAATAATTCGATTTTTTTTCTTTTTGTTTTATTTAGTTATGTTTATTGGTTTAAGAACTCTGCTTCTTAGATAAACTTTTAGCTTTACTTTCGACATAATCGGAAGACCCACTTGTTGCTTTGCAACGAGCTTTGCTCTAGTTATACTTATTATTAACTTTTGTTTAAGCAATAAAATGCTTTCTTTGGTGATTATGCGGGTTATGAAGGTGGCGACATTCCAGAAAAAATACATAACCGGAGTAAGCAGGTTAAACGCGGGCTATGCAATTTTTTTCTGCAATTATCGCTACCTTCATAACCCACATAATTCATTTTTTATTTTTTTTTTCATTTTTGTACTACTCATAATATGAAATGTACAAACTTTCAGAAAATTACAAATTTCGCCATGAAATCAATCTAATTATTTCATTAAAATTCATAATTATGTTTAACCCATAAATTTATACATCGCAACATGTTATGGGGTTCCGCGTTCTACACTATTACACATGCGTATTTACTATTAACAAAACACATGCAGGGCTCGCGAAGATTCTCCTGAACAGGTTTGTTGATAGAAATATGACTTTTCTACTTCTCCCTGAGGTAATAATTGTTCAAAGTTTTTAAAATACCCAGAAAGTCTGGAATTAATATTTTGTACGCATGTTTTTTGTATTTTTATCACATAAGTTGCTACAACTAATACATCCATTTTGTAATTGAGGTCCCTTGAGGGGTTATTTGCCATATTTATGTCTGTTTATTTTAAAATGAACTGAAATTGGTAAACGGTTTAACCTATCGAGAAAGTGATGATGCGTTCCGTTTATAGGGTCCCCTTTACCTCGTTTCCACTATGGCCATAGTCGGGCGAAGATCTTGTAGTTCTCAGCACGTGTCAATCAAAATCAACGTGGTACAAATAAACAATTTAAGAATTTAATCCAGTTTGTACGACCCTAATTAAATTTCTTGAAACTCATTATTACATTAATTAGGTATGTGAAAGGAATTTTTATGTACTCCAACTGTCACAATCAACGTTATTTCTTATTTCCTAACGATACAATAGGTAAATCTGTACGTGTTAAATTTTCAGCTGTACTGTCTCTTTAACCAGATAATATTATTTGTAAAAAACAAATACATGACTCAAGATATATTTTACCTTAAATTCATATTGTGTTAATTGTCAAAAAAAAACTATATATATACAATATAAATGAAACATGGGCTCATCAACAATATTTGTGAATCAAAGATGGTGACATTTCAGCTCCCTGAGACGAAGTCGGAGTAGCCTATACTATACCCTTGACATTGGCATCCCAACCTGGTTATAATTTTTGGATCAGGCCCTGTATGTCCTATCTTCACCACACTTGGATGTTGAATCTTGGCCAAAAATTTCAATGCTGGAGAGGGTTTTTAAGGTTTTTAAAGCGGGTTAATGTTTTTGGAGACTGTGTCCCTTGATGACCATATTCAATCTATTATTGGTTCTATCTTTACGAAACATGAAATTTATTAGGAAATTGTATCTTATAATGTGATATTGTATCATATTAATAAGATACCACATAATACAATGTTGTATTGTATGATACAATATCTTGTTATGATATGTTACAATATTGGATATGAATCAGATAAAATATCATATCATGTGATGTATTATATCTTATTGTATAACATTTTATCATATCAAATGATGCAATTTAATATCATATTCTAAAGTATCATATTGTATCGTAATTTATAATATAGTATGATAAATCAAATTGTACATGTATATGACCCAATACAATAATTATGTATCATACTATACAATATTTTAATTATTCACATATTGTGATAAAGGTAATCTCATTAAGGTGATGCCTCTTCTTGAAGAGCTTTAATGTTTCAATATCTATGTTTTTAAATTACATGTAATAGATTAAAGAACAATGTTTTGCAATATAGAAAAGTGTGCTTCTTGACTTGTATAGAATTATATAGTCTAGAGTTGAGAAAGCCATCAGGGTTAGGTTGGTATATCATTTAAAAAATGAGGTTTTTGCATTATAAATCGATTAATTTTATTAAGCTCTTTTTTTCATATAAATCACACAAATTAGAATTTTAAATGAAGAATAATTTGAGATTCAGTTTTCTGTGGGTTTTTTTCTACAATATCGCTTAAGAGCTTACAACTCTTATGAGGATCTCCAACGATTGCTGACACAAAAAAAAATCAGAAAGAAAGGTTTTAGGTTACAAAGCAGTAACATTTTCGTCACTTAATATTCTAAGTGATTTCTCGTATACATCAATACCAAACTCAAGTGACTCCCAATCGCGTGGACATTCATTTGCTAGTAGATTTTCGCACCTTTGTGTTATGTTATAATGAAGAGGTAGCAGAGTTGGCCGTTGATCACTTTGCCGCTCAGCAGCATAATTAAATCCAATTTCAAAATCTTCTACTTCAACTGATGGTGTAGGCATATTGAAGCGTCCGGCGGTAAATAAGCATGAAGGGGAGGCATTCACTGTTCTTATTTTATGCCTATTCCATGCTTCTCGCCAAATGCCCAAGTTGACATTGATTTTGTCCTTGTACACATAGTGCAGCGCAATGATGTGGGTTTCATTCAAAGGATCCAATAAATTTTGTTCCTCCATGAAGTCGAAGAGGTCATAGAAATATGAAAGAACCCCTTCGAATTTGTAACAAAACATTACTTATAAAGTTTAGTGAATTTTTAATTAATGCTTTCAAAAAAAGGCAGAATACTTTGAGATCTAAATGAACTATTACTTGTATAATACTTATACAGATCATGATACCATCCTTTGTACTTTTATGACTACATATTATATGTATATTATTAATTTGTTATGACATACTGATATACATTTGCCCGGCTGTTACATGTTCATGTATGTGTATGAACTATTTTGTATGTAGAATCTCTCTTTTAGAAATTTCTCTCTAATAACTATAATCTTGTATGCCCTCTGGGCCCAAAATTGGAAATAAACTATTATTATTATTATTATATATGTCTCGCCATAACCTTTCTATGCGTTGGTTATGAGTGCTTTTTCCTACTATAAATGATTTATCAGATCCGTGCACTCTTGTCATAAATTCAGCTACTTTAAGATTTTCTAGTCCCTGGTCTGAACGCACGCGAAGGGGTTTTCCGTAATTTTGAATACCGGATTCGAAGCAGGTGAAAATGGTGTCCGCTCTTTTATTGTCCACACATTTGAGAAAGACCACAAATCGACCAAAGCCATCAATAACTCCAGCAATAACTAAGTTCCATCTGATTAATTTATGATTGGTGTCCATGTGCCAAAAATGGTTGGGAGCAGCAACGCTGTAAACTCTCCTGTGTAGACGTCTCTTCTTTCGTTGTTCAATTCCATCGCTGTCAATTCTTAGTAATGCATATCGTAAACGGGACCTTGTAACCTGTAGATATATTTTAAACAACTTTAATTCCGGTGCCGAAAATTGAGAAGTCGCCTTTGTCAAATTTCTATTTATATAAATTGAATGTGAAGTATACAGTCTTTATTTTTTTTCTCCTCATTTCAATGCTTTTTATCAACACGGTTTGATAAATTGGCCATTTATGAAGTAACTATTAATAATAAATCAATAAATTACAATTACAAATTAGAATAACAAATCTCTGCCTTTGCATGGACGGTTCCAGATTTTTTTTCCGGGGGGGGGATTCCAAAGGATAATTGTGTTTGCCAGTTGGGGGGGGGGGGGGGGTCCGAGTCGATCCGAGGCATATTTGCGATACTTTTACTTTGTAAATAAAATAAATTTTCATTTTCCAGGGGGCACCCTTAGATCCGCGCATGCTCTAGCTGTTTACCTTTATTCCTTTCGTAACTAAAAGTTGCCTAATCATCTTTTCACCACAACGAGGAAATTGTACAAGTACATCTCCCAAACATTCGTTCAATGCATCGTCAGAAATATCCGTGTAACATTGGCCTCTCAGACCATACTGCGTCATTCTTCGGAAAATTGTTCTTTCCGAAACCGACATTAGTTTTGACTTATCTGATACAGTAAATCCCAATTCAATCAGATTTTCAAGAACTTCTTCTCCAATTTCATAACGAATTTTAAAATCACAGCCTTTCCTGCTTACAGGGCTTCCATATTTTAGGCATTCTATTCTTAATTTCATAATGTCTGAAGATGAACCTAAGCCTAAACTTATCAGTTCAAACTTGGATAACTTACAAACAATATCGGGCGTTATTTTTTCTTCATTAAACCGCAAAACAAGGCTGTTGAATCCTAGTTTGAGTAGAATTTCCTCCATTTTCCTCATCGCATGGAAAATTCAGAAACCATGTAGATCAGTGTGGTCATTGACATAACGTAATCATAATTTAACATAATGCTTAAAAACTGATCACCACTTAATGAAAATTCGATCATGCTGAAACATTTTGACCTCATATTAGTATAGAATTGCCTTCATGTAAAGATTATCTCACATCTGACCATAAAGTTTGGACGACCTGTAAATTATTTCTGGGTCACGTAATAAACTTTTAACACCTATAGTTAAAGAGTATTGTCTAAACGGCACGATACATTTACAAACTGTAATACAGTTTAGACATAATATAAAGAAAAAAATACCTCAAATAATATGGTGTTGTCTTAACGTACGGATAAAGTTACATCTCGTCATATACAGGAGAGATATAAAGTAAGGAAAGTAATGCATTGTTTGCACGTGCTATGCCGTGGTGACATAAGGTAAGGTATTGTCTGCCACATGTAATATAGTGTAGACATAATGTCATAATATTTTGATCTCAAATAGGAATAAATTTACACCCTGTTATTAAATGTTGATACATTGTAAGGATAGTTTTCCATCACGGCGTAAAAAGTTGACATCGTGTAAAGATATGTTGACTTAATCTAGTGGGTCTTTGACATCACGTTATAATGATTTGACCAAACGTAAAGATGTATTGCCATCACGTAAGGATATATTTGACATCATGTAATAACAATTTGACATTATAAAGCTATAGTTTCATGCTATAAGGCAAACATAGCATTCCATATAATGCAATAATGACATAACGTAAGGTATTGTCTGCCACATATTATATAGTGTAGACATAATGTCATAATATTTTGATCTCAAATAAGAAAAAATTTACACCCCGTTTTTTAATGTTGACATATTGTAAGGATTATTTTCCATCACGGCGTAAAAAGTTGGCATCGTGTAAAGATATGTTGACTTTACCTCATGTGTCTTTGACATCACGTTATATTTGCATAGTTATATTTGCATATCCATTGTTCTTTCCCACTATAAGACTACACGGAGCAATTCCTTTTATTTTTCTATAACCGCAATTGCTCTCCCTGTATGCGCAATTGCCTCACAGACTTTCAAATATCGAATTCTCAACAATATTACAGTGATTTTTACTCGTATATATAGTGAATATTTCTAATAACAAAAATATGTGGTGTTTAATATAAAATATCTAAAGTTAAAAATACAATACAAGGCATTTTAGTTTTATTCATATTTGATTTTAATCAATTAAAATGTTATTTATTATTGTATAATAAATATGTACCTATTAAATAAAACAAAAGTGTTTAATTTTTATATTTTTCTGTACAAAATTCAATGTACAAGGAAAGATAACTCTTCCTAACTATACCATGCATAATTTATGTACCTTACTGTTGGCGTATTATGACGTCATAAAGGTGTGACGTCATATACTTTTTCATGACGTTATCAATCATAAGTCTTAATTAAACCACTATACGATACATGTGTTCTTCTCCAACTCCCTAAAATTGGTGCATTTTATATAAAACATGTCCTATATTAAAATTTTAAAGGAATGACTGTTATAACATATAATTTATTTTGTTAACAAATCAATGAGAGTAAAAAAAAATTTAAAAAATACATTACAGTCTGCACGTTTATGTTTGATGCAATAGCTAGGTCAAGGTTTAGGCTAACACAGCCAGGTATTTGCAGGTTGTAAAATGCAAATATAAGTAATAAACAACGATTATTTAGTGAACATGGTGTTATGAATAGCAACTGCTCTGCTGGCATATTTTCCATGATGGACTAGCGCGCATCATGGAATTTGCCAGCAGAGCAATTGCTATTCATAACGCCATGTTCACTAAATAACGTTGTTTATTTCTTAAATAATGATTTGACCAAACGTAAAGGTGTATTGACATCATGTAATGATATTTGACATCATGTAATAACAATTTGACATAATATAGCTATAGTTTCATGCTATAATTAAGGCAGCCATGGCGTTCCATAGAAATATGCACCGATTGCGTAGTCTTCGCTCAAAAGCCAGACACATCTTACTTATTTCAAAGAGCCATGGCTGAGTGGCCAGCAATGAAATAGACATGCCTACGTCACATTGCTGTTTGACACAACTACCCAAAGTCCAAGCTTGTTAAAATGGTTCTAACGCGGGTTATGTATTTTTTCTGCAATGTTGCCACCTTCATATTCCGCATGAATCACCAAAGAAAGCATTATATTGTTTAAATATCAATAAGGACCAGGTGTGGTGTAAGGTTAATCCAACAGTTCTGTAAACTTATGATGTAGGTGGGTTTTTTATATATAATTATTAATGCGGCATGTATATACTTTACTGCATTGCTATTATACGTACATGAACATACATACATGTATATAGCCTACATATATATACAATGTTTAAGTTATCCATTATCAGACAGACGCTGCATGGATCAGGTTTCGTGTGCTTTAATTGAAGGATGGGTGCCGTCCATAATTATTCTTTAATCCCCCTTAAAAAATTAAATCCCCAGATCAGTAAAATTGTTTTACAAAAAAAAAAAAAAACATGGACTCGATCCAATCGCAAGTTCTCGGACCGAGCTCTGCAGGGAAGGCGCACTATGTAGCGATTGGACATCGACACCCTCTACTTGCGTGGATGCGCCGTGGAACCGAAGTTTTATGCAATGTATTCCGGAAATAAATATGTTTATCGAGTAAGTTTTGTATAGTACTGAGAAGGTATTATTTCCTGGTTAAATTGAAAGTACCTGTTCAGGCTGTTGTCCATTTTACAACTGGTAAATAATATAAATAACTCTTAGAATAATTGTATCTATAACCAAGAATTTATTTTACATAACATAATATGTTTTACGGTGCGACCGTTGGGGCGAGCGCAGCATGTGATCAAACAATGAATTATGATAAATCAATAAAAATAAAATTAACAACGTAAATAAATTTGATTGCAAAATAAAATAATACATACCTATTTTTCAGTAAATTTCCATTATCCATAGTTTATAAGATTTCATAAGTTATAAGATTTGTTATTTATTTATTTATAAGTAAAACAATAGTTTAATTTCAGACACAATTTTGTTGAATAATAAAGATTTAAATATATATATATATGTTCATTGCACTGTATCTCCTCTTTTAAAGTAATTGTAACGTCAGTTCATCCCCTTTTTTGCAGTCGACATTTTTTCTTATTAATTATTTTTTTTTATTTACGCTTAAAAATATTTGCTTATCATATTAAAGGAACATGGAGTTGCCCCCCCCCCCCCTTGGGATTGGGAGCATGTAATTGAACTGCTAAAGAGCTGAAGGATAAGAATTTTCAGAATTTTGAGAATTATCTTTATTTTTCTTTTTGCTTGTAAAGATTTTTTGGATGAGGCTGTCCTCAACCCCACCCCCCCCCCCTTTTTTAAAAAAACAGGATGCTACGTGTACGTTCCTGGAAATTACCGTAATTATAGTGAATAAAAAAAATGTGAGCATTCATCCAAATGAGTGCAAGTTACAACTGTTTCCTATATCTGAAGAAATGTCCTCATTCTTTAGCTTTGCAAGATTTTGAGAGGATTTTGGTAATTTCAGCAGATTTACAATAACTTCTGTTAGAGTAATTTCCCCTTATTGTGACGTCAAAGTTCACGTTTAAGTGTCGTCTGGCTCTTTAAAACTCCCCTGAGAAATAAAAGTAAGCAAGGTATACTGTTTTATTTACTTAAAAAGCATGATGTTCTAAAAATGACACATCTTATATGCTTCTCAAAAGTTTTACTTTGATTCTCGCGAGAACGTGAGGAGTTGGAAACCATTGGTACTATGAATTGTGGGTCCAAATTTACTGACGCCGAAAAAATCTATCGGATCAATGTGCAAACCTTTGTGACGTCACTAGATTATTTTTTTTTTTTGATTGAGAGTGTACTGAGGTGAACTTCAGAGGTAACTGACTGTATGTCGTATACATCGTTATTGTTTTTATTGTCTTGCTGATTCTCGTGAGAGTGTGAAGTGATAAAAATTGCCATGATTACAGGGAACTACTGGGACGATTAAAACAATGCATTACTGGTCCGATTTACTGACGCCAAAAAAATCCGTTGAATGAATGTGCAACTGGTCCAAATTTTCTATTCACACACGCCTTGCCGTTAGAGCTCGCTTTGCGCCGGCGCTGCGCGCCGGCGAGCTGTGCTCGCTATCAATCAACACTGAAGCAAAGATAGTCTTCTTTAGGAAA
Source organism: Magallana ariakensis (assembly GCA_020458035.1). NCBI lineage: Eukaryota > Metazoa > Mollusca > Bivalvia > Ostreida > Ostreidae > Magallana > Magallana ariakensis. The sequence goes on from CM035813.1 coordinate 60,931,433, forward strand.
TCGGTCCATGTCTTTATCAGTATATTGTGAATAATGCTCTATAAATAGCTACATATGTACGAGTGTGAGACATATATTTAGTTATATGTTTAAAGGCGTGACAGTTTGGGTGAATGCAGCTGGAATTTCATATATATTATGTCGATTGTCCTAAACCATTAACAACTCATATTATTATACTTTCATGTTAAATACTGAAATCTGATTGGTTTAGACGCAGTTGACAATCAGTTCTCATACCCTCAGCGTTAGCAACACTCTTGGCAACGGGCCGATAGAACGAATTGTGTCATGCGCGTAAATTATGCGCGTACGGTTCACTCTAGAACTCACGTCTTTTCTAAAAATATAAAAGAAGTAAAATTTGCAATTATTTGCTATAAAGTTTGCTAAAATATTAAGACATTCAGTATAATAAAATAAATAGTGCCTGTTTGGGAGGGTACCAGTTGTTATTGACACCCCTCGAAAACCATTGTCAACCTCCGCTTCGCGTCGGTTGACAATGGTTTTCTCGGGGTGTCATTTTCAACTGGTACCCTCCCAAGAAGGCACTATTTACATACAGTTGTACACATGTCATAGGCATGTAAATTACTGACACCATGCTATATGTATTATTTTGTTTATATTCAGTAGTATGTTCTTACTATATAACTCTATTTAGAACACAACCCACTTTTTCATCCAATCAGCAGTCTCTAAATATTCTATTAAGTGATGTTTTTAATCGTTAAGAATTTCTCTAAGTTCACATCGACATCACATTTCGATTGACAGCTAAGAGAGCCGTAAACAAAAGAGAGATAATGTCTGATTGGGGCAGAACTTTTGATCGGCCAATGAAAAAGTGGGTTATTTTATAAGTAAGTTAGATCATATTAAGTAAAATTTACGCGATTAAGAAGGGGCTCGGTCGTTTCGCTCCCTCCGCCCCCTTCTTAATCGCGTAATTTTTACTTAATATGATCTAACTATTACATAGACGAATCAATAGTCAATAATTGTAACATTAGCTCATTCAAAAAATATTGAATGGTCAATATTTTTAAATTTTTTTATATTTACCGGCTAGAGATAATATCTGGAGAATATATCCTCTATAAGTCTATTCTAATTAATCGCTTCTGATTTGTTGATTAATAAATGGTGAGGTAAATAAATCTTTGCGACTCCTAAACAAGGTGACATAATTTCTATAGGCGGCGGAAGATAAACAGTGAAAATTTGATGGCAACAATGACTTAGCACAAAATTTGAATTGAATTCTATCTTGATCTGAAAGAACTAAGACGATCTTTTTTTAAATCCATTCTTGTTTTATTTTGTTTATTCTTGAAAACAAACGTTGACTGCATGTATTTTCAGGCAACATTTATTATGCTAGCCTCTTGGGATGAACATATTGCCTCCACTTCACTGTGGGCAATTTTTTTTGTATAAAATTTATAAAATTAATCAACTTTGATGAATTATAGTTAATATACCAGTCCATTAAATTGCCACATGTGAGTATAGTAATTAAAAGGTACTGAAAAGCCCCCCCCCCCCCCCCCGCCCCCTCCGAACCCTCACATGGCGAAATAAAATGACCTCTCTGAATACATGTGTTGCATATAAAAATAATCTTCTGATTATCTTAATGTTGTTTTATAGACTAGTCTACAATGCCATCTAAGATCAACCACCCTATTTCTGCTGAGGATACACAAAGAATAAAAAAGAATTGGATTTTTCTAAAGGAAGAACTCCAGCAAGATTCAATAAGGGATAATTTCATGGTGGAAGATATATGGGATCTGGCTGACTTTGATGAAATAGATGCTAAGACTACCCCACAAAAAAGAAATGAAGTTTTCTTGAAATTACTTTTGAGATCAGGACCAAGGGCATATAAGGTTTTTATTGCAGCCTTGAAAAAGCATAGCTCAGATCATATTATAGAAAAGCTTGAGAGTACAGAGATCACAGAGAACAATCAGGCAGTATTAGGTAAGTTTACAAAATGAAAATAGGTGTGATTTTAAATTATGAATACACGCACTGTTTTTGATACAGATTCACTTTCTTGATTAAACCAAAAGTTAGGCTTAAAAAGGTCAAACATTTAGGCATAGAATACAGATAATGAGAGAGAAAAGGGGAAAAATTGTAATGTTTTGTATAAATTTGATAAAACTCTTTAATAAAATAATTTGATCTGAGTATGTAGATTATTCCATTGCATTTATTATATCACATCCTATAGTAGGGCAAGCCTGCTGTATATCAGCCGGAGAGCCATCAGGCTCAAGGGCTGATATACAGCAACCGAGTGCTAATATGGGATGTCATATTAAAAATACCAGGTCAGGATTTTTATATCACGTACATCGAAGATATCAAATATAAAACAATATATTTACATTTTCAACTGTCTTTATATGTGATAACATTACTAATCAATTTTGAAGCCTATAACCCAATAATTTCATAAAAAGTTGAGCGACACAAAATGGGCGTGTCTTATAGCATAACCTAATCACGGTATTGGATGCGCTGCATAGTAATACATAGCATGTGCTACATGTAAAAAATAGTGGTTTTAAAATGTTGTTTTAAACTGAAGAAATTGAAGATAATATAAATATAAGTAATAAGAAATCATTCTTTGAATATTATGAGGGGATAATTTTGGTTGAAGCGTGGTCAAATCTAACATAAAGCTCGAACCCTTCAGGCTTTATTATATTTTACCACGCCCTGACCAAAATTATCACCTCATAATACTAAAAGAATGATTCCTTATTCCTTAAATAAAACATCATGTGATGAATATTTATTGTCAACAACTTGCTGTCTATCACTTGTCTCTTATAAACTTCTCTCTGTCAATTTGAGACAGATGTTTGTATTCCAAGTTTTTATGTTGACATAATCATTTGACCAAATCACATGCTCGGACAATGGATTTGAACTACACATACCAATTTTCTAAGTCATTAAATAATCGAACATAAATAGTCCAAAGATTGTGGGAAAGCAGTGTATAATAAATTTTGTTATACATCGCTAGAGTTTATGATACACAGGTAGGCAAATTTTTGGTTTATATTGTACAGGGCGGAAAAGAGGATGTTTTCTATAAGTATAAGATATATTAAAATAAATGGTGTTTTTAAAAATTATGAATTGATAATTTAATTTTTTTTTGTCATTATCAGATCATTTTACAAGTCTGACAGACAACCAGAAATCCCACATCCTGACGGAACAAAACCTGCTCAAATTCAACACAGTCGTGGTTAGGGACATTGAAATATTCGGGAAAGCCTTACAGCTCAGACAAGCAGACATTGATACATGTCGAATGGAAAGTCCAAATTCGGTGACCACCCAGATCCACAAGATAATTCTCAAGTGGAGAAACAGAAATGGTAAAATGGCAACATTAGGAACATTTACGAAGAGTTTGATGGATGCAGAGGCTGCAGGGGCTAGTGTTGATTGGGACGTTTTCGATCAAAGTGTGAAAGAAGTGACTTCTTAAAAACTCAACAGAATCGTGAAGCCAAAAAATAAGATAAAATGCAGTTGGGCCCTCAATCAGATCCACTAAAGATCAGTGCGCGGATCCAGAAAATTTTTCCAGGGGGGGGGGGTGAGGGGTGTTGGGACCCCTCCAACCCCCCTCTAGATCCGCGCATGAGATCAGAGGGCTTTATGATAGATTTAATCATGCCTTGCTGTAATGAGCTCCCCATCAAAGTCAAAGAATAATTTCTTGTTACTCAGTTACTTATTATTTATTTTAATTTTCAATTATAGAATGTACAATTGAAACTATAAACAAACAAAGAGTGAAAGACACTGTAAATTGGAAATATTTCTCTTGAACGATTTTGTGAAAATCTATGCATGGTTATTTCATTTTTTGGGGGTTTTAATCATGTTAATGGCGAGAAGCTTACTGTTTACAAATTTATAAGAGGGTTGTAATAACTTTAAAATTGAAATGTTTATATTGGGGAAAATTTACAATGAATTTAAACTGGCTAACTTATATTAAATCAGTTAATACATGTATTTTGTTTTGGAGAAAACATTTATGTTGCAAAATGTGTGTGGTTCTTTTACCCTATAGAATATTGATTTACATTTACTTTATTTTTAAATTGCATAACCTTATTTGCTTTCTATTAGTTGTATAGGTCATTCCTTCATACTTTTATTGATCTTTTTAATCAATAGCTTATTATATAAGCACTCCAACAAAAAAAAATACTATATTATAGCTATATTGAAAACAATACAAAATTATTGTAAATATATGTACCGGTATATGGTAAACATGATAAATAACAATCAAATCAGCATCTTTAAACAATCATGCTTCGTTGTTTTAAAAAATATAGAAATGATTTCCCTATTTTGTGTATTGCACATTTGTTTACAAGTGCTAACTAAAGCACATTTGAGTCCCACGTAGCATGATTATTTGATTCTGATTTGATTGTTATTTATCATGTTTACCATATACATATATTTACAATAATTTTGTATGGTTTTCAATATTTGTTGTTCTTTTCAAAACATGTAAAATAAACTTAGAGTGAAAATTGTACAATCATGTATATGAAATTGATATAAAATTTGAAGATTCTTTTTGTTGATGTTTTGTTATTTTATAAATAATAAAGAATCATTCTTTGAGAATTATGAGGTGATCAAATACGGTTGGAGGAAAGGGGGGTATGATAGATTTGATCACACCCGAACATATTTGATCACCTCATAATATTCTCATTATCAGTCAGGGGTGAGATTGAAATCCATCATATTGAAAAATAACTGATTGTTGTCATTTCTACTAACTACGTAATGTACACATATGCATCTTTTTATTTTTGTAAATATGACTTGTTTTCATCATATTTCCATTCCCAAGTTAATTCGTCCAACCCATTTACTTCATAGTACACTATCATGCCATGTTCATATGTGTAGAGAAACATCTTGACCCACAGTTGAAACCAAACTATTTACATTTTCAAATGTCTTTGTCTGTGATAACATTACGAATCAATTTTGAACCCTAAAACCCGATAACTTTATAAAATATGAGTGACACAAAACGGGCGTGTCTTATAGCATAACCGAAAATATGAGTGACACAAAATGGGCGTGTCTTATAGCATAACCGAATTGAGCGTGGTCAAATCTATCATAAAGTCCTTCGGGCTTTATTGGATTTGACCACGCCCCAACCGAAATTATCACCTCATAATACTTAATGATTGATTCCTCATTCCTAGTGCGCTCCGTAAAACAAATAGGATAATTAAGTGCGCTCAGACTTGCAGTAACTGTGCCAATTTGATGAAAAATGATGAAATACAGTCATTTATTTTCAGAGGTCACTCTTTATCTCAAAATAAACTCCAAGTAGTTATGACAGTTTTTCATTATTATTGGCATCCATTGTGCCTACACCTGGTTTAAAATCAAACTGAGTATCAGTAATGATATTATATCTCTGGTCCCATTCTATCAATCTAGTATTTATAATACTTGTACATGCAAATAATTTTGCGAATCAACTAACTAGTGTAATACATCTATATTATTGTTAAAAATCTTGTATCTCACCCAGAAGAAGTGGGGGGAGGGAGCTTATGCTATACCCCAGCGTCGGCGTCCGGACTTGGTTAAAGTTTAAAAAAAATCAATCAACTTTGTAAAAGATATTCCATGATTGATATTAAAGAAATGTTTACGTTCTATCTTGATAGCATAAAATCAGACCATTGTAATATTGGTTAACCAAATACAGTAGAAATATTTTGTAGATCTAAGAAGGGTTGTAGTGACATGTACAACCTCTTAATTTCAAAGAAAATAACTTATCCGAAATCTGAAACAAAATGGATGTTAGAAATCGAATTAACTAAAAAAGAATGGAGAAAAATATATAGTCTGCCCTTTAAGTGCACAAAGGATTCAAAATTACTGTGGCTTCAATACCAACTATTACATAGGATCTTGCCAATCAATTATTATTTACATAGAGTGGGGATAGTAAATTCTTCATTGTGTTATTTTTGTCAACAGACCCCTGAGACAATAGAACATATTTTTGTTGACTGTTATTCAGTTAAAGAAATTTGGATTGAATTGGAGAAATGGATGACAGATATCTTTGGTTCACAAACAAGTTTTGAAAATATTCAATCCTTTTTGGAAAATATGATAATAGAGATACTCATAGGTTAGAAAATTTAATCATTCCTTTCAAAAAATAAATTCACACTTTAATCTATAAATTTTACACTTAAAAGTGTGAAATTCACACTTTTAATGTATAAATTTTACACATAACTCTGTAAATTTTACTTATTAAGCTGTAAATTTTACTTATTAAGCTGTAAAATTCACACTTTAATCTATAAATTTTAGACTTTAAAGTGTAAAATTTGCACATTAATCTGTAAAATTCAGACTTTAATCTGTACAATTCACACTTTCATCTGTAAAATTCACACTTTCATCTGTAAATTTTACTAAGTTTAAAATTTACAGAATAAAATGTGAATTTTACAGATAAATGTGAAAAATTTACATATAAAAGTGTGAATTTTACAAATTTAAGTGTCAAATTTAGAAATTAAATTGTGGATTTTTCAGATTTAAGTGTAAATTTTACAGATTAAAGTGTAAAATTTTCAGATTAAAGTGTAATTTTTACAGATTAAAGTGTAAATTTTTCAGATTAAAAAGTGAATTTTACAGATAAAAGTGTAAATTTTACAGATAAATTTGTAAAATTTACAAATAAATGTGTAAAATTTACAGATTAAAGTGTGATTTTTACTGATTATTGTGTTAAATTTACAGATTAAAGTGCACATTTTACACTTAAAAGTGTGAAATTTACAGATTAAACTGTAAATTTCACACTTTTAAGTGCAAATTTTACAGATTTAAGTGTAAATTTTACAGATTAATGTGTAAATTTACAGATTAAAGTGTGAATTTTACAGATTAAAGTGTAAAATTTACAGATTTAAGTGTAAATTTTACAGATTAAAGTGTGAATTTTACACTTGAAAGTGTTAATGTGAATTTTACACTTTAAAGTGTAAATTTTACAGATTAAAGTTTAGAAAATAAAAAAATGTGAAGTGCATATATCTGGCACTAATACGCTTCCGTAATAACCAGAAGACTGTTTATTGAAAACTTTTGCTTCTGAATAACTGCAATTATTATCTGTTTGATACTTAGTGGAAAGATATATTTCATCGTTTGGAACATTCATCACCATCTACTTAATGTCCCAGTCTCTTATTATTATTATTATTATTTTTTTTTGTTCTTTTTATTTGAATTTTTCCTTTTTTTTTCCAAAAAGAAAACCATTTTCACATATATTATATACCACTACTTGTTCAAATTGTATTGTAACTCTTTTGAGGGGTAATATGTATATATTTCAAAATATTGCATGTATCTATCAAACAAATACTTTAAATGTATATGTATACATTAAAACATATATCTATGTTTATGCGCAATACTTATACTTTAGTATGTGAATATGTGAAAGTTCAATAAAAACAAAAAAAATTAAACCATTGACTACTTAACTTTAGACCACTAAACAACCAACAAAAACTCTATTTCGAAATATTTATTTACGCCTTTTGAAATTAAAAACAAATCGTATTGTGTTCTCAAAAATTAGCTCTACAATGTACAGAGGAGCTGTCAATGTCGATGATATCACGGAGTTTTAAGTAATTCTTAAGTTGTGTTGGAATACGTAAGGTATCAATTGCTGGAAAAATTGTCGTATCCTGAGTAATTTTCCTTAAACGTTCTCTTATTGCTGATCTGCACATCTGTTTCAAGCTGATAAGTTCTCCGACATTTACACCAAAGCGTCTCAGTTTTTCTCTGATGACTCGATTGTTTTGGTCGACATTTGTGAAATGATACCCAGCCGCCAAAAACGTCTCCAATATAACGCTAAACCTGACACAACCACCAATATACGAATAGCGAGTGTGTGTAGAAAATTGAAACCAGACATCGCTGAGGTTATACATGTTTGGATCCACACCACGCTGTAGAAGTAGGATTGCCGTGTCACATCTAAAAGTTGGACCAGGATTAAGTGGTCGGCGTGTGGGTTTAAAGACCTTTCCTCTCCTATATATTTGGAATTAAAAAACGAATTAATCGTTATAAACGTTAAAGATCTAAACCCCAAACACATTCAGGATGTCAAATCTTTCATTAATAATTGATCTCACATGAGTGTAAACATGTAAAAGTTGTGTATTCAACACAAAAATGCTTTGTTAAAGGTTGAATCTCAGAAAGCTACATACGAATAAAATATAGTATACGTTCGACATGAGAAAATGAAATTACATTCCTCATGAACCCTGTACCATCATTTTTCGACATTGCCATCCTCTTAAACAATTAGAGGAGTTAGTTTTTATTGGCATTTATGATATTCATTTATCAATATAGAGATACGTTTGAGAAAAGATGAAACCGTTCTAAAAAAAAGTATATATAATGCTAAAGCAAATGACAGTCTTTAATACAGGAATAGTTCCAAAATCTTGAGATGTTTAAATAAACCTGTGAGTATTTTACAAGAAATACATGTCCCCTACCTGCACCCACCCACTGCCTAATTTTAAAGCAATTGTCGTTCGTGATAAATAGGTCTGGGGAAAATTATTTCTAAACGTACAAAACCAATAAGTATTAAAAACCGAGTTGTATTAAATGAATTTCTTTATCAACTTTGGATTCAGTTGGGTTGGGTTAAATAATCTTTGGATTCATTTAGGTTCATGGCATTCAGAAGTTGGAGTTCTATTCGCTTTTCGCTATTCACTATTCGAATAGCGAATAGAATTCTCTGGTCGGTTCGCTATTCAAATTACCGTTAACATGCTAATAAACGTAAATTCAAAATTCCACATAAACTTTCCTTTTTCAATGTTAAGAAACAGTTATATATTAAAAATCATATCTTGCTGACCAGACCTGAACATTGACATAATTAGCTAGCCTGACGAAAAGGTAAGAAATTCATCATACTGTTGCAATGGGATATCTTTCAAGGGGCTGGCTAACACCCTGTATCCCATATTTGGGCCTTCATATTTGGAGGAGGTGGGGCCCCGGGAATGCCCAGTCGACCCTCAAAAGGAATTGGGTTTACACGACCGTTAACAGGCTTACCCAGCCTGGCGAATATTGGAAATTTCGTACAATACAGTTATAATGGGATATCTTTCAAGGGGCTGGCTAACACCCTGTATCCCATATTTGGGCCTTCATATTTGGAGGAGGTGGGGCCCCGGGAATGCCCAGTCGACCCTCAAAAGGAATTGGGTTTACACGACCGTTAACAGGCTTAGCCAGCCTGGCGAAAATTGGAAATTTCGTACAATACAGTTATAATGGGATATCTTTCAAGGGGCTGGCTAACACCCTGTATCCCATATTTGGGCCTTCATATTTGGAGGAGGTGGGGCCCCGGGAATGCCCAGTCGACCCTCAAAAGGAATTGGGTTTACACGACCGTTAACAGGCTTAGCCAGCCTGGCGAAAATTGGAAATTTCGTAAAGTACAGTTATAATGGGATATCTTTCAAGGGGCTGGCTAACACCCTGTATCCCATATTTGGGCCTTCATATTTGGAGGAGGTGGGGCCCCGGGAATGCCCAGTCGACCCTCAAAAGGAATTGGGTTTACACGACCGTTAACAGGCTTAGCCAGCCTGGCGAAAATTGGAAATTTCGTATAATACAGTTATAATGGGATATCTTTCAAGGGGCTGGCTAACACCCTGTATCCCATATTTGGGCCTTCATATTTGGAGGAGGTGGGGCCCCGGGAATGCCCAGTCGACCCTCAAAAGGAATTGGGTTTACACCACCGTTAACAGGCTTAGCCAGCCTGGCGAAAATTGGAAATTTCGTACAGTACAGTTATAATGGGATATCTTTCAAGGGGCTGGCTAACACCCTGTATCCCATATTTGGGCCTTCATATTTGGAGGAGGTGGGGCCCCGGGAATGCCCAGTCGACCCTCAAAAGGAATTGGGTTTACACGACCGTTAACAGGCTTAGCCAGCCTGGCGAAAATTGGAAATTTCGTACAGTACAGTTATAATGGGATATCTTTCAAGGGGCTGGCTAACACCCTGTATCCCATATTTGGAGGAGGTGGGGCCCCGGGAATGCCCAGTCGACCCTCAAAAGGAATTGGGTTTACACGACCGTTAACAGGCTTAGCCAGCCTGGCGAAAATTGGAAATTTCGTACAGTACAGTTATAATGGGATATCTTTCAAGGGGCTGGCTAACACCCTGTATCCCATATTTGGGCCTTCATATTTGGAGGAGGTGGGTCCCCGGGAATGCCCAGTCGACCCTCAAAAGGAATTGGGTTTACACGACCGTTAACAGGCTTAGCCAGCCTGGCGAAAATTGGAAATTTCGTACAGTACAGTTATAATGGGATATCTTTCAAGGGGCTGGCTAACACCCTGTATCCCATATTTGGGCCTTCATATTTGGAGTAGGTGGGGCCCCGGGAATGCCCAGTCGACCCTCAAAAGGAATTGGGTTTACACGACCGTTAACAGGCTTAGCCAGCCTGGCGAAAATTGGAAATTTCGTACAATATAGTTATAATGGGATATCTTTCAAGGGGCTGGCTAACACCCTGTATCCCATATTTGGGCCTTCATATTTGGAGGAGGTGGGGCCCCGGGAATGCCCAGTCGACCCTCAAAAGGAATTGGGTTTACACGACCGTTAACAGGCTTAGCCAGCCTGGCGAAAATTGGAAATTTCGTACAATACAGTTATAATGGGATATCTTTCAAGGGGCTGGCTAACACCCTGTATCCCATATTTGGGCCTTCATATTTGGAGGAGGTGGGGCCCCGGGAATGCCCAGTCGACCCTCAAAAGGAATTGGGTTTACACGACCGTTAACAGGCTTAGCCAGCCTGGCGAAAATTGGAAATTTCGTACAATACAGTTATAATGGGATATCTTTCAAGGGGCTGGCTAACACCCTGTATCCCATATTTGGGCCTTCATATTTGGAGGAGGTGGGGCCCCGGGAATGCCCAGTCGACCCTCAAAAGGAATTGGGTTTACACGACCGTTAACAGGCTTAGCCAGCCTGGCGAAAATTGGAAATTTCGTACAGTACAGTTATAATGGGATATCTTTCAAGGGGCTGGCTAACACCCTGTATCCCATATTTGGGCCTTCATATTTGGAGGAGGTGGGGCCCCGGGAATGCCCAGTCGACCCTCAAAAGGAATTGGGCTTACACGACCGTTAACAGGCTTAGCCAGCCTGGCGAAAATTGGAAATTTCGTACAATACAGTTATAATGGGATATCTTTCAAGGGGCTGGCTAACACCCTGTATCCCATATTTGGGCCTTCATATTTGGAGGAGGTGGGGCCCCGGGAATGCCCAGTCGACCCTCAAAAGGAATTGGGTTTACACGACCGTTAACAGGCTTAGCCAGCCTGGCGAAAATTGGAAATTTCGTACAGTACAGTTATAATGGGATATCTTTCAAGGGGCTGGCTAACACCCTGTATCCCATATTTGGGCCTTCATATTTGGAGGAGGTGGGGCCCCGGGAATGCCCAGTCGACCCTCAAAAGGAATTGGGTTTACACGACCGTTAACAGGCTTAGCCAGCCTGGCGAAAATTGGAAATTTCGTACAATACAGTTATAATGGGATATCTTTCAAGGGGCTGGCTAACACCCTGTATCCCATATTTGGGCCTTCATATTTGGAGGAGGTGGGGCCCCGGGAATGCCCAGTCGACCCTCAAAAGGAATTGGGTTTACACGACCGTTAACAGGCTTAGCCAGCCTGGCGAAAATTGGAAATTTCGTACAGTACAGTTATAATGGGATATCTTTCAAGGGGCTGGCTAACACCCTGTATCCCATATTTGGGCCTTCATATTTGGAGGAGGTGGGGCCCCGGGAATGCCCAGTCGACCCTCAAAAGGAATTGGGTTTACACGACCGTTAACAGGCTTAGCCAGCCTGGCGAAAATTGGAAATTTCGTACAGTACAGTTATAATGGGATATCTTTCAAGGGGCTGGCTAACACCCTGTATCCCATATTTGGGCCTTCATATTTGGAGGAGGTGGGGCCCCGGGAATGCCCAGTCGACCCTCAAAAGGAATTGGGTTTACACGACCGTTAACAGGCTTAGCCAGCCTGGCGAAAATTGGAAATTTCGTACAGTACAGTTATAATGGGATATCTTTCAAGGGGCTGGCTAACACCCTGTATCCCATATTTGGGCCTTCATATTTGGAGGAGGTGGGGCCCCGGGAATGCCCAGTCGACCCTCAAAAGGAATTGGGTTTACACGACCGTTAACAGGCTTAGCCAGCCTGGCGAAAATTGGAAATTTCGTACAGTACAGTTATAATGGGATATCTTTCAAGGGGCTGGCTAACACCCTGTATCCCATATTTGGGCCTTCATATTTGGAGGAGGTGGGGCCCCGGGAATGCCCAGTCGACCCTCAAAAGGAATTGGGTTTACACGACCGTTAACAGGCTTAGCCAGCCTGGCGAAAATTGGAAATTTCGTACAGTACAGTTATAATGGGATATCTTTCAAGGGGCTGGCTAACACCCTGTATCCCATATTTGGGCCTTCATATTTGGAGGAGGTGGGGCCCCGGGAATGCCCAGTCGACCCTCAAAAGGAATTGGGTTTACACGACCGTTAACAGGCTTAGCCAGCCTGGCGAAAATTGGAAATTTCGTACAGTACAGTTATAATGGGATATCTTTCAAGGGGCTGGCTAACACCCTGTATCCCATATTTGGGCCTTCATATTTGGAGGAGGTGGGGCCCAGGGAATGCCCAGTCGACCCTCAAAAGGAATTGGGTTTACACGACCGTTAACAGGCTTAGCCAGCCTGGCGAAAATTGGAAATTTCGTACAGTACAGTTATAATGGGATATCTTTCAAGGGGCTGGCTAACACCCTGTATCCCATATTTGGGCCTTCATATTTGGAGGAGGTGGGGCCCCGGGAATGCCCAGTCGACCCTCAAAAGGAATTGGGTTTACACGACCGTTAACAGGCTTAGCCAGCCTGGCGAAAATTGGAAATTTCGTACAGTACAGTTATAATGGGATATCTTTCAAGGGGCTGGCTAACACCCTGTATCCCATATTTGGGCCTTCATATTTGGAGGAGGTGGGGCCCCGGGAATGCCCAGTCGACCCTCAAAAGGAATTGGGTTTACACGACCGTTAACAGGCTTAGCCAGCCTGGCGAAAATTGGAAATTTCGTACAGTACAGTTATAATGGGATATCTTTCAAGGGGCTGGCTAACACCCTGTATCCCATATTTGGGCCTTCATATTTGGAGGAGGTGGGGCCCCGGGAATGCCCAGTCGACCCTCAAAAGGAATTGGGTTTACACGACCGTTAACAGGCTTAGCCAGCCTGGCGAAAATTGGAAATTTCGTACAGTACAGTTATAATGGGATATCTTTCAAGGGGCTGGCTAACACCCTGTATCCCATATTTGGGCCTTCATATTTGGAGGAGGTGGGGCCCCGGGAATGCCCAGTCGACCCTCAAAAGGAATTGGGTTTACACGACCGTTAACAGGCTTAGCCAGCCTGGCGAAAATTGGAAATTTCGTACAATACAGTTATAATGGGATATCTTTCAAGGGGCTGGCTAACACCCTGTATCCCATATTTGGGCCTTCATATTTGGAGGAGGTGGGGCCCCGGGAATGCCCAGTCGACCCTCAAAAGGAATTGGGTTTACACGACCGTTAACAGGCTTAGCCAGCCTGGCGAAAATTGGAAATTTCGTACAGTACAGTTATAATGGGATATCTTTCAAGGGGCTGGCTAACACCCTGTATCCCATATTTGGGCCTTCATATTTGGAGGAGGTGGGGCCCCGGGAATGCCCAGTCGACCCTCAAAAGGAATTGGGTTTACACGACCGTTAACAGGCTTAGCCAGCCTGGCGAAAATTGGAAATTTCGTACAGTACAGTTATAATGGGATATCTTTCAAGGGGCTGGCTAACACCCTGTATCCCATATTTGGGCCTTCATATTTGGAGGAGGTGGGGCCCCGGGAATGCCCAGTCGACCCTCAAAAGGAATTGGGTTTACACGACCGTTAACAGGCTTAGCCAGCCTGGCGAAAATTGGAAATTTCGTACAGTACAGTTATAATGGGATATCTTTCAAGGGGCTGGCTAACACCCTGTATCCCATATTTGGGCCTTCATATTTGGAGGAGGTGGGGCCCCGGGAATGCCCAGTCGACCCTCAAAAGGAATTGGGTTTACACGACCGTTAACAGGCTTAGCCAGCCTGGCGAAAATTGGAAATTTCGTACAGTACAGTTATAATGGGATATCTTTCAAGGGGCTGGCTAACACCCTGTATCCCATATTTGGGCCTTCATATTTGGAGGAGGTGGGGCCCCGGGAATGCCCAGTCGACCCTCAAAAGGAATTGGGTTTACACGACCGTTAACAGGCTTAGCCAGCCTGGCGAAAATTGGAAATTTCGTACAATACAGTTATAATGGGATATCTTTCAAGGGGCTGGCTAACACCCTGTATCCCATATTTGGGCCTTCATATTTGGAGGAGGTGGGGCCCCGGGAATGCCCAGTCGACCCTCAAAAGGAATTGGGTTTACACGACCGTTAACAGGCTTAGCCAGCCTGGCGAAAATTGGAAATTTCGTACAGTACAGTTATAATGGATATCTTTCAAGGGGCTGGCTAACACCCTGTATCCCATATTTGGGCCTTCATATTTGGAGGAGGTGGGGCCCCGGGAATGCCCAGTCGACCCTCAAAAGGAATTGGGTTTACACGACCGTTAACAGGCTTAGCCAGCCTGGCGAAAATTGGAAATTTCGTACAGTACAGTTATAATGGGATATCTTTCAAGGGGCTGGCTAACACCCTGTATCCCATATTTGGGCCTTCATATTTGGAGGAGGTGGGGCCCCGGGAATGCCCAGTCGACCCTCAAAAGGAATTGGGTTTACACGACCGTTAACAGGCTTAGCCAGCCTGGCGAAAATTGGAAATTTCGTACAGTACAGTTATAATGGGATATCTTTCAAGGGGCTGGCTAACACCCTGTATCCCATATTTGGGCCTTCTATTTGGAGGAGGTGGGGCCCCGGGAATGCCCAGTCGACCCTCAAAAGGAATTGGGTTTACACGACCGTTAACAGGCTTAGCCAGCCTGGCGAAAATTGGAAATTTCGTACAGTACAGTTATAATGGGATATCTTTCAAGGGGCTGGCTAACACCCTGTATCCCATATTGGGCCTTCATATTTGGAGGAGGTGGGGCCCCGGGAATGCCCAGTCGACCCTCAAAAGGAATTGGGTTTACACGACCGTTAACAGGCTTAGCCAGCCTGGCGAAAATTGGAAATTTCGTACAGTACAGTTATAATGGGATATCTTTCAAGGGGCTGGCTAACACCCTGTATCCCATATTTGGGCCTTCATATTTGGAGGAGGTGGGGCCCCGGGAATGCCCAGTCGACCCTCAAAAGGAATTGGGTTTACACGACCGTTAACAGGCTTAGCCAGCCTGGCGAAAATTGGAAATTTCGTACAGTACAGTTATAATGGGATATCTTTCAAGGGGCTGGCTAACACCCTGTATCCCATATTTGGGCCTTCATATTTGGAGGAGGTGGGGCCCCGGGAATGCCCTGTCTTTTGTTGGTGTAGCGATTTATTATGAATTGTAAATAAATTATATACACTTTAATTTACACGTAGCTTTGTTATCTAAATTTCTTTTATATTTATGTCTTATTATTTCTTCTGTCTTTGCTGAAATACGAGATGCAGTTTTGTTTTAAATTTTTTTAAACCTGTTTCCAAGTATGGGAAAGATCGATCACTTTCCCTTCGAGTGAGATTTCATGTTCTGTCCCCCCCCCCCCCCCTCCCTGTTCCATTTTAAAATCGAAAGTGAAAATTTAGGCCACAGTTTCGCATTTTCTATTCTTATCTGATAAAAAGGGCTGATTCTCACCAAAACGTAAATGAATAAATATTATACCAATTTATGGCCTTCAAGTAACCACCAAAGCCCCATATTTACTCCTTTTTGTAAAATTTGACAGGGTCTTTCGTGCGAAACTGTCCCATGCCACCTACCAAAATACCATATCAGTTTGTTGACATAAAAGTCAAGGTAGCCTTCAATATGTAAAAATAACCGCGCACGACAAAAATTGACTAGTCTTGTTTATTTCTTAACAGGTTAATCAACACTATGCTTCCAAATAGTTATTTATCAGCAATAACACTCCACACACACACACACACACCTGAAATATGTCTTTTATTCGACCAATTGCTCAATGTTTTTCAACTTTTCCATGTAAAGGAGGCGATGTGTAGATGACTTTGTCAATTGACATTATATTTATATCTGTATAGATACCAAAGAAAAAATCAGTGTACCTAGAGTGGGCAACTATATGCGTAGATCTAGATGGAGAGGGTCGGACCCCTCCCCCGGCAAACAAAATTATATTTCACCTCTCCTTTTGGGTGAATTTTTCTTGATCTTGAAGGCACCCCCCTCTCTCTCTCTCTCTGTCTCTCTGTCTCTCTCTCTCTCTGTCTCTCTCTTACTCTCTCTCTCTCTCTCTGGAGATGCCAATTCTAGGGTAACGTAGGTTTGTTCTTTGGTAACTATTATAGAAAAATTCACGCTACGCCAGAAGAAATACTCCCACTCTTTATCGACTTTAAAAATTGTGATAGATTTGGAAAACTTATATTCTCATATATTGGAAAACATATTCTGTCAGTAAAATATGTCAGATATCGTATAAATATCAAAAATAGTACATGTATGCATTTATTTGCATATAATAATTTATCGTTTAAAGGAAAACAGACAATCCAGGAAATGAGTGGATTGATTACTGCACCCCCCCCCCCCTCCTCCTCGTAATCTACATCATTGCCAGATCCGATAGTCTACAGACTCTAAATTAGTCTTTAAAATCAATTAATTTATTTGTTCGAACATATATAGCAAATTCGTGAGAACTTAAAATATTTTTTTTTCATTTGGTTCTTGGCTTTTTCACACCGCTGTACATACAAAAGCATTTCGTTTAAAGAACGAAATGTGGTGTGCCAATATCTATTTCATGATTTTAACTGATATTGCACTATTGGCATGGTTTAAATCAATTTCGTTCGATGTTATTTTTTCTACAACCACTACCATCACCTAGCTTGCGAATCCGAAGCGTTTGAGTCACCACTGGTGCGCTGTCCTAGCTATATATATTCCTAGTTTGCACATGTTCTAAATTGAATATCAGGGAAGTAGCATCTGTTAAACAGTTTTGAATGTGGGTGCCAGAAATATCCTATATCTTGATAAGCAAATTCCCTTTTTTATGAATTATAACAAATTCGATTCAATTATTCTTTAAAGCTGTGAATTTCAATTCAAGTTATTTATTAATTATACACAACCCTCATAGGGGTAACAGGAAGATTTTACAATACACATTCATAATGTACAATACACATATCCACAAGAGGAAGCGATTGTATGATTGAAAGGTTACAGACATAAAGCATTAGCATACATGTTTATTTATATACATGTATTTAAAACATGTATGTATAATTAAATATAATCACCAATATATAGACATGTCAAAATACATACACATTTTGAATAATATTACATGATGAGAAATTAATTATCGAATATATTTGATTAGTAAATAGTTAGTTTCAACTTGAAAAGAAATATATTAGTTACAGATTTATTATATCTTAAATAAAAACAGTTTCTCCCGATTCAGCGGTATTAAAGCACAACCAAAGCATTTAATTATTTGTAAAGATGTTAACAAACTTCATGGACGTATTTGTATTATTAATAATATTTTCATTCTTTCTCCGACCAATGAGGGTCTTTATTTTATTCCTGGTTTCCGTGATTCTAATCGGATGAAAATCATAGACTCCCTCTATATGGGATACCAGTTTATCGCGGATTAACTTCAGCCTGAGGCGGGACCCACTTTTATCTTTGTGGACTAAGACAAATGTAGATAAAGTTCCTTGTCCAAGGACACAACACACATTAAGTGGCCACACCGGGGTTTTTCATATTTTTATATTACACTCACATAATATATGATACATCATATGGCATATGAATCGTTATGAAATAGCACACCATGTGAACTCTGTTATATGTATTGATAGATAACACAAGTCTACCAAAGACTCATATTGATTTAAATATTCGTTCAACCGTGTACAAGCGATTAAAGATCATATTACATAACCTCTTGTTTCGTTATCGATTTTATACACTATAACAAGAGGCCCATGGGCCACATCGCTCACCTGAGGAACAATAGGTATGATAAAATCAGCTTAATGGAGACATAATACAAACTATCTGGACAATGTAGTATAATACATGTAGATCCTGTATAAATAAAAATCAATTTTTTTTTACTGGACATTCTTATGTTTATTATCATTAGTCCCTTTTCCAACAGGATGATTTTATAGTAATATCACATGTTGAGCATTGCAGCTCTCAAAAAGATTCTAAACAATTGTTTATAAATGGGTTATAAACCTACATCAAACTCTGAGCCCCTTGTGAGACCCAATCGTCCAGGAATCATCCAGAAGCCAAAATCCAAACAATATTAAATAATCACCTGGCTGATTAGTTTCTTCGAAGAAGATTTTTAAAGATTTACTCTTAATATTCCTATGTAAAAATTCCGCAACCATTGTGGCCCAACTCTACGCCCAGGAATCATGATTTTTACAACTTTGAATCTACACTACCTGAGGATGCTTCCAAACAAGTTTCAGCTTTCCTGGTTTATTAGTTTCTGAGAAGACGAATTTTAAGGATTTACTCTATATATTACTATGTAGAAATTCAATCCCAAATTGGGGCCCCACTCTACGCCTGGGGGTAATGATTTTCACAACTTTAAATTACACTACCTGTGGATGCTTCCACATAAGTTTCAGCTTTCCTGACCAAATGATTCTTGAGTAGAAGATTTTTAAAGATTTTCTCTATATATTTCTATGTAAAAAGTCGACCCCCCCCCCCATTTTGGCCCCACACTACCCCCGGGGGTCATGATTTTCACAACTTTGAATTTACACTACCTGAGTATGCTTTCACATAAGTTTCAGCTTTCTTGGCCAAATGGTTCTTGAGAAGAAGATTTTTGAAAATTTCTTGAAAATTTTCATTAATTCCTAATTATCTCCCCTTGTAAGAGGGCTTGGTCCTTAATTTTCACAACTTTAAATCCCCTTAGGCTAAGGATGGTATGTGCTAAGTTTGGGTGAAATTGGCCCTGTGGTTTTTGAGAAGATGTTGAAAATGTGAAAAGTTTACAGACAGACGGAGAGACGGACAAACTTACGACAGACAAAATGTGATCAGAATAGCTCACTTGAGCTTTCAGCTCAGGTGAGCTAAAAATCAAAACGTACTACATACATGTACATACAAATATTATTACATGTAATACCTCAAATTATTCATCTCTGCTTACTTTTAATATTTAATTTAAAAAGGGTTAAGATAAATAGTGTGGTAACTGTATTATATAAATGTCCTTATACATTCACAATAATAACTCCGTCTTAAATGTCAATTGATTTCACCAAGTACCACACTTTGATATAAGAAAATATAAATATGTAAGTCACTCCCTAATATAGTATTCCGATTATAATCAATTACATGAAATTTATGACTATAAGGTGTAATCTAAATTCCTTTTCAGGGTCGACTGGACAGCAAGCCCCTTCAATGATATTCCCATTTTAACTTTATTATACTAAATTACTATGTTCACCAGGCTAGCTATGCCTCTTCGAGGTCGTGTAAACCCAATTCCTTTTGAGGTTCGACTGGACATTTCAAGGGCCCTAACCCCCTCCAAAAATAAAGACCCCTATATAGGGATACAGAGTGTTAGCCAGCGCTTTGACAAAAATCCCACTATAACTGTATAATACGAAATTTCCTATTTTCGCCAGGCTAGGTAAGCATGTTAATGGCCGTGTAAACCCAATGCCTTTTAAAAAGTCGACTGGGCATTCCCGGGGCCCCATCCTCACCAAATATGAAGGCCCAAATATGGGATACAGAGGGTAAGCCAGCCCCTCGAAAGATATGCCACTATAACTGTATTATACGAAATTTCATATTTTCGCCATGCTACCTTTGCCTGTTAATGGCAATGTAAACCCAATTCCTTTTGAGGGTCGATTAGGAATTCCCGGAGCCCCATCCTCACCAAATATGAAGACCCAAATATGGGATGCAGGGTGTTAGCCAGCCCCTTGAAAGAAACCCCATTTTAACTGTATTAAACGAAATTTACTTTTTTCGCCAGGCTAGCTTGGCCTGTTAATGGTCGTGTAAACCCAATTCCTTTTGAGGGTCGACTGGACATTCTCGGGGCCCCATCCTCACCAAATATGAAGGCCAAATATGGGATACAGGGGGTTAGCCAGCCCCTTGAAAGATATGCCACTATAACTGTATTATACGAAATTTCCAATTTTCGCCGGGCTAACTAAGCCTGTTAATGTCCCTGTAAACCCAATTCCTTTTAAGGGTCGACTGGACATTTCCAGGGCCCCATCCTCACCAAGTATGAAGGCCCAAATATGGGATACAGGGGGTTAGCCAGCCCCTCAAAAGATATCCCTTTATAACTGTATTGTACGAAATTTCCTAATTTCGCCAGACTAGGTAAGCCTGTTAATGGCCGTGTAAACCCAATTCCTTTTGAGGGTCGACTGGGCTGTTTTGGAGCCCCATCCTCACCAAATATGAAGGCCCAAATATGGGATACAGGAGGTTAGCCATCCCCTCGAAAGATATCCCACTATAACTGTATTATACGAGATTTCGTATTTTCGCCAGGCTAGCTAAGCCTGTTAATGGCCGTGTAAACCCAATTTCTTTTGAGATTCGATTGGGCTTTCTTGGAGCCCCATGCTCACCAAATATGAAGGCCAAAATATGGGATACACGGTGTTAGCCAGCCCCTTGAAAGATATCCCTTTATAACTGTATTATACGAAATTTCGTATTTTCGCCAGGCTAGGTAACCCTGTTTATGGCCGTGTAAACCCAATTCCTTTTGAGGGTCGACTGGGCTGTTTTGGAGCCCCATCCTCACCAAAAATGAAGGCCCAAATATGGGATACAGGGGGTTAGCCAGCCCCTCGAAAGATATCCCACTATAACTGTATTATACGAGATTTCGTATTTTCGCCAGGCTAGCTAAGCCTGTTAATGGCCGTGTAAACCCAATTTCTTCTGAGGGTCGACTGGGCTTTCTTGGAGCCCCATGCTCACCAAATATGAAGGCCCAAATATGGGATACACGGTGTTAGCCAGCCCCTTGAAAGATATCCCACTATAACTGTATTATACGAAATTTCGTATTTTCGCCAGGCTAGCTAAGCCTGTTAATGGCCGTGTAAACCCAATTCCTTTTAAGGGTCGACTGGGCATTCTCCGGGCGCCATCCTCATAAAAAATGAAGGCCCAAATATTGGATACAGGGGGTAAGCCAGCCCCTCGAAAGATATCCTATTATAACTGTATTATACAAAATTTCCTATTTTCGTCAGGCTAGCTAAGCCTGTTCATGGCCGTGTAAACCCAATTCCTTTTGTGGGTCGACTGGACATTCCCGGGGCCCCACCCTCACTAAATATGAAGGCCCAAATATGGGAAGCAGGGGGTTAGCCAGCCCCTCGAAAGATATCCCATTATAACTGTATTATTCAAAATTTCATATATTCGCCAGGCTAGCTAAGCCTGTTCATGGCCGTGTAAACCCAATTCATTTTGAGGGTCGACTGGGCATTCCCGGGGCCCAATCCTCACCAAACATGAAGGCCCAAATATGGGATAAAGGGTATTAGCCAGTCCTTGAAAGATATCCCATTATAACTGTATTATACGAAATTTCCAATTTTCGCCAGGCTAGCTAAGCCTGTTAATGGCCGTGTAAACCCAATTTCTTTTGAGGGTCGACTGGGCATTCCCGGGGCCCAATACTCACCAAACATGAAGGCCCAAATATGGGATAAAGGGTATTAGCCAGCCCTTGAAAGATATCCCATTATAACGGTATTATACGAAATTTCCTAATTTCGCCAGGCTAGCTAAGCCTGTTAATGGCCGTGTAAATCCAATTCCTTTTAAGGGTCGACTGGGCTTTCCCGATGCCCCATCCTCAAGAAATATGATGGCCAAAATATGGTATACAGGGTGTTAGCCAGCCTCTTGAAAGATATCCCATTATAACTGTATTATACGAAATTTCGTATTTTCGCCAGGCTAGCTAAGCCTGTTAATGGCCGTGTAAACCCAATTCCTTTTGAGGGTCCACTGGATATTCCCAAGGCCCCATTCTCACTAAATATGAAGGCCCAAATATGGTATACAGGGGGTAAGACAGCCCCTCGAAAGATATGCCACTATAACTGTATTATACGAAATTTCCTATTTTCGCCAGGCTAGCTTAGACTGTTAATGGCCGTGTAAACCCAATTCCTTTTGAAAGTCGACTGGACATTCCGGGGACCTCATCCTCATTAAATATGAAGGCCCAAATATGGGATACAGGGTGTTAGCCAGCCCCTCGAAAGATATCCCACTATAACTGTATTATACGAAATTTCCTATTTTCGCCAGGCTAGCTAAGCCTGTTAATGGCCGTGTAAACCCAATTACTTTTGAGGGTCGACTGGACATTCCTAGGGCCCCATCCACACCAAAAATGAAGGCCCAAATATGGGATACAGGGTGTTAGCCAGCCCCTTGAAAGTTATCCCATTATAACTGTATTATACGAAATTTCGTATTTTCGCCAGGTTAGCTAAGCCTGTTAATGGCCGTGTAAACCCAATTCCTTTTGAGGGTCGACTGGGCATTCCCTGGGCCCCATCCTCATAAAATATGAAGGCCCAAATATGGGATACAGGGGGTTAGCCAGCCCCTCGAAAGATATCCCATTATAACTGTATTATTCAAAATTTCATATTTTCGCCAGGCTAGGTAAGCCTGTTAATGGCCGTGTAAACCCAATTTCTTTTGAGGGTCGACTGGGCTTTCTTGGAGCCCCATCCTCACCAAATATGAAGGCCCAAATATTGGATACACGGTGTTAGCCAGCCCCTTGAAAGATATCACATTATAACTGTATTATACGAAATTTCGTATTTTCGCCAGGCTAGGTAAACCTGTTAATGGCCGTGTAAACCCAATTCCTTTTGAGGGTCGACTGGGCTCTTTTGGAGCCCCATCCTCACCAAATATGAAGGCCCAAATATGGGATACAGGGTGTTAGCCAGCCCCTTGAAAGATATGCCACTATAACTGTATTATACGAAATTTCGTATTTTCGCCAGGCTAGCTAAGCCTGTTAATGGCCGTGTAAACCCAATTCCTTTTGAGGGTCGACTGGACATTCCCAGGGCCCCATCCTCACCAGAAATGAAGGCCCAAAAATGGGATACAAGGTGTTAGCCATCCTCTTGAAAGATATCCCATTACAACTGTATTATACGAAATTTCGTATTTTCGCCAGGCTAGCTAAGCCTGTTAATGGCCGTGTAAACCCAATTCCTTTTGAGGGTCGACTGGACATTCCAGGGGCCCCATTCTCACTAAATATGAAGGCCCAAATATGGGATTCAGGGGGTAAGCCAGCCCCTCGAAAGATATGCCACTATAACTGTATTATACGAAATTTCCTATTTTCGCCAGGCTAGCTTAGCCTGTTAATGGCCGTGTAAACCCAATTCCTTTTGAAAGTCGACTGAACATTCCGGGGGCCTCATCCTCACCATATATGAAGGCCCAAATATGGGATACAGGGGGTTGGCCAGCCCCTCGAAAGATATCCCACTATAACTGTATTATACGAAATTTCCTATTTTCGCCAGGCTAGCTTAGCCTGTTAATGGCCGTGTAAACCCAATTCCTTTTGAAAGTCGACTGAACATTCCGGGGGCCTCATCCTCACCATATATGAAGGCCCAAATATGGGATACAGGGGGTTGGCCAGCCCCTCGAAAGATATCCCACTATAACTGTATTATACGAGATTTCCTATTTTCGCCAGGCTAGCTAAGCCTGTTAATGGCCGTGTAAACCCAATTCCTTTTGAGGGTCGACTGGGCTTTCTTGGAGCCCCATCATCACCAAATATGAAGGCCCAAATATGGGATACAGGGTGTTAGCCAGCCCCTTGAAAGATATCCCATTATAACTGTATTAAACGAAATTTCCTATTTTCGCCAGGCTAGCTAAGCCTGTTAATGGCCGTGTAAACCCAATTACTTTTGAGGGTTGACTGGACATTCCAGGGGCCCCATCCACACCAAATATGAAGGCCCAAATATGGGATACAGGGTGTTAGCCAGCCCCTTGAAAGATATCCCATTATAACTGTATTAAACGAAATTTCCTATTTTCGCCAGGCTAGCTAAGCCTGTTAATGGCCGTGTAAACCCAATTCCTTTTGAGGGTCGACTGGGCATTCCCCGGGCCCCATCCTCATAAAATATGAAGGCCCAAATATGGGATACAGGGGGTTAGCCAGCCCCTCGAAAGATATCCCATTATAACTGTATTATTCAAAATTTCGTATTTTCGCCAGGCTAGCTAAGCCTGTTAATGGCCGTGTAAACCCAATTCCTTTTGAGGGTCGACTGGGCTGTTTTGGAGCCCCATCCTCACCAAATATGAAGGCCCAAATATGGGATACAGGAGGTTAGCCATCCCCTCGAAAGATATCCCACTATAACTGTATTATACGAGATTTCGTATTTTCGCCAGGCTAGCTAAGCCTGTTAATGGCCGTGTAAACCCAATTTCTTTTGAGATTCGATTGGGCTTTCTTGGAGCCCCATGCTCACCAAATATGAAGGCCAAAATATGGGATACACGGTGTTAGCCAGCCCCTTGAAAGATATCCCTTTATAACTGTATTATACGAAATTTCGTATTTTCGCCAGGCTAGGTAACCCTGTTAATGGCCGTGTAAACCCAATTCCTTTTGAGGGTCGACTGGGCTGTTTTGGAGCCCCATCCTCACCAAAAATGAAGGCCCAAATATGGGATACAGGGGGTTAGCCAGCCCCTCGAAAGATATCCCACTATAACTGTATTATACGAGATTTCGTATTTTCGCCAGGCTAGCTAAGCCTGTTAATGGCCGTGTAAACCCAATTTCTTCTGAGGGTCGACTGGGCTTTCTTGGAGCCCCATGCTCACCAAATATGAAGGCCCAAATATGGGATACACGGTGTTAGCCAGCCCCTTGAAAGATATCCCACTATAACTGTATTATACGAAATTTCGTATTTTCGCCAGGCTAGCTAAGCCTGTTAATGGCCGTGTAAACCCAATTCCTTTTAAGGGTCGACTGGGCATTCTCCGGGCGCCATCCTCATAAAAAATGAAGGCCCAAATATTGGATACAGGGGGTAAGCCAGCCCCTCGAAAGATATCCTATTATAACTGTATTATACAAAATTTCCTATTTTCGTCAGGCTAGCTAAGCCTGTTCATGGCCGTGTAAACCCAATTCCTTTTGTGGGTCGACTGGACATTCCCGGGGCCCCACCCTCACTAAATATGAAGGCCCAAATATGGGAAGCAGGGGGTTAGCCAGCCCCTCGAAAGATATCCCATTATAACTGTATTATTCAAAATTTCATATATTCGCCAGGCTAGCTAAGCCTGTTCATGGCCGTGTAAACCCAATTCATTTTGAGGGTCGACTGGGCATTCCCGGGGCCCAATCCTCACCAAACATGAAGGCCCAAATATGGGATAAAGGGTATTAGCCAGTCCTTGAAAGATATCCCATTATAACTGTATTATACGAAATTTCCAATTTTCGCCAGGCTAGCTAAGCCTGTTAATGGCCGTGTAAACCCAATTTCTTTTGAGGGTCGACTGGGCATTCCCGGGGCCCAATCCTCACCAAACATGAAGGCCCAAATATGGGATAAAGGGTATTAGCCAGCCCTTGAAAGATATCCCATTATAACGGTATTATACGAAATTTCCTAATTTCGCCAGGCTAGCTAAGCCTGTTAATGGCCGTGTAAATCCAATTCCTTTTAAGGGTCGACTGGGCTTTCCCGATGCCCCATCCTCAAGAAATATGATGGCCAAAATATGGTATACAGGGTGTTAGCCAGCCTCTTGAAAGATATCCCATTATAACTGTATTATACGAAATTTCGTATTTTCGCCAGGCTAGCTAAGCCTGTTAATGGCCGTGTAAACCCAATTCCTTTTGAGGGTCCACTGGATATTCCCAAGGCCCCATTCTCACTAAATATGAAGGCCCAAATATGGTATACAGGGGGTAAGACAGCCCCTCGAAAGATATGCCACTATAACTGTATTATACGAAATTTCCTATTTTCGCCAGGCTAGCTTAGACTGTTAATGGCCGTGTAAACCCAATTCCTTTTGAAAGTCGACTGGACATTCCGGGGACCTCATCCTCATTAAATATGAAGGCCCAAATATGGGATACAGGGTGTTAGCCAGCCCCTCGAAAGATATCCCACTATAACTGTATTATACGAAATTTCCTATTTTCGCCAGGCTAGCTAAGCCTGTTAATGGCCGTGTAAACCCAATTACTTTTGAGGGTCGACTGGACATTCCTAGGGCCCCATCCACACCAAAAATGAAGGCCCAAATATGGGATACAGGGTGTTAGCCAGCCCCTTGAAAGTTATCCCATTATAACTGTATTATACGAAATTTCGTATTTTCGCCAGGTTAGCTAAGCCTGTTAATGGCCGTGTAAACCCAATTCCTTTTGAGGGTCGACTGGGCATTCCCTGGGCCCCATCCTCATAAAATATGAAGGCCCAAATATGGGATACAGGGGGTTAGCCAGCCCCTCGAAAGATATCCCATTATAACTGTATTATTCAAAATTTCATATTTTCGCCAGGCTAGGTAAGCCTGTTAATGGCCGTGTAAACCCAATTTCTTTTGAGGGTCGACTGGGCTTTCTTGGAGCCCCATCCTCACCAAATATGAAGGCCCAAATATTGGATACACGGTGTTAGCCAGCCCCTTGAAAGATATCACATTATAACTGTATTATACGAAATTTCGTATTTTCGCCAGGCTAGGTAAACCTGTTAATGGCCGTGTAAACCCAATTCCTTTTGAGGGTCGACTGGGCTCTTTTGGAGCCCCATCCTCACCAAATATGAAGGCCCAAATATGGGATACAGGGTGTTAGCCAGCCCCTTGAAAGATATGCCACTATAACTGTATTATACGAAATTTCGTATTTTCGCCAGGCTAGCTAAGCCTGTTAATGGCCGTGTAAACCCAATTCCTTTTGAGGGTCGACTGGACATTCCCAGGGCCCCATCCTCACCAGAAATGAAGGCCCAAAAATGGGATACAAGGTGTTAGCCATCCTCTTGAAAGATATCCCATTACAACTGTATTATACGAAATTTCGTATTTTCGCCAGGCTAGCTAAGCCTGTTAATGGCCGTGTAAACCCAATTCCTTTTGAGGGTCGACTGGACATTCCAGGGGCCCCATTCTCACTAAATATGAAGGCCCAAATATGGGATTCAGGGGGTAAGCCAGCCCCTCGAAAGATATGCCACTATAACTGTATTATACGAAATTTCCTATTTTCGCCAGGCTAGCTTAGCCTGTTAATGGCCGTGTAAACCCAATTCCTTTTGAAAGTCGACTGAACATTCCGGGGGCCTCATCCTCACCATATATGAAGGCCCAAATATGGGATACAGGGGGTTGGCCAGCCCCTCGAAAGATATCCCACTATAACTGTATTATACGAGATTTCCTATTTTCGCCAGGCTAGCTAAGCCTGTTAATGGCCGTGTAAACCCAATTCCTTTTGAGGGTCGACTGGGCTTTCTTGGAGCCCCATCATCACCAAATATGAAGGCCCAAATATGGGATACAGGGTGTTAGCCAGCCCCTTGAAAGATATCCCATTATAACTGTATTAAACGAAATTTCCTATTTTCGCCAGGCTAGCTAAGCCTGTTAATGGCCGTGTAAACCCAATTACTTTTGAGGGTTGACTGGACATTCCTGGGGCCCCATCCACACCAAATATGAAGGCCCAAATATGGGATACAGGGTGTTAGCCAGCCCCTTGAAAGTTATCCCATTATAACTGTATTATACGAAATTTCGTATTTTCGGCAGGCTAGCTAAGCCTGTTAATGGCCGTGTAAACCCAATTCCTTTTGAGGGTCGACTGGGCATTCCCCGGGCCCCATCCTCATAAAATATGAAGGCCCAAATATGGGATACAGGGGGTTAGCCTGCCCCTCGAAAGATATCCCATTATAACTGTATTATTCAAAATTTCGTATTTTCGCCAGGCTAGCTAAGCCTGTTAATGGCCGTGTAAACCCAATTTCTTTTGAGGGTCGACTCGGCTTTCTTGGAGCCCCATCCTCACCAAATATGAAGGCCCAAATATTGGATACACGGTGTTAGCCAGCCCCTTGAAAGATATACCATTATTACTGTATTATACGAAATTTCCTATTTTCGCCAGGCTAGCTAAGCCTGTTAATGGCCGTGTAAACCCAATTCCTTTTGAGGGTCGACTAGACATTCCCGGGGCTCCATCATTACCAAATATGAAGGCCCAAATATGGGATACAGGGTGTTAGCCAGCCCCTTGAAAGATATCCCACTATAACTGTATTATACGAGATTTCGTATTTTCGCCAGGCTAGCTAAGCCTGTTCATGGCCGTGTAAACCCACTTTTTTGAGGGTGGACTGTACATTCCCGGGGCCCCATCTTCACCAAAAATGAAGGCCCAAATATGGGATACAGGGGGTTAGCCAGCCCCTTGAAAGATATCCCATTATAACTGTATTATACGGGATTTCCTATTTTCGCCAGGCTAGGTAAGCCTGTTCATAGCCGTGTAAACCCAATTCCTTTTGAGGGTCGACTGGACATTCCCGGGGCCCCATCTTCACCAAATATGAAGGCCCAAATATGGGAAGCAGGGGGTTAGCCAGCCCCTCGAAAGATATCCCATTATAACTGTATTATTCAAAATTTCTTATATTCGCCAGGCTAGCTAAGCCTGTTCATAGCCGTGTAAACCCAATTCCTTTTGAGGGTCGACTGGGCATTCCCGGGGCCCCATCCTCACCAAACATGAAGGCCCAAATATGGGCTACAGGGTATTAGCCAGTCCTTGAAAGATATCCGATTATAACTGTATTATACGAAATTTCCTATTTTCGGCAGGCTAGCTAAGCCTGTTAATGGCCGTGTAAACCCAATTCCTTTTGAGGGTCGACTGGGCATTCCAGGGGCCCCATCCTCACCGAAAATGAAGGCCCAAATATGGGATACAGGGGGTAGCCAGCCCCTTGAAAGATATCCCATTATAACTGTATTATACGAAATTTTC
This sequence comes from Magallana ariakensis, assembly GCA_020458035.1. Classification (NCBI taxonomy): domain Eukaryota; kingdom Metazoa; phylum Mollusca; class Bivalvia; order Ostreida; family Ostreidae; genus Magallana; species Magallana ariakensis. The sequence goes on from CM035813.1 coordinate 60,961,071, forward strand.
TATTTTCGCCAGGCTAGCTAAGCCTGTTAATGGTCGTATAAACCCAATTCCTTCTAAGGGTCGACTGGGCTTTCCCGGAGCCCCATCCTCACCAAATATGAAGGCCCAAATATGGGATACAGGGTGTTAGCCAGCCCCTTGAAAGATATCCCATTATAACTGTATTATACGAGATTTCCTATTTTCGCTAGTCTAGCTAAGCCTGTTAATGGCCGTGTAAACCCAATTCCTTTTGAGGGTCGACTGGACATTCCCAGGGCCCCATTCTCACCAAATATGAAGGCCCAAATATGGGATACAGGGGGTAAGCCAGCCTCTTGAAAGATATCGCATTATAACTGTATTATACGAAATTTCGTATTTTCGCCAGGGTAAGTAAGCCAGTTCATGGCCGTGTAAACCCAATTCCTTTTGAGGGTCTACTGGGCATTCCCGGGGTCTCATCCTCACCAAATATTAAGGCCCAAATATGGGATACAGGGGGTGAACCAGCCCCTCGAAAGATATCCCACTATAACTGTATTATACGAGATTTCCTATTTTCGCCAGGCTTGCTAAGCCTGTTAATGGCCGTGTAAACCCAATTCCTTTTGAGGGTCGACTGGACATTCCCGGGGCCCCATCCTCACCAAATATGAAGGCCCAAATATGGGATACAGGGGGTAAGCCACCCCCTTGAAAGATATGCCACTATAACTGTATTATACGAAATTTCCTATTTTCGCCAGGCTTGCTAAGCATGTTAATGGCCGTGTAAACCCAATTCCTTTTGAAGTTCGACTGGACATTCCCGGGGCCTCATCCTCACCAAATATGAAGGCCCAAATATGGGATACAGGGGGTTAGCCAGCCCCTTGAAAGATATCCCCATTGCAATAGAATTTGATGAATTTCTTACCTTTTCGCCAGGCTAGCTAATTATGTCAATGTTCAGGTCTGGTCAGCAAGATATGATTTTTAATATATAACTGTTTCTTAACATTGAAAAGGGAAAGTTTATGTGGAATTTTGAATTTACGTTTATTAGCATGTTTACGGTAATTTGAATAGCGAACCGACCAGAGAATTCTATTCGCTATTCGAATAGTGAATAGCGAAAAGCGAATAGAACTCCAACTTCTGAATGCCTAGGTTCATTTGCGTAAATCAACGCACCGGCGAACATTTGAAACTAACCTGATCATAAATGCGAAAAAATTCGAAAAATTAATAACTTTAACATCTGTTAATAAACAGGTAGTTGTGTTGAGCTCCATGAATGAAAATTGCTCTGTTTGATGGAATGGTACAGTTAGATTTGCACGATAAAATTACATCCCGTCTCCCAATGTCTTAACTTCATATAATGGAATACTGATTGAATCTAGCACTAACCCGATCGTAAATAAGAGCCACATTTAAATTAATAAGTAATACGTAAATACATGTTAATAAAAAGTAACAAAAGTAAAATGTTATCTGTAGAGCACCATTATGAAGCTACACAGGAACTTTAAAACCAATTCACAAAACCATAACAAATGAAAATGCAACTCTAACCGGGGCATTATAAAGTAATGCAAACAAAGCAAGGCAATCATTGGGGGTAGAGATGACCCAGGGGTCATGTGATGTCCAAGTTCAAAAGAAACAACAATATATATGGTTTAGGGTTTGGGATCTCACCACTTTTTCAAATTATTTGGACATTTCCTGTTTCAAGGGCAGCTGAACATTCCCGTGTGGTCATGACCTACATACATGATGCCTCATGACACAAGGAACAACAATATATATGATTTAGGAGTGGGAATCTCAAAAATTTTCAAGATATTCGGGCACTTCCTGTTTTAGAGGAGTCAGGATCAAATCTCAGGCTCATGAACTACATGCAATTTGATGTGCAATGACAAAGGAACAAGAATGTATATGGTTTTGGAAGCCGCCCCTTACCTGCGCGAGTGCCGATCTTGAAGCGGTGGGGCTTACGGCGGGGAACGTGCGACCTCTCCGCTAAGATGACAGGTCCCATATTTAAGCACTTCCTGTATTTGGGGGTCGGGACCATTTTTTGGGCACTTCCTATTTCAGGGGAGTCAGGACCACCGCCAGAGCTCATACAGTACATATTATTTGATGCCCCTTGACACAAGAAACAAGATAGGTATGGTTTAGGGTTGGGGATCGCAACAGTTTTAATGATATGTAAGCACTTCTTGTATTTGGGGGTTCAGGACCGCCCCCCGGTGGTCGTTCCCTCCAGACCGTTTGATACGCCACGACACAAGAAACAAGAATGTATATGGTTTAGGGGTCAGGCTCCCAACAATTATTTTTGATATTTGCTGTTCCTGGCGGTATGGGATGACCCCCAGGGGCTGGAACTAATGTATCTTATAAATCGATTGAACAGTCAATATATAGGTTTGTGAAAACCTTATGTCAGTATCTCTGACCGTTTCTAGTTATAACTATTAACAATAGAGTTTACAATTTCCAATAGGATTCTATTTTGAACCCTTTAACCCCTTAAAATGTGGTTGGCCAAAAAATATTTCATTCAAAAGGATCGCTAAAGTGAAATGATAAAGATAAATAGGAACAAAATTTAAAGTTTAAAAATCCGACTTATTTGTTTCACTTCCGGTGATGACTGGAACTAGATTTGTTGCTCAAACACATACCAGAGGTGAAAATAAAATCAGGAAAAGAAACATCTCCACATATGAATAGAATAGCAATATTCATGTTTTACCATTCCAATGCTGTTTTATATGAAAATTCTATCCAAAATTACATAATTAGAAAATACAAGTTTGTTTGCATCCGATGACAACAGGGACCGACTGACAAATTATTGATAACTATTATGCAGATTTTTATGTTAATCCTATCATAAGGGAAACTTTAATTGATCAATCACTTACCGTTTATGAGATCTCGCGCATACAAAATGAGAAAAAAAGATCTTAATGAGATATCTGAAATATCTCAACGGAAGAGAAAAAAAATCTTTTATTCAAAAGGATCGCTAATTTGCTTTAGAAAAAAAACTGAACAAAGTTTTAAAATTCATCAAAAATTCGACGACCAGAAGTGAAGTCATCATTTCAAATATGCTTATTTATAACTCTATCTAATCTTTATTTAATCTAAAATTTTCAAGAACATCTATTCACACATTTTTGACACATTACATTTAAAAGGAAAAAATCTTGGTAGGCAATGGAAGACCTTTATATTAAGAACTGAGCAAACAAAGAAAGTCTTCAAACTTCTTTCAATTGGAAAACGAAGTGGGGACAGAATGACTGATAAACCGTGATAAAGACGAAAGTCCCCCCTTCTGTGTTTTCGCTTGATATCCTAATGATGTAATCTGTTATAATTACCCATAAAACAGACAAGGTCCCCATCTCGTTGTGTTTAACTTTGCCCCGGCCTCAAGATAAAATTCCACGAAGACATGCGACCGATGACATCCTTTATCATACCGGGTATAAGTTCGTCTAATGTGATCAAAGATACTGTACAATTCTTCCTCGGGTTCCTGAAGATCCACACACTGCCGACGACCTTGAAAACCATTTACATTTGCCCCTGTGTATATAACAAAGATAAGTTCATGTCAAGAAATGACGTTAAATAACAAATCTACCCCCTCCTCTCAAAAATAAAATATGTTGATTAAATGAGAATAAAAAAAGATGAACATGCACTTGAGTTAAATCATTTGATTTGAACTTACGAACAGCATATTATAAAACATGCATTGAGAACCATTTTATTACAAATTCAGACAAATAACGTAATTGTAATGATGATGTAGATCATTGATGAGATGTATAAAATTAAAAAAAATTAAAAAATCATTCCTTTGTTTTATTCCATTTATATGTAAAAAAAAAAAAAAAAAAAAAAAAAAAAAAAAAAACGAGCTCTACCTGAATTTAACAATAATTTAACTATTTCTGCATCTCCAAGATTTGTTGCAAAGTACAATGGTGGGACGCCCTCTTCGGACGGAAATTGCATATCCTTAGGACGTATTTGTAAGTTTACGTCTGCGCCAAGTTTTATAAGTTCAGTGGCTAGTTTTAAATCCCTATACCTGAAATTCAGTTGAATTGGTGCATGTATTGCAAACAGCTGTCAAGTACGTCGTTACGTTATTTTGAAACTTTTCAATCACAACATAAACAAGAATAAAATCTTTATTATTTAATCAATTTCTTAAAAAATCAATCATGACATTATTTGATTATGTCCCATTTTACAGAAAAAAAAAGATTTATTTGACAAGGTGTACATGATTAGCCCAAAATGTGCGAATTAAGTATTTGTTATAAATTAAAAGGAAAAGACATAATTCTTTCGTAGAAAAGATGTGATATATTGTGATTTCGTTTGTCTATGCACCATTTAATCCCAGGTATTATATAGGATAAAATGAACTCACATGCAGGCTATAACTAATGGAGTATATTCTTTGTGAACTTTCATGCCATTCTCCTCTGTATATCCAAACATTCGCATCCTTAAGGTTACCTTATTTATGATCAGAGTGTCGACACTTTTTAATCGCACTGTAAAACAAAATCCTTAACATACAATCATATAAAATACAAAAAAAAAAAAATACATTAGGCCTAATAATTTTTTTTAATTCTGTAAAAACCTCTTTCAGTGAAAACTATACATTTGCCATGTGCATGATTAAAGTTCAACATACTTTTCATTAATATACTTACGAGTTTATTTCGTCAAATTTTCTTAAATTTAGGGATATTAATCATAAAATAACTTTCTTTGCAATCTAAAAGCATTTTGGTTTTAAAAATTGCTCATGTTCAAGCATTAATTTCCTTCGAATTACTGACCAATATTTTGAGAAAACTGTTTACATACCGAAAAAAAATTGTATAATTTAAGAAGTATTATATTCAATTATGCTTTAATACAATTAAAAGAATTGAACCCCGGGTATTATACCTGTATGTATTTTGTCTTACAGTCAAGGAACACTAAACAATATTTTTAACAGAATACAAGTCTGTCTGTTTTACAAAGTCGCTGTAAAAATAAAAAAATAAAAAATACAACATTTGCTGTAATAAAATGATAATTGATGGAATGTGCTAATCCATGAAGTAATTGTTTTGCTTTACTGATTACAATTAAAATATTTTTATTGAAAAAATGAGCTTTCTTTTTTGACTTGAAAGACATGTATATGTGAAACAAGTATTCCTTTCAAAGGAATGATCGGCATGTTGGCTATTATCTTTGGTCAGCTTTGTTAATGTAATGCGAAAGCATTCCGCTACATGTTTTGTTGATTTCCAATATAATTTTTTGAAAAAAAGATAAGATTGCATGTAAACGAAAATTGTCTGTCAAATGTTGATATAGGAAACTATTTGGCAAACTTTAAGGAGATGATATTAAACTTTGTTTGAAGATAACCAAAATACTACATTCAATTACCGTATCTTGTAACTTCTAAATTGTAATTAATCCAAAACCTAACTTTAACAGCTTATCTTTTTATTTACAATCCAAATATCATGTTTATCCCCGGACAATGGAGTATGAGTCTGTTTGGGTACGAGTCAGTTTGGGTACGACTTCACTTTACTCCGTTCCGAAATAGAAAGGCATGAATATGCTTTACTTTTAGTAGGCGAAATGTACTTCCGATAAATATTCTTACGCATACGTGATTAGAATCAGTTTGTATGTAACTGTATAAATGTTTTAATTTCAATGCATACGGATAAGAGTAACGTTTATTTAGTATTCTACGTGTAATTAAAGATTTAATTGAGGCTGTCATTGCAAAGAAAATAAAGTAGTGCAAGGCGCAATGCGTGCGCAAATAGTAAAATTTGCCGGATGCCTCATATGGACACAACTGTGATCGGCCGAAGCCGATCACAAAAATGAGATATGACTCAGACTTTATCAAGAGTGTTAAATTTGATACATGCTGTTTTGATGGTACATTTATTTTTATGATCGAAATAAATATAAAAATTTATAAGAATATAAGAATATAAATTTTGAAATCGTGCGGCCATCGTTTTTCATCAGTTAATAAGTTAAATGGCAACTGTTACATACATGAGTTTCTCACATAATACTTGATTAAAAATATAGATTTTAAATTTGTTTTTGTTTAACAAATTATTAGGAACAGCAAACAATTTAAATCGATCGAAAACGTGTTATGAAAAAGGGGATATACATATTGCGGAGATTCTGATCGGAAAATAACCAAGTTTACACAGGTTTTGTTAAATTTGTTAATTTATTTTTAATTTTATTTATTCTACAAGATTTCATAATAATAATTTAATTGAATTTAACATTATTTGAACCTCCGAGTTTGGGAGGATCCATGATTTGACGTTAGGGGCCGACAGTAAAAGGCAGTGGGTGAGGGGTCAGCTTTGAGGTCCTAGTCGATCGAGGGCAAAGCCCTCGTAGTGGCACGGGATGAAGTCCCTACCAGATCATGAATTTTAAAGATTTTACAGGGTAAAAATTTAAGTTTCTTAAGTAGACATTTGTACTTTTTCTTTTCATAATAAAAAAAATAAAAAAATATATGATTTGTTAGGAAATGCAGCCAAGCCATCAGAAGCATCTGCCTTAAATAAATTCTAAAAACATATCCTTTCATTTCTACATCTCTTTGTTTAATAAATGATTTTAAATTATATTATAATATTTATTTTAAGATTCCAATGTAAAAGGTTTTTAGCTCACCTGAGCTGAAAGCTCAAGTGAGCTATTCTGATCACCTTTTGTCCGTCGTCCGTCTGTCCGTCCGTCCGTCTGTCCGTCTGTCTGTCTGTTCGTCTGTAAACTTTTAACATTTTGAACTTCTTCTCTAAAACCGCTCGGCCAATTTCAACCAAATTTGGCACAAAGCATTCTTATGGGAAGTTTGATATAAATTGTAAAAATGAAAGACCAATCTTTATTCAAAGCGGAGAAAATCTTGAAACTGTAGAAAAAGGGGGGTGCATTTTTAAAAATCTTCTTCTCAAGAACTACCAAGTCAAATTCAATGTAATTTAGCATAAATAATCCTTATGGAAAGAAAAATATAAATTGCAAAAATTATGGGGTAATTCTGTTTCAAATCTGAGTTATTACGAAAATAATAATAAAGGAAAGGCGTGTTTCAATCAGTTTATAGCTTCGGGTTCGGTATTCCATGAGCACACATGATGAGTCATGGGTAGGCAAACGCGGGCCGGGGCAAAACAAAAGATTGGCAGTTATTAATATGCCAATCTCATTAAAATTTTGAGGATATGTTACGGACCAGTATATTTGTATTCGCTGTTAATATTGCTGCAAAACAATGCGTATTATGGATTTGACGATTGCCGATCTGCCCCGGCTTTTATTTTGCCCCGGCCCGGGTTTGCCAACCCATTTTACCAAGACTCGTGGTTAAGATAAACGGGTCGATCTGACAATGATGAATTAGTTTGTTGTGCAACAGTTCGCGTACGAAGGGGATCTTTGAAACATGCAAAATACATTGGTGCCGATTTTGTGAAGTAAATTGAGGTGAAATATTTCAATGCGTTGACAGTTTTCACATATGACGGTGGTGTTAGCTTGTTTTGATTTTCGTTTCGTTTTCATTATCTATGCTTTGTAACCTGGGAACTATCGCCTGTATTTTGTAAATTTTTACGTATCAAATCAAACGGAGACTTCGGTAAATCAGCCAGTTAACTGTTTACCTGCGAAAATTAAGCAAAATCTGATGTATTAAAAGAGTACTAAAATACTATTCATTCTATCGGTAATTCGGTATGATCTTTTGCGTAATATTAGATTAATGCAATGTGTTTTGTTGAGATGCTTAGCATTTTCTCGAGTTTATTCATAAATTTAAATAGAGTTTAATATCGCTGACGGAAATATGTAGGTATATACATGTATATGATTCATTTTGAAAAATAAATTGTGCACTTTATTTGTTATAGTGCATGTTTCTTATGTTTAATTGTTTACAATTTTTATTTACTAACCATATTTGAGTGTTAAGCTTCGAATTATAAGCAAGATACAGAGATTTGCTCACAATTCTATGTACACAGATCTGAGGCCATTCTTTTTTTCCACTTTAAATACTGAATAGGAAATACCAAGTTAAAAATCTTAAGCTGAATGTAATAATTTTTAACTCATGTGAACAAAATATGACTCAAACCTAGCAGAATTGTGAGCTCTGTATCTTGCTTATAATTCTACGATTGACACTGAAATTTTGGTTGATCATTAGAAATGTTTCGCTTAATGTTAAATACTTGTACAAAAAAATTAAAGGATGATATGCTGTATATAACTACTATCTGGGGCCCCCTCTTTATACAATGAAATGTGAAATCTACATCAATTTTGATAGTTTTTCAGACACGAGTAAATAAAAACGACACCGTTAAACAATTTCCATAGTTCTGACACATTTCTGTCGTGGGGATAAAGGAATTATCGCTATTTCTAAGAAAATATTACAGCGGAAAATTATCCTGGTCTGTAGCCATTTTTATTTTTGAATAAAGATGAAAATAATGTTTGGGCCTTAGTAAAATAGAGTGATGTGCCTGTCAATACTGTAACATTGATTTTTATAGTTCTTTAACATGTCACGTGACAACAATTTTCATTCCAGTGTATTCATCACTCAAATGTGAGTAAAGTTATAAAAGTCACACGAGTTTACGCCAGGTAAACAACAGTCATTTAATCATAATGGAGAAGACAAATTAAATTTTTGAATGTTTTTAATTTGAGGAATTGCGCGGATTGGAGTACAATTTTCTTCTTCACATCTATAGGATATTTAATAAAATGCAATAACTATTATATGATATTTTTAAAAAAATACAATAACTAGTAAGTAGTTGAGGAAGAAAATGTACCTATATGTTCTCATATATTTTGATCACTTTATAAAGTGGGGGAAGGGGGGGGGGGGGCAGAACGAAAATATAGGGAATTGGAAGTTAACAGTGTACCCCTACCAAATGTTAGTTTTATATCTTGCGTAGGATTTTCTTATTCTGGGTAAAAATAGTATTCCATAAAGATACAATGTCAAAGATTACGTGTATGCAAAAATAAGTGTAAAATTCGGATACTTTACAATATTTATTTTTTGTTATTCTACTGAGGGGCCATATGGCACAATATCTTTTGAACGCCCATTGTTGCTCAGGTGAGCGATGTGGCCCCATGGGCCTCTTGTCTTTATTTTACACAACTGGACACACATGCTTTCTATATAGAAAACCCTTTAGTTTCTGACCATGTTGATACATGTAGTTAGACTCACGAGTCGTTTATTTCCGTTGGTATCTTAAATTGGACAATTAAATCCGCCACTGTTAACCAAAAAATTACTGAGAAGGAACCAACATGAAGGACATTAAACAGATTAAGCAAATATATCGATATATTTTACACTGATTTTTTTTAACCAAGAATTAAATTTGTACGTTAAAATTTGTGAAGTATTACTTATACTCTACATGCGTGGATCTAGAGGGAAGATCGTAATGAAAACAAATCCGAAACCCGGATCCCCTCCCTTCCCCCATTCCAACAGAATATTCACACTTATTAATTTTGAATTCACAAATAACCAAAAATAGGGTTCAATTCCCCCTTGAAAACAAAACATTTCCTCAAAATCATACCCCTTACAAAAATTATCTGGATCCATGCAAGCTTAACACTTGCATGGTACTTTAAAATGTAGATTTACAATTTGTTCGCTTACGTGAGTTCCAGGCGTAACTTAATAAAGCGTCCTCATATTCTGGTGGTCCACTAAGGAAATGTTGCAAGATATTTCTCATCTCCAAACTGCAAAACATCAAGAAAGTTTCTGGTAGTCCACTAAGGAAATGTTGCAAGATATTTCCCATCTCCAAACTGCAAAAAATCAAGAAAGTTTGTTTGAAATCTATTTATCAATCCATTATATTATTGATTTGAGATCAAATACCTCTTTCAGTAAAGAAAGTAACTAGTGCGCCTACTGTGGTTTCATCAATATTCGTTGAATACCAATTTTCGTGGATTTCGTTGTTAAGTTTATCCATGAAAATAAATCTTCATTAAAGTGCAATTTCTACTCACAGTTTGTATTGATAGTGTTATTGGCCACGAATTTACGTATACTTGAAACTCTGATTTTCAATTTACCTACGAAAATTGATACCCTTGAATATTAATGAAACCACAGTATTTTTTAAAATAAAATAGAAATAGAAATCTTTTACTCTTTAATATTATGTATTTAAGACATATACATGATTGTACACTTGTTTGTTGATATCTCAAAATGAGTCAATAACTTCAATCCCAAAAATAAGAAAAGTAGATATTCTATTTTACTTGAATAATGTATTTGTTCCGTTTTCAAAGTGATTCTTAATAGAGAGACATTTGAAAGTTTCTACATATCTCTAACGTAAACAAAACAAAACTTAAATATGTCTATTTTAAACGTAAAAACGTATTTTTTTTCAAAAACGGAAGATATTTTTCAATTTGCTATACCTTTTGAATGGTCAATGATTTATCTACTAGTTTTTAGGGACAGTTCTTTTTCTTTCTTTCTTTTTTTAGAAATATCACGCGCTTTATAAATAAAAATAACACCTTTACCATGTTTCAACAAGTTTACGTTATATATTTTTCTTTATATGTATTAATCATTTTCATTTCTTGGGGTTAATGTTTATTGGTATCAAACGTAGGGACGTTATTTCGTTGGTAGCAAGATCGTGTGAATTTTAGGAAATATTAAACAAATGTTTGTATATACGTTCGTGGGACCCACGAAAGTCACAAACATTGGTTCCCCACGAACAATGATGAATCCACAGTATCGAAAACAAATTATTTTTCCCGTCCGGAGTTTTTTTTCGAACCAATGATAAAACGGGTTTCCATACAAATATGTTCACTAAAATGAATGATGATTTAAATTAATGACTTTACACGTCTTTTTAAGCTTTCTTTCTGCAGATTCTTGTAAACGATAATTGTTATAAAAAATGAAAGTTTTCAAGTGGTGTTTTTATCAAGAAAGATTAAGATAAAGCTTACATACTTACATGTTACTAAGATCACAGGAGAAGAAACTGAAAATGATATTGTGCAGTACACTTCATTTGTTTATATAGTCTAATTTTGTAATGTGTCATACCAAATAAAAGTCAGGTGACATTCTAATTTTTGAAATGACAATTATTTCCCCACATGCATGACTACACATATGATATATGAATTTTTTTATATACGTTGGAAAGCAAAGTGAAAACAAAAATGTTATGGGCACCGAAATTCTCTCCAATTCTTTAATCCTTACCCTTATTTTGATAAGTGTATAGAAGCCATGAAAGAATATAATTTCCTTCTATATCAACAAATTCAGTTTATACAAGCCTCGGAAATTATTGATACATTTACTCTTATAACCTTATAACATGGAAATATAGAAATTCACCAGAAGGTAAACCAGAATGATTCTAAGTAATGTAAAAAATTAAACCCAGATTTGACCATTTGAACAGTTTGTAGTTATCAGGAGTCGGTACTGTTTTCGCTCGACGAACAATCAAAACTGAATGTTAAAAAATCTTTTGTTCATTTCTTGTAAGCTGAAAAACTTGCCAGCGACCCGGAGCAACCGCAAAGTATTCGCAACGTCATTTTGACGCGTCTCATTTTTTTAAAACAACTTACAAAATAATCGAAACTTTATTTCTCATCTTTTTATCATTTTACGAAGCCAGCATTTATATACTTTCTCCGTTGTTGATTTTTGATGGAATGTTTCTAAATCAAGGATATCCTGGTTCCAGATAATGAAGCAGTCGTCCAGGTATCTCTTCCACGTGTTCTTGATGTTTTCAGCCAAGTTTGGACAGAAGTCTTTAGCTATATTATCATATAATATAATATGATTTAGAAACATTCCATGAACTTTTAAATAATATAGACCCTGACATCAAATTTACGATTGAAGAAAGTCAACATGATATTTCATTTTTGGATATTTGTATAACTCACGAGGGAGAGAGTTTATCTACAGACATCTACTACAAACCAACGGATACGCACCAATACCTCCATTTTAATTCATGCCACCCAAGGCACACAAAACGTGCGATTCCATACAATTTAGCTCGGAGGATATGCACCATAGTGAGCGATGAAAAGAAAAGGAACCAACGTCTGGAAGAAATGAAAAAATATCTTCGTAACCAAGGATACCCGATAAAATTAATCGAAGATTGAATTATGAAAGCTAAAAATCTCGACAGAAAACAATTAATTAATCCTCCGTCCCCTGATGTAACAACACAAGAAATCCTTCCATTTGTTACCACCTACAATCCGAAAAATAAAAACATCACACCGTTTGTTAAACATCTAAACGACGTACTCAAAACAGATGAAAGGATGTCTAAAGTTCTCGGAAATTTCCGCGTAATAGAAAGTAAAAGACAACCTAAAAATCTGAAACGCATACTTTGCAAATTAAACTTATGGTAGCAAGGGACAGTTTCGGATAAAGTACCCGGTCAATATTTTTGTAAAATTGAGAGTTGCTGTACTTGAAGGCTTATGAGTGTTGATAAAATTCATGAAATTATTTTTAATGATTATCATTAGTTAGAGGGATGTCTCTTGTTGAAATTGACATGCAATATGTAGGCCCCATATGTTAGGTACAGGAGAATCAGAAGTAAAATGCGAAACCGCGGCTATGACTGTTGTGTTGACTTTAAACAGTGAAATTGCAAGTGACAGACGGGAGGTAAAATAACAAGAAAAGTAGGTGGATGGGACATTGTAAACTATACACCGGTAAGATTCTGACATATGATGGTGCAACATGCACACGGTACGGAAGGTCAACCCTTTGCAGGGAAATAGCTGGGGGAGGTCTAAAAAGCTGAAAAATCATGAAAAATTAGCAAAATATGAAAGGGTAAAAATCTCATAAAATCCAGTATGTAGAAAATTTTACAGGTTTTGACTAGCAATTTTCTTCAGAAATTAGTGATTAACCCTATAACAAGTGAATTAAAGGTATTTGTGCTCAATGGGAAATGAGGAAATTCTAGTTACAGAGTTCCGAAGACACACATCCCCTGGCTACAATGAAATTTATCAAAAAAACTGTCCCGTGCCACCTATGCAATAACAATTTGCATACAGTAAGAAAATGTCCAGATCAACGATGTGGAACCTGTCCATATTTAAAAGAAGGAAACATCTTTAAAATCGGAGAGCGGGAATTTAAAGTAAACTCCAGCATGACGTGCGGAACCAAAAACTTAATATATTGTATAATATGCGGGGGATGTGAACAATACTACATCGGCGAAACCGGAACTTCACTCCGTACTAGGATCCGAGTTCACAAACAGCAAATACAACATCCGGAATACCGTAAAATAAAAGTTAGCGAACATTTAGATATTTGCGGGAAATGCCATTTTACCGTGATTCCGCTTTATAAATTTTATAGCGACAACGTACTTGAAAGGAGAGAAAAGAAAAACATTTTATACGAACTCTCAAACCATCTTTAAACAGTGATATAGCAAAAAATTAATATGTATCTGTATTTACTTTGCTTAACTATGCAATAACATGAACGTTATAAACTGTTTCCTTATACTATATTGTGACGTCATTGTATTGTTTGTATAACGTCATGAATTTTAACGTCACTAACGTCACTTGTTTTTAAATGTATTGTAAAACGTCTGAGGAAGAAATGAAAGCGCTTACGTTTTACGATTAGTGTTGTTAATTTTTTTTCATTTTAATATATATATATATATATATATATATATATATATATATATATATATATATATATATATATATATCATATTGATTTTATTGTATTCATTTGTATATTTTCTCTAAACGTGTCTCTTGAAAGACAAATAGTCAATGATTGATATGTTACTAAGCTAATCCGATAACAATCAACAGGTCAAAAGTACATCAAATAAAACACAAATTCTTGAAATAGTCTCAAGATTCGCTTTATTAAGTTGTGTGGGCTTTAAAATAGCGTACATTACAAAATATTCAAAATATGATCATTAAACATTGGTGCAGTGGAGTATACAGTACAATGTAGTTCTGAAGGTCTTCAAAACAACTAGAGTGGACCAGCAAACGTATGTTTATTTGCAGGTGTTAACTTACGTGAGTTCCAAGCGTAACTTAGTAAATCCTCTTCATTTTTACACACTGGTAGCCCACTAGAAAAATATTGCAAGATTTGTCCCATCTTCGAACGAACGGCAAATCATTCATGTAAACAAGTTTTTCCCAGCTTTTTCTGATTGATGAAGCTTGTACAGTATATAGATGAATATAGTGTTTGTTACACGAATGATTTTACGTACAAGATTTGTTTTATCAAATAAATAATTATGCCTACATAAAAAGGTACTTACATGAAAATAAAGTCACAGGTGTTATGATCCGCGGTGTGTGATTGTGTACACATTTATCTGTATCATGATGTTGATTTGTGAAATGCGTCATACCAAATTAAAGTCAGGCGACCGACAAGTTTCTATTTTTAAAAATGACAACTTTTTTTCTTTGCATGCAATGTCACACACAAATAACTTATTGATTTAATATATACATAGATATACAAACACTAACCCGCATCATTAGTCAAGCACAAGAATAAAATCAAATAAAAGTTTTAAATGTTTGATGCCATAGATATATAAGGCCATTGTAAGTGTTTTCTTTGTTTAGCGTCCACCCAAAACTCAAAAACCTATCTTTCTATCAGGAAAAAACCACAAACCTTAGAAAAAACACACATCTTTAAAGGTTTAACAAAATAAAATTAATAATATATTTTTTCATTTTGTAACAAAAATAACAAATAACCACTATGGTTTCCATTTTGAATGTTGTTATTATGAATATTTGATTTCCGATTCGATTTAAAAATGCGATCCCAAGCCCGACATATGAAAAAGCGATCTAATTTTATGAAAAATTATTGGTTTTTTTTAATTTTTACATCTCAAAACCAATCCGTCCGCGGACGCTAAACATAGAAAAAAAAAACTTGGAATGGCCTAAAGGCGTGCGAATATTGATGAGCTTTTCGTAGCGAATCAGATTAGGATTATCAATATTTGACAGCTTGTTTTGATGAGCAAACAATAGTTCATTACATCCCACCAAAAGTCAAAACACTTGTGAAATGGCTCAAATAAAACTTAAATTGTCATAGCGTGCTAATAGTTTTTTTTTCAATCTTTATACTGAACAACGCGAACAAAATGTTACATGTATACACATGAAAATAATAACGGGATTGGCGCAAACTACAACAGCGATAGGTTGTTTTTTTAAAGCAATATGAGCTGTATTTTTTAGAATTTTATTTTGCTGCAAAAACCTGCTAGTATGATAAGTCTGCATGTAACTTAAACTTTTATGATAAATAAAATTTGAAAAAATTATTAATTTTTGTCAGAGGAAAGATTTCTCTTCTAAGGAATATATAGCAGATCAATTTTTGTACAGGACGACAATAATTCAATTTTGCTCCAATTAAGGCTTCTTTACGAGCTTTTCCACAAAAATATGGCTAACAGAAATTTACAAACCATGATATTTTTGTCATTTTGGTAGAAAATAACATTTCGTAAAAAAAAAATTTTTCAACATGAAAATTGCAGCTCATATTGCTTTAAAGTTAAAAAGAAAGAAAGTATAACGAGAGCATGAAAGTGGTGTTTAGTTTAGATAACCATTTACATGTATACGTACGTACAGTAAGTACAATGTACACTACTCAATACTACATGTAAAACATGAATGACAATAGATACATGTACAATGCATTATTAATCGATATAGTTTCATGGAATACACTGCATTAAAAAATCTTTTCGGAATGAAAAAGAAACTTAAGCAAATTGGATAACCATCTTGAACTAGACTTAAAGTTCAGCGATCTGTACACACGTACGTTTTGCTGTCATAATGAAAAACTACCAATATGATATCTTTTCATGACAATTCACGAGGCCTATTTTTGTTAAAGCGGATGATGATTTTTCCATCTTCTAAAACATCAACACCAACCCCCCCCCCTCCCAAAATAAAATAAAAACAAGGTAAAATAACCCTACATAAATAGTAACAGCTCTTTTTAAGAAATGTGTGTTTTAAATTACGGGTAATACTTACGAATAAAATGGCTTGACGAATGACTAACTATATATTAATGATTATATCTAACGTGTACGGTATTGGGCAGAAAATAATTTTTCAACAAATAAGTGATCGTATTTTTAAATATACCTATTCTTATACATATATATAAATTGCATTTAGAGATGTACTCGATTTAGCGGAAATGGATTTCAACCAAAAAACGCTAAAAAGTATACACAGTCAAATGTAAAACGTTTACAGTAATACATGTACATTCATCCTTGAAAATAAGGATACTGTTGGCGTACTGCCTTGGAAAAAATCAATTTATGCATTAAAAAAATATGCAGGTGTTCGTGATTGCATTTGATTTGATTTTCTTTGTCCCATAAAAGTGTCATGTACAAATTTTTATTTTAATGAAACTTAATTTTTGTACAGGACAGTATGAATATAACGACAATTATTGTACACAGTCCAGGTCGCAGTAAATCTTTCACTTAGTAAAAGAATTGTGTGCCTAGGTTTAGGGTAATTCTCTTAGTCAAAATTCATATTTTCAAAAGATAATATAAAATTGTAAATAATTCGAGAGTGAAGGAATTTACTCGAGTCATAAAAACGACGGAATACATTGCGTGCAAATTCAAGCGCCTTTGATTTTCAAACAAAGTTTTTAGCCAATCAGGCAAAGGTTTTTTTTTCTATCACTCTTAACAGAGAATGTGTCAAAGAGCCTCCAAACTACACAAGTCCCTAAAAAATTAGCAGAGTTGCAAGCTTTTCATTATCCCATTTGTGGTTATATGCATTCGAATACATGTAGCAAATTTTCGAGTTTAAAATTGAATCTGCTACCGGATATTAACATCTTCTAAGCTACTCTTTGACAAACATACTGAAGAGAGGAACGTTTTTGCCGCTATTCGAATTGATGTAAATGGTGTTCATCATAAAAAGTGTGCACATGGAATTGGTTTTTTATCCAACTTCGCAATTGGCCGTGATAGCGCCTTGTCACTAATTTCTATCACGGCAATTTTACATCTCTTCGAAACAATCCCAATCAAACGGATATACGAAATGTATATATATATATATTCTGTGAATTTAAGAAAATTAATGAGCTATCGATAGAAATGACACCATTAGTCTTTTTTTTTCTCTTTGAAAAAGTCAGAAATAACATGTTGCTGAAATTTTGCGCTCTAAAGTATTTGATGAGAGAGAGAGAGAGAGAGAGAGAGAGGTATGCATCGAATATAATCTATTTATGTAAAAATGTAAATATTGAGGTTAAAGAACAGTACTAGTCAAAATAATATACCACCTAGAAAAACATTTGATTTACTAAGTAACTTGATCATAATCTTCACAATAGTTGTCATGAGAACATTTGATCCTTTAAAAGTATTTTAGAATTATGTTTGCATTTTACGTATCAGTAAATAAATTTAAGATTTTGAATTATTTTCTCAAGGAACCCGACATTTATGAAATTGATGAAAGAAAAAGTGTTAAATATAAGTACAGTTTTACGTTTACCAATTTAACAACGAGCTGTGATAATAATTAAATGACAAAATTTAATAGTGATTTGGAAAAAAAAGAGTTTTTCATTTATTTTAAAGATAACAGAAATAAGCACATGTAGATAGTTATTTAAAAAATAAACTACTTTACTTTCTTTGGTGATTCATGCGGGACATTACGGTGACGACATTGCAGAAAAAATACATAACACGCAACGCGGGTTATGTAATTTTTTTCTGCAATGATCGTTACCTTCAAAACCCACATGAATCGTCAAAGAAAGCATTTTATTGTTTATATCTAAATCTTTCTTTTAACAAATTAATAAAACTGATTGTAAACAGTAAGTAAAATTCACTAAATTACTGTTAATGTACATCAGTAAGCTAGCTCAACAAAACGGTCAAATCGTCTCCTATCATAATAATTGTAAGTTAAGTCTGACATCATCACGCTTATTTCGTGTAGTCAGTGTTTTTTCTAAGGTCGCTGTAGGTTTTAACCAATCTATAAAACGGGGCGTGTGTATTTTAGTCCTGTAAGTTTCAGTTGTTGTAGGTTTCGACCAATTTATAAATGAGGCGTGTTGCTGTTTCTATATGAAAATGAATGTTCTGAAGGTTGTGACACATTTAAAACATTTGCAATCCACTCAAAGCCTTTATGTTGGAAAAAGATTGATCAGAATCAATACAGAAAACATTATTAAAATCATTTTTTTACCTGTGAAATAATATATGAGAGAATCATGCAAGAGTTCTACTCTGGCAAATTGTTTGCATCACAATGTCACATTTAAATAACACGAGTCACGTTTTTTTGTTCATATTTTTTCACTCTATCCGGCAAATACTTTTTAAAGAAATAACTATATACTGAGATTTCTAGTTGGAAAATAGCAGTAGATATTGTAAGTGATAAGTGATATGCGTTTTTCTGTGCTGTAAATATTGCATTTGTTTGGGTGGGCGGGATATGACACCAAACAGTAGAATATGCGAGCACGCACATATGAGAGCACGCACATGTAATAATGTCGTCACTTACGTAAAATGACGTCATTTTAAACCGCTTCGTGTGTCTATTAGTTTCATCACTTATAATTCTAAACTGATTAACAGTGCAAAATATTTCATTTTTTAAAGTAGTTGATCATTATTTTATTCAATATACTGCTATTAGCAAGAACTCGTTCGTATCATAAATAAAATATACATATACCATGGAATCAGTTGTGTCGCAAATGTTATTTTCTTAAAATTATAACGTTACATGTAACGTTAGGCCTATAGTCTGTCCCAAGTTATTGCTTCCATCACTTTTTGATGATTTTTAATTAAAATACACATACCTGTGAAAGGAATGCTGTTGAAATCGATAAAAGGGAAAATATCCAAGATATCTTCATTGACAAATTATCATTTTTCACTCATAAAAGTTCACAGGAACGAAAACAAATTTCTTACGGAGATTTATAATGGGAAATGTTTACATCTTTTCTCCATTCGGAAGTTCTCGGGACACCTCGCACAATTTTTCAACGTTATCATCCGGGCTTAATAATGGCTGATGCAATGCTAAATCTCCGTAGACTTTCTATTTTGGGATGTGTATTGAAAACTGAAGCGGTAGAGGGGGCGTTTCAAAACAGATAATCTGGACATTTTTCATATTAGTGGATGAACATAGTTTGAGCACAAAGGTATTTATGATTATCGAAATATCAAGCAAAAAGTGGTGGAAGCAAAAACTCGGGACAGAGTATAGTAATATTTTTTCTATAGTTAATTTATGAAAAGATCATATATAAACCATAGAAAATGCAATCTATAATGTTTAAAATATCCATTAATTTCAGTATTGCTATCTTTAAAACCATAAAATATGTATAAAATATCTAAAGTTTAAATCGGCCCAAAATCGGCCCTGTGGCACTCTACGCAACTGTGTGATCGGCCCAAAATCGGCCCCGTGGCACAGAAGTGGTTAAACATTGGTTCAGTGGAGTATACAGTACAATGTAGTTCTGAAGGTCTTCAAAACAACTACAGTGGACCAGTAAACGTATTAACTTACCCGAGTTCCAAGCGTAACTTAGTAAATCCTCTTCATTTTTACACACTGGTGGCCCACTAGAGAAATATTGCAAGATTCGTCCCATCTTCGAAGGAACGGCAAATCATTCATGAATTTTTTTTAGAATCTAATAGTAAATACAAAATATTTATATCTGTTTTGAATCTTTAACAATGTGATTTTTTCTCAATTTTTAATTATCTTGTAGTTTGTAGGAGAATCCGCCTTTCTTATGATAAAAATATTTTAATTTCTAGACAAAAATATGTACACCAAGAACATGCTCTTAGTTTTGTTAGGAAAATCAACGTAAGTTTGTAGGAGAATCCGCCTCACTTATGATGAAAATATTTTAATTTCTTGACAAAAATATGAACACCAAGAACATGCTCTTAGTTTTGTTAGGAAGTCAAAATAATGTCTCCTGTCCTAAAAGAAATTTCTAGTCATTGATAAAATGGGTTTCCATACAATTGAATTATCATCAACGTTTACTGAATTTGATATATGTAAACAAGTTTTTCCCAGCGTTTTCTGATTGATGAAGCTTGTATATAGATGAATATAGTGTTTGTTACACGAATGATTTTACGTACAAGATTTCTTTTATCAAATACATAATTATGCTTACATAAAAAGGTACTTACATGAAAATAAAGTTACAGGTGTTATGATCCGCGGTGTGTGTTTGTGTACACATTTATCTGTATCATGATGTTAATCTGTGAAATGCGTCATACCAAATTAAAGTCAGGCGACCGACAAGTTTCTTTTTTTAAAAATGACAACTTTTTCTTCTCATGCAATGTCACACACAAATAATTTATTGATTTAATATATACATAGATATACAAACACTAACCCGCATCATTAGTCAAGCACAAGAATAAAATCGTTAGCCATACTTTTTTTGTAAACAGATTTACGGCAGCCATGACGTGGTATTATTATCTGGATAATACCGTGAATAACACGACAACAGATCTTAGAACGGACCTGACAAGAAGCAAGGCTCACCAACAGGCAAAATGAATGTAATATTTCGTATCATTCTATGTTGTCGACCTTCTCGACCAAAAACTTTAAATAAATTTGGTGAGATTTTTCATAGTATATATCAAAACAAATGAGACTCATGGAAAAAAATTAATTAAGGAATAAGGAAACATTCTTTGAGTATTATGAGGTGATAGTTTCGGTCGGGGCGTGATCAAATTAAATAAAGCCCGAAGGGCTTTATGATAGATTTGATCACGCCCCGACCGAAATTATCACCTCATAATATTCAAAGAATGATTCCTTATTACTTATATTTATATAATTTAAGCCATTGTACGATTAAATATTTAAATATAAATAAGCAAACCCCGTTGGCGCCTCAATTTGGCGTCATTTGAAGTTATAGGTTATATAGTACAAAATCGATACGTAGTGTTATCACAGGCAAAGACACTGGAAAATGTAAATATACATAGTTATATATATATAAAAAAAATCTTAACTGAATTATTAAGACTAGCGTTAACGAATATTTTCAATACTCAATTGCAATATACAACCGATGTAAACAATAACATTATAGGAGCTTTTCTTCAGAACGAAGATTTATGAGCACCTTAAAGTTATTTTATCCTGTATCTGGTCATTTATGGCAGTTATATTACCCATAACAAATAGATGTACCTTAGAAATTCATTGTTAACAATAACAATGGAAAATAAATTTAAATTCCAGAACTTGCACATCTCAAACTGTGATCATGCTTTTTTAATGCAACCAACTGTCAGTGAGTATTTTAATTGATATAGTAGAATATCTACCCCTAATTTTGACCAATTTTTCAAATGTATCGTATCAAAATCAATCTTCATTAACATAATTTTATAAAGAAGCTGTCTTTCACATTATTCTCAATTTTAGTCGTCATTGTCCAATAACTATTCATCTATGTCGTCATTATGAATTGGGTTAATTTTGAAAATATATTCGTTTTTCCTTCCTATTTTGCCTTTTTGGAGTTTAAAGCACAAGTACGATTTTATCATATGATTTTGTTCATATTTTTATTCATATCGTAGTTTAAAATCATTATGGTGATTGCGCTCAATGTTCCCCAGTCGCAAAACCGTCGTTAAAAAATAAACATAATATGCTCCAAAACTCTAATTTATCAAAATAACACAATCTTCTTGACGTTATTTTAACATTTTAATGTCACTGGAGTGATAAGCTTTAAAATACTTAATTTCAATATGAATTTAACTATCATCTTCCTCATTCTTAAAACTCTTTGTGGAACTTTAACTTTGGGGGCGAGAAATGAATAAAACCGCATATAGTCGTGTGTAAAAAAATGCTGACGATTTTCAATATCTTTTTTAGGATGGTTACGTTTTATTTATTTTTGAATACTGTGCTTTTTTTCAAAAATAAAAAACCCAGATGTAAATTCTTTGTTTTCAAATATTTATTGACGCCTTTTGAAATCAAATCGCATTGTGTTTTCAAACATAGGCTCTACAATGTATAGTGGAGCTTTCAATGACGATAATATCATGTAGTTTTAAGTAATCTTTAAGTTGCGTTGGAATACGTAAGGTATCAATTGCTGGAAAAATCGTCGTATCCTTAGTAAATTTCCTTAAACGTTCTCTTATTGCTGATCTGCACATCTGTTTCAAGCTGATAGGTTCGTCGACATTTACGTTAACATTTTTCAGTTCTTCTCTAATGAAATGATTGTTTACGTCGACGCTAGTAAAATGATACCCAGCTGCCAAAAACGTTTCCAATAAAATCCTAAACTGAATACAGTCATCATTCGATCGATAGAGATTATGACCAGAAAACTGGAACCAGACATCGCTGAGGTTATACATGTTTGGATCTACGCCGTGCTGTAGAAGTAAAATTGCTGTGTCACATTTAAAATAGGGACCAGGAATATTTAATGTCGTTGGGCGGTTGGCTTTGAAGATTCTCCCTCTCCTATATGTAACAAAAATGCAGAAAAATGTATATATGTAAATAAACCCCTAACAGACATTAACTGGATACTTTTTTCGATGATGAATAAGTATTTCTATTTGTTTCATTGAGGAGTATAAATTTCGGGGTGTGGTGTAGTTAAATGTTTTCAGATGATTGTTGGTGTGACTTTTTTTATTGCATTATATTCATTTTTTAATGCTACGACGAGCAAAAACAGTACCCGCCTCCTGAACACCAACTTTTCAATTAGCCAAATCTGCGCATCACTGACTCACGTATAGATCGAAGACAAACGATTTCGTAATATAAAATTGATTTTTAATGCTTATATGTGGTTCTACACTTTGAATTTTACTCATGAAAATACAAATCACAGGCGGAAAAGCCAAAGAGGTTTCCTTTTTTTTTGTCAAATATTAAGATTGTTAACTTGCTGCAGCTGTTTAGCTAATTGTGTACTTGACATATTGGAGCTGCACACGTGAGCTTTTCGATATATAATGTGTATTTCAGTACAGCGCAGTAACGCTTTACACGATTTGTGGGTGATGATATTCTTAATATCTCAATTCAATACCTTTCAAACGGTATAAACACGGGCCTTCAGCTTAACATAGCATTTTTAACATGAATTCTATTCAATAGAGCCAGTTGTTAACAACTGTTGTAAAATGGTTGGGAAACTGGTTGAATATATATATTTAATGAAATTAGAGCTTATATAAGTTAACACAAACTTGATCAGTTGAAAATGCAGATTTTTAGCGATTTGGTAAAGTTTATAAGTCTGATAGATATAAAATATCATAACAAGTACTTGATCTAATTGGTCGGATAACGTCGAGATGCCAGGCGCGGATCATCACATCAACATTTTTTAAACAGAGCATGTTCATTTAAAAATAATTATATTATAGACTATCTACATGTAATGAATTTATTCTGGTTTTTAAAAAATCAGATAATAATATATGAATACATAAACATATATTTTGAATAAATAATGAAACAAATAAATTTCACTGTGGAATCATAATTGTTCGTTGGGGACCAATGTTCGTGGATTTTAGTGGGTAATCCTTGCCCACGAATTTACATCCTCACAAACTTGTATACAATCATTTGTTTATTATTTTTAAAACTTATCCCGATTACACTACCAACGAAATTACGTCCCCACGAACCAGGAATATTTTGGCTTCCCACGAACATTGACCTCCACGAATAAAAATGATTCCACGGTATTTACCCATAAAACAGACAAGGGCCCCATCGAGTTGTGTTTAATTTTGCTCCGGCCTCTAGATAAAGTTCAACAAGGGTTGGAAGAGACGCTTGGGGTCGATTACAGTTCCTACCAGACCGGGGACCAGTTCGTACGACATCAAAGATACTGTACAATTCTTCCTCGGGTTCCTGAAGATTCAAACACTGCTGGCGACCTTTAAGACCATTGACAACCGCTCCTGACGTATAGAATATCCATGTGTCATTCTTATAAATAACGTTACAATTGTCAACATTTTAAAACATGCTTTAAGATACACTATGTTGTATGTTTTGACAAAATGTATTTTTTATGGTATATGTTATTGATAGTCAGAACAATTGTGTAGAATTATATGTTTCATTACTATTCAAATAAACAAAAGAATCTATACCTGAATATAACAATAACTTGACTATTTCTGCATCTCGAACAGCTGTTGCATAATACAACGGTGGGACGCCCTCTTCCGATGCAAATTTATTTTCCAGGGGACAGAGGTTTACATCTGCGCCCAGTTTTATGAGCTTTGTGGCCAGTTTCAAATCCCTATACCTGAAATTTACTCAAATTTATACATGTACAGGGAAAACAAAACATCTGCAAAGTACGTCAGCTTGTTACCTTTTTTACTTTCTAAAAACATTAACAAGAATGAGATTAATATATTTTGTGAATTTTTCAAGAGAAAAAAACCCCATAATTTATTATACGAATTTATTATTGCCCTATTTTGAAAACAAAAATGGGAAATCTGACAAAGTGTCTCTTTGATGATATATACATGTACATGTTTAGAATGTGTTTAGACTAAATGTACAAATTTACTGCATGTTATTAAACTACTAGTACTTAGGATTCTTTTGTTAAATAGATGTAATATTATTGGACTTCATTGTTTATGTATAATTTAAGTCAAGGTAAAATCGATTGTAAAATTAACTTACAGGCATGCTATAACTAAGGGAGTGTATTCTTTTTGAACTTTCATTCCATTATCTTCTGTATATCCATACATACCACGCATCTTTAAGGTAACTTCATTTAGAATAACAGCGTCCGGACTTTTTAATCGTACTATGAAAACAAATTTTTATATAAACATAAAATCTAAAAATTGTTTACTAAAAAAGGGATTTTTTAAAATTCTTTAATTGCCATTTGTAATTTTATAAAATGAACATAATCTCATGAATTAAAGGCCGATATCTAGTAAATATGTAAATACATTTTAAAAATAATTTGCAATAAAAAAATAACTATAACATGTCGCAGATAAATTGTCATTTTGTAATGTACTATCACTGTACACTCACGTTATACAAGCAAACAAAATGTATGCATAAAATTGCATTTGGTTTTACTCTTACGTGAATTCCAGGCGTAACTTAATAAATCTTCTTCTTTTTTACACACGGGTGGCCCACTAGAAAAACGTTGCATCAGTTGTCCCATATCCGAACTACCGTAAATCTTTCGAGAAAATCATCAGAAACTATAAAGCAAGCCACGATACTTATTTGAGAATTGTTATTCAAAAGTACCCTTGATTTTAAAAGAAATATTTATCTTTTTTATCTTTTTGTAATCCATTTCATTTTCATGATATAGCCAATTACCTAGTTGCTTTTAGGTGTACACAGATAACGTTAAATTGCAAAAGGGTTTTTGTTGTTGTGCATTACTGTTATCTGGTTAACGTTATATATCACTTTGGTGTAATCGAAAGTATTATAAATTGAGTTCAACAACTCTCAGCCAGTCCTGAAGTAAAATACACATCTTGAAAAAAATAATCAGGGTTGTTTAAGAATTGTTGAAATTTCACGTGAAATTCACATGAATTAATTCACATGAATTTCACGTAAAAGGGATTTCACGTTAAAATTGTGTGAAAGTCATGTGAATTTTCACATGAATTTCACGTGAAGATGTTTCACGTGAAATTCACATGAAATAATTCACGTGATTTTCACGTCACACGAATTTCACGTGAATTTCACGTGAGGCACAATTGGCTGTGTAGCTCCTTTTTATAACAAACTCGCAATCATTTAACAACTGTATAATTATGACTAACACGCTCAAAGAACCAGAGAGCGCAGTTTTTATTGATATATAAATGTTTGTTTGTCTTAGATGAATTTAGGTTGTTTATTTATACCTCTACTTATATTATTTTTAAATTAATTGATAAAATGGGTTTCCGTACAAATATACTCATTATCATTCATCATCAATGTTCACTGATTTGAAAAGTTTTCTTATTAAAGGCTTAAGCTTGTAAATGCGTAGTGTTTGTTACACAAAAATGATTTTTAGGTAGACTTGTACATAATCATGCCTACATTTGATTACTTAAATAAAAATAATCACCCATTTTATTCAATGTGAGTGTTTGTGTTCACATTCATTTTACATGTACGTTAATTTCTGAAATGTGTTGTGTCGTACCAAATTAAAGTCAGGTGACAATCGACAAGTTTCTAATTTTTGATCATGAAATGACAACTATCTCTTTACATGCATGACCATGAAATATAATTTGTGGATTTGTTAACCTTTCTGTGTCCCATATCCTTAATACTTCAAACATCCACAGAAAATGTTTTGGGCAAAGAAATCGTAATCCTTACCTTGTTTTCGTAAATAGATGTACGGCAGCCATGACGTGGTCTAATCATGAATGGGTCTGACAGAAAGAAGCGCTTTACCCACATGCCAAATGTAAATGTAAGATTTCGTTTAATCATTTATTAGCTTATTTATTTGTCGACAAACAAAGTTGAATATATTTACATTCACTTTCTTTCCCTCTATTTAATTGTATTTATTTATTTGAGTGATATTTACACATAACACAGAAGACCCAAACACCAAATTTGGTGAGTATGAATACATTCAGTCTTTCTTCAGTATTTCTCATTTCTCGAAGATAATGACTGACTCTCCTCGCGACTTCAAACCGGATCACGACCTGATATAATACTTACGCTGATAAATATATCATTGATGAAAATATTTTTTAAGAGTTAAATGAATTCAAAAGGTTAATTTCCTAGTATACCAAACGTAATTTCATCAAAATACAATGAAATGAACTAAAATTATGCTATTAGAATTTAAAACCACATCTTTAAAAAATAATGGTACAATGTATAGATAAAATTTGTTAGAATCATCAACTAAAGGTATATATATAAAGAGAAAGAAACATTTTCACTCTGCAGAAACTATCAAAAATGAAATAAAGATCATCGATGTAGTAGGAAAAGTCAGAAAAGTTTACCATATGCATAAGGAGTAATCACATTTTGAACTAATTCAAATTTTCAATTTTAAATTTTCAAATGTTTATTATGTATAAAAATGTTAAACACATCAGGGGCATGCATTTTGAAGACAGAAAACTAGTAAATATCATTTTGTAAAGTTTTTCGCAAGATATACAAAGCTCATTACTCTTTCTTATGTTAAAAAAAATCGTATCTTGTTTTTGTAGACATATCAGTTACTGGATAAAAATTAAGGAAATAAAGGAAACTTGAAAAACACTAGACAGCGTTCAGCTATCAAACTGAAAATGATAAGTAACTTGCAAATAGTAAACAATCTAAATTAAATTAAGTGTTAACGTGTATTAATACTCAGTATACAACCGGTGTAAACGAAACATTATACAAACTATGTTTACAGTAGACACATGTGTGAGCGACGTATCTCTCAAGTATTTCGTCATTTATGGCATTCAGATTTTTGATTACCCATAACAAGTATATTAGAAACGCATTGTAAACAATACATGTAACAATGAAATGCAATACTTACACAACTCAAACTGAGATCATGCTTCTTTAACGCAATCAAAGGACTATATTTGATTTGGTCAAATAACTGCCCCCTAATTTTAACCAATTATTAAATTGTTTACATTTTATATGCATGGAGTACATAATAATTAGGCTTAGCCATAATATGTGTGCATTTTTGTCACTTACCAGTCTACGTACCTTAGTTCATTACCATGGTTTAAACAAAGAAGCATTTTAATGAATAATGACAATAGCAATCTGTCAACCATCTCAAAAATCCATAAAGCGAAATACGAATTTAAAGCAAAGCAACACGGACCTCTAAAAAGATAGAGGTTGGACCAGGTGCCTAGGAGGAGTATGCATCCCCTGCCGACCGGTCTCATCCGCCGTGTGCTCATTGCCAAGATCACGAAAAACGGAAGAAACCGTAGTCAGTCAGGTGTATACATAATAGTCTAACAAGTATGAAAAACGTCAGTCAGCATGTGTCCTAATGAAACATTGTATTTGCTGACAAGGTCACTGTATCGACCATAGAACTTGTATAAATATGGTTTTAATTGAGGTTCTTGATATTCTTGTTCCAACTACTTGCTTGTAAGCAGATTGCCTCATTTAATAATTGTTCATATGTAGAACATGCTCTTGCAGAACTCCATACACATTTAAAGGACATATCGCATGTTTCTAAAGTATGGAACATTTTACATTTTTTGCCTGCCTTGTGTATATATTAATTACTTCTAACAGTTTGTTTGCTGTATAAAACGGAAATAATCCATAATATCAATTTAATTCATAGCCCCGATCGTATAAAAACTCGTTAAGTAGATAGCGTGTCACGTGGTACGGTGATGTCACATGCGACCTTCTTCGAACAGCTGATTGTAAACAAATTGTAGGATTAGCATTATCTTCTTTAAATCTTTGACATTTTTTCTCAATGTACGATGTTTTTTTCATGTTGACTAAATTAAAAGTATCTTATCATTCAGTCTTACATTTTTTGAGCCACCAGTACGGATAAAAAACGATGTTATAGCCGAAGAAGTGACGATGAAGTCGGCAATAACGATCAAGTTGATCGACGTGTAAACATGGTAAACACCACCTAATAGGGATTTTAACTTTTAAAAAATCGGTTACAGGTGTTTATTATCAGAATCTACAATAATTTTGTTTTTTTGGCGTTCTTTATGACTTAGAATGTTCATTGTCGGAAAACCGTGGTGCACAAGAAGTTTGTTTCTTCGGCCGTAAGTGGTCATTCTTTACTTCATATTACATTGTATACGTAAATGTAGCAGAAAAAATCGTTTTCTTTAATTATTGTGATTTTCGTTAAGATCCCATCTCCGTTTTCTATCTATTTACGTATAAATGTAACCAACTTTGTCTATTTCTCGCGTAAACATTTAACTCCTTGACTTCTCCCACAAATACAAAAACAGAAATCTCACATACCATGCATACCGTACTTATGATTTCTGCAGAGGTGAGCTATGAATGAAGTAATCATTTATATAAAACCGACGCATACATGTATGTATAGTTTAACAATATCAATAAGAAAACGGCTAAAGAAAAGAGGCGGTATCCAAAATGGCGTCCTCTATTGTTATTTTCCTCCGATGAACTTGCGATTTTGTAAACAGGCCCCTTTGCATAAACTTGTATTTGTCTCTTTTAAAAATAAATACGATTTGTTTATGAAACTAAAGTTACTAAATATATAATTAATAATATTTGTATTAAATGTTTATTTATAAATCCTCTCGTCGACAGATAGGCCCCTATTTGTTGCAAGATTTTCGCATACTTTTGTAAGGGAAACTAATAAAAAAACAGTCAAAATCTCCATTTTTCACGGCTAGAACACCCGCAGGAGAAACAAAACACCATTATGTCCCGTTATCGGCAATATGATAGGTGATAATTAGTTTAATTGCCGTTTAAATCTAATCCAATTACAAAGATGGCTAACAGCACCTTCTCGCTCGAGGTCGCATATGACGTCACATATAATGGCGGGTAGATAGAGAGAGAAAAATATGCATATCGCGACATTTGAATTTCATCGCTTTCAAACTAACGAATTAGCTAGATTTTTTTATACAAACGATAATAAACTTCATTTTTAACGAGTATAGTTATGCATTGAATGCTTGTTTTTGGATGTCGTCGGTCCTATGACACACCAATGCGTTGCAGACAAATTGAATACCGCGCATTAGCGCGGTATGATAATTTGTCTGCACCTCATTGGTGTGTCATTGGACCGACGTCATCCAAAAATAAGCATTCAATGCTTATATTTATATTCATACTGATGTTATTTTTTTATAAAATATATTTGTATCATCGCTGTAAAGCCATTATATACGCTCTCATTCATGGATATGAAACATACATGGAACAGCCATAATAACATGTAATTTAGTACGCTTCCACGGCTAAAAATATAGTGCCATAAACTTTGTAGAGAAAAATCTTTTTAATTAAAAAGTAGATATAATTTTATGATTATTTTTCAAAAGTACATATCAATCTGGTTATGTAAGGTTGAACGTTCATTTAATCTTACAAAAATAAATATACTCAAAACACATGGTGACGTTTATATTTGTACTCATGGCGCATGATTTAGCAAAGTGTATTCATAGGAAATTGAACGTCGCAGATTGTCAATGCAAACATAAGGGGACATATACACTGAATGTAAATATAACGATTTTATCTCCTTTATGTCGTTTAAAGGGGAAGGCAATAAAGTGTGAAGGTGTGAAGGCGATAGTGCGAAGTTGCGATGGTGAAGAAGCATTAGTCGTATCGCCCCTTTGCCTTCGCATCTTTGCGCTTCGTCGTCGCATCCCCGAAGTTTAGCTTCTTCCCCTTCGCAACTTCACACCTTCAAATCTTTTACCAAGAAAACAGACAATGGCCCCATCGAGATGTATTCAGTTTTTGCCTCGGCCTCTTGACTAAGTTCGACCAGGGTTTAAAGAAGGAGTTAGTGGATTACATGGAGTAGAGAGTTAGACCCTTGCGGCCGATCACAGTTCATACCAGACCGGGAATAAGTTCTTACGACATCAAACTTAAAAATATTTTCCCGTACTTTACGGCTTTAAAGGAATTATATAGAAAATGAAACAATTTCTTTACATTTTATCTTAAATCATTGGAAAAGTAGCCCCAAAACCCGTATTCAATTTGACATCATTTTAAAGAGAATGTCAAGAGCTTGTTAAATGTCGTTTTAAGAGAGACTGTAGGCATTCTATATATATTTCATTTATAAAAATGGACAAAACTCCAAAATGACTTACTTACTTCTTTCATATTTTTTTGAAAATGGCATTTAAAAACATGATTGTTCATTGTATTTACCACAAATTTAAGCCCCGATACACCCTATGAAACAAAGTTTTAAAAAATATACTAGTATCTCAACTCATGAACTATTTTAGTTTGTCAAGCCGCCTTTAAAAATATATAATCATTGTTTGAAATTTGAAAGTTTATATCTTGTAATTTAATATATGATCAATGATATATATCATATTACTCTTAAAGCATGTATTAATTCATACTGTAAATACTTTAAGGTCAAGATCTAGTACATGAAAGATGCCTACAGGTTTATGAAATTCAAGATATAAATTCTTTCTATGGTGCTTCATAATAATAGCGTTGATTCTCACAATTGGCGCACGAGCAGAAGCGACAAAATATTCGTGGGAGGGAAAAAATTAGATATGGTTCGTAAACTGTTGCCAATATAATCGCATATGAAAAAGAACTCGTACGAAATTCGCATGATTCAGAGCGACCGTTGTGCGATGTAAACGCATTAAATCTTGCGATATATCTTGCGTCTATATGTGACTGTTGTACAATGAAAGTAAGTGTTGTAAGATAATGCGATAGGGTCGCACGAAAGACCAGATCATCGGACGATTGAATGTGCACCAATGCGATAGGACGAGCGACGCTCGTCCGATCATGCGTTTCATCGTACGAATGCTCGTACGAGTAAGAGGGGTGTATATACCGCCCGTTTCCGACGCTCAGTAGAAATAGTTGAATGCAAGAGAAGATACCGCCCAAGAAGATGACAAAAGCAAGAGCCAAAATCAAGGTCAAGGTCACGCGCATAGACAGCTGCGATTCATCTTACGTTTTTTAAAAATCTTGCGAGTACACAAAACGTTCGTACTAATGTTCGTGCGTTGCTTTGCGACAATTTGGATCGCATTCGGTCGCGTCTGAATAGTGTGCATGTCCACTATTTTGAGGAGACTTAATGCGACCTCAAATACGCTTGCAACGAATGCGAGAGCTCTTGCAACGGATGCGATAGCTCGTGCAAAGCCAAAACATTCCGATCGCAAAGTGTTGTAAAGTGCTCGTGCGCCAATTGTGAAAGGGGCTTAACAAACATGACTATATATTTTGCAATAAAAAGTTTTCCTACCGTGCAAAAAATATACATAATGTTAAACGTCAGTCAGCTTGTGTCCCAATGAAACATTGTTCTTGCTGACAAGGTCACTGTATCGACCATAGAAATTGAGTAAATATGATTTTAATATGATAATAATATTATACACTACCAGTAGACAGTATTCAGTATTCTGTAAACGTTATTTTATATCTTGATTCATTGTTAAAAATTATAAAAGCTATACACGCTATAATTTGCGTCAATTTTTAATGACAGTAAAAACGCATGTGTTTGTTTACTTATCAAAGTAATCTATATTCTGTAAATTTCAGTGGTCTATTCTTTTTAGTTACAAAGATATAGAATTTTTATTGTTTATTTTCATTTTCCTGACATGAAAGTAATGCCTTTTTTATGAATATTGATGAATAAAGAGCGAAACTGACCTCCTTGCGCATGCATATGTCCGCGGGGAATCAGGATTTTGGCCTATTTACATTTACAGTTTTAACAGTTGTTACTTTGAAATATATACATTTTTTATGAGTGTAATACGTTTGCCATTCACTGTACAATTATTTTTGAATGTATTAATAGGATAACACTCACACGAACTAAAAACATCTTTTAGGGGAAAACACACAAGCCTACGTCATTGTTCAAGGGAAGTACATGTATATACATGAACATGCTCACACGCTTGTCGTTTTGCGTTACTTATTTCGTACTTGTATATATGACAACTATGACATGTATTTATGCTTTACTGAAAAAATTATACCCTTTTCTTCGTGAAACTACAACAATTATGAAGATGTTGCCCCCCACCAACTTTTATATGATAGTCTTAAATTAGCTGTCGATATCACGTGATAAATTGAGATATATTAGAAGGCATTACTTTCCTGTAAGGAAAATAACTATTTTTTTATTGTTTAAAATTTGATAGCTTCTGATCGAGTTGGACATTATTATTAACAGCATAAAGGTAACTTTTGTAAGGAATCAAACACATTTATTTTCCCCGTCAATTAACATTGACGTAAATTATAGCGTGTATAGCTTTTAAACCTTTTGAAATATGTCAATATCACATTATTTCAGAAATGATACATTCATTCATTTTATTTTATTTCAATCTCAACACCATTGTACAATGGAACACAGAGATTATAATGATACAATATGTGGCATTTCTTACTAATTAACAACGCATGCGTAAGCGAGAGAGTAAGAGAAAAAATAAAACGTGTACAAGATTAACTCTAACTCGTTTATACAAATGTGAAGTATGGGAGATGGTGAGAAATGCGTACTCGCTCAATAACAAGCACTGTATCAAACCAGGCTGAAGCTAGCAGCCACTAACAGCAGCCACTAAGCCCGTAGAAGCTAGCAGCCAATAAGGAAAATCATCAAAGTACTGAGAGTACTCGAATCGAAAATTATATTTTACTTTATTATCGGCATTCTTTAATTAATAACAAGAAGATTTATGCATGACTAATTTGTATGAGCATTGACAACTTCGGAGGCAGTAAAGCTCGCCTGAATAAGAATTATAAATGCGTTTGTGTTTAATGAAATTAATGAATATTGGTATTTGTCTATACTTGTGCTTAAAAATTGATCCCCGGTCTGTTTACTTCTCTCCGGAAATAACATGCATAAAAATTCAGAAAAGACTAGTAGTCTAATTTTTACAAAAAATAGGACTTTCAGACATCTTGTATTGTGATTTTATTCTCATAAAAAAATCAGCCTCTGTCAAAACGAAAACCAAACAAGAGAAATCCAGAGGTTAATTTGGGATTATTTTGTTTCAGCCATGTTTTGACGTGAACCTTCGAGAAAAAAAACAAGAGATTATTTAGCTCACCCGAACTTTGACATTTTTTAGCATTTCACAATGATATAGGGGTGAAAAGTGGACCATTATCTCCCTTATCTTTGAAGTGTGCATCAAACGGATAACAGGGCAGTGTAAGGGACCTATAGGGCTATTATTTCCCGGTCTCAAATATGGGCTGTAGGGGTACCACCAAGTGGCTCCCAGAGGTTCGGGCTCATTTCAGGGGTTTATATCTCACGTGAGTTTGATCACAAGAACCTGGAAACACTGAGGTTAAGTAGAGGACCTGAAGAGGTATCCATAACAAGCGTTAGAGGGCGTCTATGACCCCTAGAAGGGTCCAGTTAGCTCACCCGAACTTTGACATTTTTTAGCATTTCACAATGATATAGGGGTGAAAAGTGGACCATTATCTCCCTTATCTTTGAAGTGTGCATCAAACGGATAACAGGGCAGTGTAAGGGACCTATAGGGCTATTATTTCCCGGTCTCAAATATGGGCTGTAGGGGTACCACCAAGTGGCTCCCAGAGGTTCGGGCTCATTTCAGGGGTTTATATCTCACGTGAGTTTGATCACAAGAACCTGGAAACACTGAGGTTAAGTAGAGGACCTGAAGAGGTATCCATAACAAGCGTTAGAGGGCGTCTATGACCCCTAGAAGGGTCCAATTAGCTCACCCGAACTTTGACATTTTTTAGCATTTCACAATGATATAGGGGTGAAAAGTGGACCATTATCTCCCTTATCTTTGAAGTGTGCATCAAACGGATAACAGGGCAGTGTAAGGGACCTATAGGGCTATTATTTCCCGGTCTCAAATATGGGCTGTAGGGGTACCACCAAGTGGCTCCCAGAGGTTCGGGCTCATTTCAGGGGTTTATATCTCACGTGAGTTTGATCACAAGAACCTGGAAACACTGAGGTTAAGTAGAGGACCTGAAGAGGTATCCATAACAAGCGTTAGAGGGCGTCTATGACCCCTAGCAGGGTCCAGTTAGCTCACCCGAACTTTGACATTTTTTAGCATTTCACAATGATATAGGGGTGAAAAGTGTACCATTATCTCCCTTATCTTTGAAGTGTGCATCAAACGGATAACAGGGCAGTGTAAGGGACCTATAGGGCTATTATTTCCCGGTCTCAAATATGGGCTGTAGGGGTACCACCAAGTGGCTCCCAGAGGTTCGGGCTCATTTCAGGGGTTTATATCTCACGTGAGTTTGATCACAAGAACCTGGAAACACTGAGGTTAAGTAGAGGACCTGAAGAGGTATCCATAACAAGCGTTAGAGGGCGTCTATGACCCCTAGCAGGGTCCAGTTAGCTCACCCGAACTTTGACATTTTTTAGCATTTCACAATGATATAGGGGTGAAAAGTGGACCATTATCTCCCTTATCTTTGAAGTGTGCATCAAACGGATAACAAGGCAGTGTAAGGGACCTATAGGGCTATTATTTCCCGGTCTCAAATATGGGCTGTAGGGGTACCACCAAGTGGCTCCCAGAGGTTCGGGCTCATTTCAGGGGTTTATATCTCACGTGAGTTTGATCACAAGAATCTGGAAACACTGAGGTTAAGTAGAGGACCTGAAGAGGTATCCATAACAAGCGTTAGAGGGCGTCTATGACCCCTAGCAGGGTCCAGTTAGCTCACCCGAACTTTGACATTTTTTAGCATTTCACAATGATATAGGGGTGAAAAGTGGACCATTATCTCCCTTATCTTTGAAGTGTGCATCAAACGGATAACAAGGCAGTGTAAGGGACTTATAGGGCTATTATTTCCCGGTCTCAAATATGGGCTGTAGGGGTACCACCAAGTGGCTCCCAGAGGTTCGGGCTCATTTCAGGGGTTTATATCTCACGTGAGTTTGATCACAAGAACCTGGAAACACTGAGGTTAAGTAGAGGACCTGAAGAGGTATCCATAACAAGCGTTAGAGGGCGTCTATGACCCCTAGAAGGGTCCAGTTAGCTCACCCGAACTTTGACATTTTTTAGCATTTCACAATGATATAGGGGTGAAAAGTGTACCATTATCTCCCTTATCTTTGAAGTGTGCATCAAACGGATAACAGGGCAGTGTAAGGGACCTATAGGGCTATTATTTCCCGGTCTCAAATATGGGCTGTAGGGGTACCACCAAGTGGCTCCCAGAGGTTCGGGCTCATTTCAGGGGTTTATATCTCACGTGAGTTTGATCACAAGAACCTGGAAACACTGAGGTTTAGTAGAGGACCTGAAGAGGTATCCATAACAAGCGTTAGAGGGCGTCTAAGATCCCTAGGAGGGTCCAGTTAGCTCACCCGAACTGTGGATATCTCTTGAGGTTCACTACTCTAACCCAAGTGTCTCCAAGATTTTGTGATCAAACTCAAGTGAGATATAAATCCTTGAAATGAGCCCGAACCCCTGGGAGCCACTTGATGGTACCCCTACAGCCCATATTTGAGACCGGGAAATAATAGTCCTATAGGTCCCCTACACTGCCCTGGTATCCGTTTGATGCACACTTCAAAGATAAGGGAAATAATGGTCCACTTTTCATCCCTATATCATTGTGAAATGCTAAAAAATGCCAAATTTCGGGTGAGCTAAATGGACACTTTTAGGGGTCATAGACGCCCTCTAACGCTTGTTATGGATACCTCTTCAGGTCCTCTACTTAACCTCAGTGTTTCCAGGTTCTTGTGATCAAACTCAAGTGACATATAAACCCCTGAAATGAGCCCGAACCCCTGGGAGCCACTTGGTGGTACCCCTACAGCCCATATTTAAGACAGGGAAATTATAGCCCTATAGGTCACCTACACTGCCCTGGTATCTGTTTGATGCACACTTCAAAGATAAGGGAGATTGTCTACTTTTCACCCCTATATCATTGTGAAATGCTAAAAAATGTCAAAGTTCGGGTGAGCTAAATGGACACTTTTAGGGGTCATAGGCGCCCTCTAACGCTTGTTATGGATACCTCTTCAGGTCCTCTACTTAACCCCAGTATTTCCAGGTTCTTGTGATCAAACTCAAGTGAGATATAAACCCCTGAAATGAGCCCGAACCCCTGGGAGCCACTTGGTGGTAC
Source organism: Magallana ariakensis (assembly GCA_020458035.1). NCBI lineage: Eukaryota > Metazoa > Mollusca > Bivalvia > Ostreida > Ostreidae > Magallana > Magallana ariakensis. The sequence continues at coordinate 60,998,385 of CM035813.1, forward strand.
CCCTACAGCCCATATTTGAGACCGGGAAATAATAGCCCTATAGGTCCCCTACACTGCCCTGGTATCTGTTTGATGCACACTTCAAAGATAAGGGAGATAATGGTCCACTTTTCACCCCTATATCATTGTGAAATGCTAAAAAATGTCAAAGTTCGGGTGAGCTAACTGGACCCTTCTAGGGGTCATAGACGCCCTCTAACGCTTGTTATGGATACCTCTTCAGGTCCTCTACTTAACCCCAGTGTTTCTATGTTCTTGTGATCAAACTCACGTGAGATATAAACCCCTGAAATGAGCCCGAACCTCTGGGAGCCACTTGGTGGTACCCCTACAGCCCATATTTGAGACCGGGAAGTAATAGCCCTATAGGTCCCCTACACTGCCTTGTTATCCGTTTGATGCACACTTCAAAGATAAGGGAGATAATGGTCCACTTTTCACCCCTATATCATTGTGAAATGCTAAAAAATGTCAAAGTTCGGGTGAGCTAACTGGACCCTTCTAGGGGTCATAGACGCCCTCTAACGCTTGTTATGGATACCTCTTCAGGTCCTCTACTTAACCTCAATGTTTCCAGGTTCTTGTGATCAAACTCACGTGAGATATAAACCCCTGAAATGAGCCCGAACCTCTGGGAGTCACTTGGTGGTACCCCTACAGCCCATATTTGAGACCGGGAAATAATAGCCCTATAGGTCCCCTACACTGCCCTGTTATCCGTTTGATGCACACTTCAAAGATAAGGGAGATAATGCTCCACTTTTCACCCCTATATCATTGTGAAATGCGAAATAATGTCAAAGTTCGGGTGAGCTAACTGGACCCTTCTAGGGGTCATAGACGCCCTCTAACGCTTGTTATGGATACCTCTTCAGGTCCTCTACTTAACCTCAGTGTTCCAAGGTTCTTGTGATCAAACTCACGTGAGATATAAACCCCTGAAATGAGCCCGAACCTCCGGGAGCCACTTGGTGGTACCCCTACAGCCCATATTTGAGACCGGGAAATAATAGCCCTATAGGTCCCTTACACTGCCCTGTTATCCGTTTGATGCACACTTCAAAGATAAGGGAGATAATGGTCCACTTTTCACCCCTATATCATTGTGAAATGCTAAAAAATGTCAAAGTTCGGGTGAGCTACATGTAACTGGACCCTTCTAGGGGTCATAGACGCCCTCTAACGCTTGTTATGGATACCTCTTAAGGTCCTCTACTTAACCTCAGTGTTCCAAGGTTCTTGTGATCAAACCCACGTGAGATATGAACCCCTGAAATGAGCCCGAACCTCTGGGAGCCACTTGGTGGTACCCCTACAGCCCATATTTGAGACCGGGAAATAATAGCCCTATAGATCCCCTACACTGCCCTGTTATCCGTTTGATGCACACTTCAAAGATAAGGGAGATAATGGTCCACTTTTCACCCCTATATCATTGTGAAATGCTAAAAAATGTCAAAGTTCGGGTGAGCTAACTGGACCCTTCTAGAAGTCATAGACGCCCTCTAACGCTTGTTATGGATACCTCTTCAGGTCCTCTACTTAACCTCAGTGTTTCCAGGTTCTTGTGATCAAACTCACGTGAGATATAAACCCCTGAAATGAGCCCGAACCCCTGGGAGCCACTTGGTGGTACCCCTACAGCCCATATTTGAGACCGGGAAATAATAGCCCTATAGGTCCCCTACACTGCCCTGTTATCCGTTTGATGCACACTTCAAAGATAAGGGAGATAATGGTCCACTTTTCACCCCTATATCATTGTGAAATGCTAAAAAATGTCAAAGTTCGGGTAAGCTAACTGGACCCTTCTAGGGGTCATAGACGCCCTCTAACGCTTGTTATGGATACCTCTTCAGGTCCTCTACTTAACCTCAGTGGTCCAAGGTTCTTGTGATCAAACTCACGTGAGATATAAACCCCTGAAATGAGCCCGAACCCCTGGGAGCCACTTGGTGGTACCCCTACAGCCCATATTTGAGACCGGGAAATAATAGCCCTATAGGTCCCCTACACTGCCCTGGTATCTGTTTGATGCACACTTTTCACCCCTATATCATTGTGAAATGCTAAAAAATGCCAACGTTCGGGTGAGCAAAATAGTCTCTTGTATATATCTTTGCATTTTTTTTTGAAGGTTCACATCAAAATATGGCTGACACAAAATAATCCCAAATTAACCATTGGATTTTTCTTGTTTCGTTTTCAGTTTTGACAGAGGCAAATTTTTTTATGAGAATTAAATCACAATAATAAGATGTCTAATAGTCCTCTTTTGTAATAATTAGACTACTTTTCTTAATTTTCGATGCATGTTATTTCCGGAGAAAAGTAAACAGACCCTGGGATCAATTTTTAAGCACACTTATAGACAAATACCAATATTCATTAATATCATTAAACACAAACGCATTTGTAATTCTTATTCAGGCGAGCTTTACTGCCTTCGAAGTTGTCAATGCCCATACAAATTATTCATGCATAAATCTTCTTGTTATTAATTAAAGAATGCCGATAATAAAGTAAAATATAATTTTCGGTTCGAGTACTCTCAGTACTTTGATGATTTACCTTATTGGCTGCTACCTTCTACGGGCTTAGTGGCTGCTGTTAGTGGCTGCTAACTTCAGCCTGGTCTGTATCAACCTATGATTCTAAACAGAAGGCTATAATGATGATTCTGTTAATAAATTCACTAATTTTTTGGGGGGGTTTGATTTATTTTTGTATCTATAATTATAAATATTAATAAATATTTTGCCTAATTAACAAATCTTACAAGATAATCCTTTTTTAAAGTTCTTACTCTTTTAGGGGGGGGGTAATAAAAGCATATTCAGATAACAGCTATGAGTAGGCAATGGTCAAAGGAAAACTGAATCGAATAAAAACTATTTCTCAACATTTTGCATTTGCATAGTTATGTTTAATTAAAACACTACATTAAGTCCCATAATGATGCCAAATCAATACGATAATAATCGCTAAATAGTTTTATTTTAATTTTGAAAATGCTCTCTGGTAAAGACAGTTTATCAAATACACCTTTTAATAAAATACCTGCATCCTTTCGCTTTAATTTTAATAATTTGTGGTTAGCTATTATCTTAACGACATCAACAACCTAGTGGCATAAAACTGTCATTCTGTTGTCAATTTAAATCCACAGTCGCTGTAAAAGCGTAATGTATATCAATGTTAGATAAAAATATATTTTTTAATTCTACTAAAAAATTTGTAATAGTCAACAAAGAATATGTATTCTTTGCGAATACTAAGAATTGTTTAGTATTTTTTTTTAATTGGGGTATTTAAATGACCCCATAACATTATTCTTCAGGGGTCACTAAACGGAAACCAAACTGCTCTGCTACTTCCGCCCTGCATATATATTATCAACATCTACGGAATAGGTCAGCAGAATTGGGTAGTAAACGATTTATTTTTTCATATTCAATGTCTAAAAAACTTATAAAGTCTTAATTCCATCAATATAAAATGACTATGTAAGAGGATATAATTATAGTCTTTGTCGCTGGCAGGTTTTTTTATATATGTATAGCTGGTGGAATTTTTTTTTTTATTAAAATGGCGCTAGTGTTGATTTCCTTATCATAAAGCGCGGTAAGGTAAAACTGTGTGAATTTCATAACAATCAGATACTGGTAAATGATGAGTCGTGATTTATTATTAAATGCAATGCAATTCATTGTCAATTCTAATGAGATTGCATTTATTTTTAGGAAAATATTATATCTATCCTTCTTTGCACTTATAAATTATCCATTGCAGTATTTCTTCGAATGACTTCGTAAAAAGTGCAAATTAGTCAAAATATCCTAATATAGACACCATTCAATTCAATACTGTGTGTCTCGCGTGTGTGTGTATGTGTGAATGTGAATGTAGAAACTATTTTTGCATTGTTATTTATAGGATGGAAAACCCAATTCTATTAATATTTTCATATTTATCCATTTTAGGTTTTAAAAAAATGCCAAAGCAGATAACAAGAAAACATAGTAAATGTATGGAAAATCCTATCGGTTCGGAGCTTTGTGAAAAATGCGGAAAGCTATTCCGGAAGGGTCATATGCTGAAACACCAAAGTTCTAAAGGTTGCATTAAAAGCTTTAAGACTGCTGCTGAATTAGGAAATAAGTCCATATTGGAGTATTTTAAGACAGTGAGTGCTATAAAGACATTATTACTACAAATTGCAGTAACAGGGTAAAATGAATACATTGAGCGTTATCACGTTTTAAGCAGAAAGGAAACTACGGAGTTTGGATAAAGAAAACAGACTGGGTGCATGGTGATTTGTGTCTTAAATAGTTTGAACTTGATTAAAACTTTAGGCCAAAGGGTGACTATAAGACTAATACATCATTCACATTACACTGAAAGAAGAACTGTCAACTCGTAATCAAACTGAATCGTTCCCAAACATACTAGTCCAGGTGAAAAATGACCTCGATTATACCATTATGCCTGCCTTCAAAAGTGAGACGACTTTTTAAATTTGTCAGAATAATAAATTGGGTTTTTAAGATAATATTGCATTTAATAAACAAACAAATTGTCTATTAAATGTTGTATAGGGAACTCTTTGGCGAACTTAAAGGAGTTGATATTAACCTATCAAAAATTCTACATTCAATTATCTCATCTTTCTAAATTGTTTATCTTTTATAGTTACAATCCAAATATCATTGTTTATCACGGGACAAACAGATTATGAGTCTGTTTGGCTACGAGTCAGTTAAGGTACGACTTTACCTGATTCCCACTGAAGTCTAAATATTTTTCCATTCAAAGGCGGACAGATCCCATCAAAGTCCTTTATAATTTTTTAGCAACCCCTCTCGACTCAGTTTAGCTGATAAGTTAGAGTGATGCAACGGTAGACATAATACGCATGTCTCAATATTTACAATTGTAGCATGACGACTGCATATAGCCAACTGAACACATGATAAAGTCTCGTTGTTGTAACAGCTGTCTGCTGTTTCTTTTCTTTTTCTCTTGCCACAGGGACTTTTTAAATAATGCTATTTTTTCTTTTTATACAGTTTTCAAGATATATTTATTTCTGCTCTGATTTTTAAAACATGCTTGTCCGTGTTGTTAAAATGTACATGTAGTTTAAAAGAGAACTTTAAAAAAAACCCGATGGAGACCTCTGCAAAAAAAGCCGTAAGTTTCGTAAGATTGACTCCCTTTTCAATATAAAAAGAGTATTTTTCTTTTGACATTTCAGTACAATAATTAGTGCATTGTTAATTTTAAATACTTGTTGAGTTCAAATTTTACTACAGCTACCACATGCACATACTGTTTAATGAAATATTGCGTCCAGTCACTGTTTTGTACATGTAGGTAAAATCTATAAAGAGATATATTAGTCTATCCAGATAATTTGCACTAGTTTTATTGCTGTTAGCATATAATTTCACTTGCGGTATTCAAACTTAGTAAGTTATCTCCCTAGTTTATAATATTTCCAGATAAAATTAAATGTTGCTTAAGCACGAATTATTGTTTAACGTCATTGCAAAACATGGAAATGATTGTTATTCTTAAGAAATAAAAAACATTTTGTTTATCATTGATTAAACTAATTGATTCAATTAAGTTGATTATAATCATTTGAGTTTATTTATTTCTTAATTTTTATTTCTTTTTAGGTCAGATGACCTATTGCTATTTGTTTTCGTCCGTCTTAGTGCGTCGTGCGTAAACATTTTACATTCTTAACTTCTTTTTGAAAACTACTTGGTCGATGGTTACCATTTTTTGTGTGAAGCATCTCTTTGGTATGAGGAATCTAAATTGTGAAATACATGGCTCTACCACCCCCGGCCCCTGCGTCAGAGGTTCAGGCTCTAGGGTTGGGCCAATATGACCATATACTAGTAAAAATGTATATGACCTTTGAAAATCTTCATCTTTACTCCCCTATATATATGTTAAAAACTAAATGCCTGGTATGATGTCTATGAAGCCCTCAACCAAAATTGTAAAATTCATGACCCCTGGGTCAGGGGTTCAGGCTCTAGAGTTGGGCCAATATGACCATATAGTAAAAATGTATTAAATTTTAGAAAAGCTTCTTCTTTACTCCCATATATATTTGATAAAAACTAAATGCATTATTATGATGTCAATGAAGCCCTCTACCAAAATTGTGAAATTCATGGTCCCTGGGTCAGGGGTTCAGGCTCTAGGGTTGGGCTAATATTGCCATTTCGTGAAAATGTATTAAATCTTAGAAAATCTTATTCTCTTCTCCCCAATATATTTGTTAAAAACTAAATCCATGGTTATGATGTCCATGAAGCCTTATACCAAAATTGTGAAATTCATGTCCATTGGATTAAGGGTTCAGGCCCTAGGGCGGGGCCAATATTGCCATATAGTGAAAATGTATTAAATCTTAGAAAATCTTCATCTTTACTCCCACACATGTGAGGAAAAAAACTGAATGCATGGCTATGATGTCTACAAACTCCTCTACCTAAATTGTGAAATTCATGGCCCCTGGGTCAGGGGTTCAGACCGTAAGAGGGAGGGGCAATATGGCCATATAGTGTTAATGCATATTATGTTAAAAAATTCTTTTTTCTCTACTCTCACACATCTGTAAGAAAAACTGACTTCATAATTAAATGTATGTTAACCAGGAAGTCCTCTACAAAAATTGTAAATTTTGTGTCCCCTGGAGTATGGGTTTTGACTCTAGGGCCAAAATGGAAGTATATGTAAATGCATATAATGTTTAAAAATAATCTTCTCTACTCCCACACACTTGTAAGAAAACCCGAATTCATAATTTTGTAGACCAAGAAGCCCTCTACCAGAATTATAAATTTCATGTCCCCCGGGGTAGGGGTTCTAAATATAGATCAAAATAGTCATAAAGTATTAATGAATTTAATGTTTGAAAAATCGTCTTCCTGACTTCTTCTAATACTGAATAAAAACTGACTGCATATAAAGAAAGAAAATAAAGCCATCTATCTACATTTTAAATTCATGTCTCCCAATGTAGAGATTTGAATCTAGGGCGGGGCCAAAACACTCATGTAGTGTATAAGAGTATGAGTTTTTAATGCATGGTGTGGTCAAAATGATCATTTAGTGTTAATGTATATAATGTTTAAAAAACATCTACTGAAATAAAATAAAAACTGAATGCATTCCGTATTTAGAAAAAAAAACATTAAGCTGTCATCTTTGGTAATATTTCATGTCACCTACATGTGTTGCAACCACTATTGAAATAAAATGTAAGGCAATGGTTATGGCTGGGGGATACATATTTGTCCTATTATTTTATTCTGCTCAGGAATTTCAATGAAAGAAATGAGTAAATTCACATATATGAAACTGTCTATCAAAGTTGAGATATTGTGAAAGCATTTTGAAAGAGTTCAGGCTGTTAATGGAGTTATCTTCCCTTGTTTCTTCATTATGAAGTTATCTTCCTTTTGCATGTTTATATTTAGTAATTTACATTATTGCATATAATGTAATTAAGAAGTTGTATGGTCAGAAGAGTTATACAAGTATTTTTATTATTTGAAACAAAACAGTTTTTGAACTTTCTAAATACATGTAAATAAATAGACTTGTTAATAGTAAAGTAATAATTGGCTAACCTAAATCACTGATAAGCAGTACATGTAAAATGATTTTGGTATAAATGCCAGATGGTGATAATATATATTAAGATGTTGAATATTCAAAAGCTGGAACAGATAAAAGAGATTTATGAAGTGGTTTTTTTTTGTTTAAATTCCCACAGGAGAGTTTCTGTCTGCCCATGGGGATGGGGAATGAGAGGTTGTTTTAAATAAAACATGTATACTAGCCACCTTGTTTTAGTTTATCTATCAAAACATATACACATAAAACCTATCTTCAAAGTTAACAAATATGGGGAAATTATTTTCTATTAGAGTCTTGCACCTTTTAATATCAGGTTATGCACTATATAATTATAAGTGTTTCGCTAAAATTATAGGTTTTATAGTCCTTTTTGAAAGACTTCAGGCAGGGAGGTGGTCAATATTACAATATTAAAATTTGTCTACTCTAGAATGAAACTTAATTAAATGCATACATGAGACTCCTCGACAAGTTTGTGTATGGGCTATGGTACTCAGGTGACCGTCAATGTCTACTGGCCTCTTGTTAAATATAATATAAAATATTATAAATTATTATCATTGTCAATTATTGAATCATCGAACTATCATTTACATAACTATCATAAAACAATGGTTTTTTCCGAATATCATTGAACTGTTATTTCATTTGATCGTGGTCACAAAATTAATTTCATAGACAATTCCGAATGAAAATTTGTTCATAAATATATCTTTAAATCAAAATATGGTTATCTGTATTCAAAATAACATTTTTTCTGAAAATTACAAATTTGTACTAATATTGCAAAATGGGGTTTAGTTTATAAACCTCTGCTAGTCGTATGTTGTAGGAAAATCAATTTAGAGGCTCTGATAAAAGCAAAATTTCACGAAAGAAACGATATAATTTTTTCAGTAAAGCATAAATTTGTCCTATATACGAGTTCGAATTGAAGAAAGCAAAAACACAAGCGTGTGAGCATGTTCACGTATATACATGTACTTCCCTTGAACAATGACGTAGGGTTATGTGTTTTCCCCTAACGGCAACTTTTCGTGTGAATGTTATCCTATTTAAACATTATATAAATAGTGCCTGCTTGGAAGGGTACCAGTTGAAATTGACTCCCCGAGAAAACCATTGTCAACCCACGCGAAGCGGAGGTTGACAATGGTTTTTGAGGGGTGTCAATTTCAACTGGTACTCTTCCAAGCAGGCACTATTTATTTTATTATACTGAATGTCTTGACTTTATAGCAAATTTTACTGATTTTATATAAAAAAAGACGCGAGTTCTACAGCGAACCGAACGCGCATAATTTACGCGCATGAAAAAATTCGTTCTATCGGCCCGTAGCCAAGTGTGTTGCTAACGCTGAGGGTATGAGAACGGATTGTCAACGGTGTCTAAACCAATCAGATTTCAGTATTTAACATGAAAGTATAATAATAAAAAATAATGGCACTGTGAATGACAAACCTATTACTCTCATAATACATGTATATATTTCAAAGAAACAACTCTTAAAAATGTATATAAAATCGAGACAATTCTGTAATCAGGCAATCAATAACAGCTACCTGATTTCCCGTGGACATGGGCAATGAGGTCGGTTTCGTTCGTTCTTCATCAATATTTATGAAAAAGCATTACTTTCGTGTCAGAAAAATAAACAATTAAAACGTTATATCTTTGTTACTACATGTAGAAAGAATTAACCACTGTAATTTACAGAATATAGTTAACTTTTATAAGTTAACAAAACGGTCAGTAAGTTGAGTGCCATTACGGTATAAAGTTCAAAAACACATTTGCAAGTCTGAGTATAATTACTGTAACCCCTATATCTAGCAATAACGAAGTTTGAACTATTGATCCTTTAGAACTCGAGCTTTTTATGCTGCTACATGTGAAAATATATGCCGGTATATGTCCTCGGTAAAATATGTGACCAGATTGTTTTAAAATCGCGTCGGATAGCAAGAATATTGGAACTGTAAGTTTCAGGATTTTTTAAGGCGACGCAAGGACATTGTACTTATGCTTTTGCCACCACAATGCAACATCAGAACATCAGGATTTCCTAACTGTAAGACCAGTTCAGGTAAACAAGGCTCGACGTCTTCCAATACCATGCTTATCTTTCCAAACCAGCTCAGCTTGATTTTATGGGGTTCTAAGTGGAGATGCTGGATTTGTAGTTAAAGAATGACTGTATGTTCATGGGCGCGGAATATCAATTAAGAGCCCATTATTCATACGGTGGTGTTGATACCTGCAAACTTAGCATACTATTAGAACAATGATTTGTGTTTCAAGATACTTATTTAATTTTTATATGTTTGGACTGCATAAGATTTCAAACAACCTTCGACCTTAATTTCTTCCTTGTAAAAAACATATGTGTTGCCTCACCTATTCGAAATGAATGAGATATGAAAGTTGTAATGTCCGAGACGCTCAATTTTATACTTTTGTGGAGAACTGAAGTAAATTGATAAGATGTTAATGGCTTTGAATTTAAATGACTAAAGAGAATGGCCCTGGTGAGTCAGTTCATAATGTTAAATATTGATTAAAATGGGCAAATAATGTGGATGTTTGTGAATTTAAAGGAATATGTATTATTGAATCCTTACCAAGTAGGTCAGTTTTTGATCCCTTGATGATAACTTGAAGATATGTGGCCGACAATTGAACATCTGACTTATGCAGCACCACTGAACTTTTGCTTGACACTGTGAATTCACTTACTCGTAATAATGCAAAAATGCTAGTTCAAAGGCAGTTGTAAATAGAGTAGCTTCATAAGAATTTGAGCAAACTGAAGACAGTGCAAGAATAGGAAAAGTTTTTGGTGCTCTAATGTCTTTGGATGGGTGTAAACGATGCATTCCTTCCAGCATTTTTCTAACCATAAATAGTTCAGTGTAATCAACGTGACCCTGCAATTGACGCTGATAACTTATACCACTTCAGTAACATTTTTCAGTTGAAAATGATGTGAAGTTTGATGACAAGTGTGCAATATAATTAACTAACTGGTGAACTGGTGGTGGCCATAATAGAGTCAAGGAAAACTTTTTACAAAATGAACTAAATGACTCGAGTCCTCGCTGATAAGTATCAGTTAGCTTTTTGCTATGGCAGCTGATAAAAGACTGTATACTTGGGGTCTAATTACATGTGGTGACTCTGATGGGATCTGAAAAAGGAAACTGTAAGCATTCGGAGCTAAAGTCCTGAACCTTTCCCAATGAAATCGAGAGATAGAATCAGCTATAGAATTAATATACCCAGGAATATGAATTGATTTTGAGCTAGAGCCACGAAGCATCAAAATGTGCCCTATTATAAAAATTCACCATATTTTGGTGAAATGTAGTGTAGAATCTACGCTTTTCATAACTGTTTTTCTTTTTTCGATATCTATTATACTTTTTTAAAAACAGAGTTTTCAATATGGCACTGTTTTGATGAAAAAATGTAAACCAGACGTCATTTTTGTTAAGTAACGTCATTAAATGATAAAACTACGCATGACTTGAATTTAATAAAATAAACAAAAATAAACAAAAACAACAAACCTGTAGACATTTTAATTAATTTATGAAAATAAATTTATTGCTGAAAATACCATGAATGGCTTATTTACAATAAAGTTTTTAAAAAATACAGGGACCAGTGCTAAAGGTCAATATAACGGCGGTACATTTAAATATGTCGGTGTCTTCAAAGTTTTTTTTCTGCAATTTGAAACTGCATGAATTTAAGTAATGCTGATGATGCGCAGTGTATAACTGAGGATTAATTAAATTATTTGTTTCAAGGCTTCTATATTTTCTTTCAAACGTTGCATTTTATAGCCGGGGTTCAGTCCCTGAAACGTTCTATTTTCCCATTTTTTTGTGCGTTCACCGTGCGCTCACTGTGCGCACACAGTGCGTTCACTTGTGCTCTCCGCTCCGTTCACAAAGCGTTCACAAAGCGTTCGCCTTGCGCTCACCGATCATTCAGTGTTCACTCATTGTTCAGTCACATAATATTATACTGAGACTGATAACAATACATACATGTAGTTTATTGTTATTAATACCTGATTACCAACGAAACACAAGGTCACTCCGAATAAATCGTTCATCTTGCGTTCACATAGAGCTCACATATCGTTCACCGTTCACTTTGCCCTGCGTTTGCTCAGCGTGCGCTCACCGATCGCTCAGAGTGCACTCACCGTGTGCTCACCGTTTACTCGCCGTTTTAGTGGGAAAATAGAACATTTCAGCGACTGTGTAAATGTAATGGATACTAGTATATCGGCCGAAAACAGTTCTGTATGAAATATTATAAAACAGTTTCGAGGCCCGTTAGGACCGAGAACTGTCTGATATTTTTTTCATACAGAAGTGTTTGGGGCATATATCGTACTTAAAACACTGCCATTGAATTTCATTGTCGATTTACCTGAGACAGTCCGATTTTTAAGGATACCAGTATTGTAACCACTGGTAACGGTCTGAGATTAAGAAGCTCACTAATATCGGACTGTCAAAGGTAAAATTTTTGACTGTTGGAACAAAGAAATGACATAACATCAGTGTTTTAATGTGCATTAATTAAAAAAAAAATATTGATTTCTAAAAAAATATTTTTATGAATTAATTATTCCTTATGAATTAATTATGCCGTACACATGCCGTAACAACATAACAGAGAGAGAGAGAGAGAGAGAGAGAGAGAGAGAGAGATGTCACTATTGTGAGATAGGGTTACAATGAACATTTTTATAAAATATTTAATTTTTCAAAGCCAAGCAGTAGCACATGAATAATGTCGTAAAATTGTCTTGAAAAGCCGAATTCATAGCAAGCATGTAGAATTTGTGTTAAAATATATAACTTTTAATGAACTCGGCTGTAAATCGATTGATTTAATTTTTAGATTGGGGGGGTTGATAGAAACAAAACAAAATCTCGCAGCACTCGTCGTTGTGTTTTTTTTTTTAAGAAAAGGCCCGGCAATCTGATGCCTTACTATACAAGGCAAACTGTAATTAGATTAAGTACGCATAAAATAATCGACGAAAATTTCAATCGAGAATTTTATAAGGCAAAAAACCCGATGTACACACATTTAGGGTGGGTTTTTTTTTTTATTTTATTGAACGAATTATCAACAAAGACATCACAATTAGGATTAGCTATCTATATAGTGCACATGCTGATAATATTTATTCTAACTTGTGAATACCAAAAGTCGTCTTCATCGAAACGTACACGATCGATCTTACAATATGCATGTAACAGTTCACCGGAAATACATTGATCACGCGACGAATCAACAGGTGGCTGATAACGTAATGACGAATGCATTGGCAAGATTTTTTATGCAAGGGACGATGGCTTAATTATAAAATATTCAATTACAGCTGTACTTGGAAATTAAATTATCAAGTTGTTTGACGGCATAAGTTAAGTTTATCATACATGAACACATGTTTACACGTGATATCGACTGTCTTTCTCCTGTGATATTCAGAAACACTTGTGTAACAAGTTTTAAAAAATCGCTTGCATCTTTCCTTTTGTTTTTTTTTAATGCATTTAACTGTTTGACGGAAAAAAACTCCACGACTATAGCTACATGCTATCGCTTATTTTACACAAAGGTATAGGAATATTTACTTATTTGTCGCCATCAATGTACGTAACGTTACAATGTTAACCGCCATTAATATTTTTCTATTTGTAAGCATGTTCATGTATATCATATTCTACTGCAAATAATACCGTGGTACATAGAAATAATGTTTTAGAAATTGCAGACTTAAATGGTAAGTTCTATTAGCAAAATACTGAAAGAACTCAAGATTCCTTGCTATTGTACAGATTCAACTGACGTCGCAAACGTCAAGCTATGACGTCATTGATGATGCCCGATATAAGAATGAATACACAGTATAAAATTACTAGATAGAACACACTAATGTTCAGTTTATATGCATTTCTACCACAAATATTGAATAAAATGATGATTTTGTAAATATTTAACAAATAATTCTTTATCATTATTAATTAATATCTGCAATTTTAATTAAAATTAAGCAAATAATTACCTTAAAACAGAATGGTCTGTTTTATTTTCTGTTACAAAATTTTCAAATATTGTAAAATACATATTGGCCACACTTGAGTACCTCTAAGAAATTTTGCAGGCAGATGCATTTATGCAATATCTCTCAGTTTTAAAAGTTTCAAAGAGGTACTCAAGTGTGGCCACATTCAAATTTGGGAAATACTGCAGTAAAATCTACATTTTTCAGCCATTTTTAACGACCATGGCATGTTTGATGATGCGCATGTGCTAAACGGTGGGGCCGATGTGAAAAAATTACACAAGCATAGAAGCAGAATATTGTCCCCTTCATTATAAGTAATTACAATTTGTATTGTTTCAAACTTGAGTTTTGTGAAAATTTTAAGGCACATTTTGATGCTTCGTGGCTCTAGCTCTTTAAATGTTGGATTTTATACATACTAACACTAGAGGTCCAAGTAGGTTAATGACACGCTGGGATTTAGTTGTTAATGGGAAGAATGTGAACAAGGCCTTGTTTTCTGTATTTATGATATTTTTTTACCTACCGAATTATACTGCCTAACCATTGGGTATATACAATGGTTCTGGAGAGGCAATTTTATCCTCTATATGCCCACTGAGGTAACGGTGGTTTTGTTTTAAAATTATTATATTTATATTAAAAATTATATCTTCATCTTTTCGGTTAAGAATAATTTAATGTTGTTTCCAATTTGTTATCAACCTTGAACCTCTTTTTGGGCCGTTTTATACCAAAAAGTTTTAATGTTACTGGTTATTTGATTTTTAAGAGAAACAAAAAAGTATTGATCAATGAATATAAAAGAAAAAGTGCATAATAAAACTATGAATAATATACTACAATATTTGAAACAAAAAAATCCATAGAAATATTTATAACAATGCACATATGTTGACACCACTTATAATTAAAAAAACATGTGTCCCATGTCATAAAAGAAAAGCACAAACCCGTAATACCAAATACGACGAACTATTAAATGACGATAAAAATTCTGTTCTACTTAATTCGTAGTAAAATCACAATCTGTTTCAAAAATCAAAATACTTCCAAATATCTTTTATTAACTTTTTGTACACGGGAGATTGTACGCTTGACATGTACTTGTAGACACCATTTTAATTTATCTTTTAGACATTTAAAATTTAAATGCATGCGGAAATTCCGAAATGCACTTTATAGGAAGTGTATTTCCGATGATCGATTAAGAAAAAGAATGAAAGATCATTGCATTCGGTAGTTTTCTTTAAATATAAATCTACAACTGATATTTTTTGTGATACCCCTACAAGGTAGCCCAATCCCAAAGCATGTTTTATCCATCGGACATTACAAAATCTTATCAATAAAGAAATTTCGTACAAGAGATAGTTATCTTTACTTTTATTGCGACGGCATATTGTTATATCCCTTGACCGCTTTATAAAAATACTACCTTAAAGGGGCATGGTCACGATTTATGTCAGAAATTATTTTTCCGATTTAAATGTTAACAATGCTTCAGTCAAAGGCATTTTAATATGCAACCAAAATTTTAGTGTCATTTGTTGAGTTATAAACGAGTTACAGAGCTTACAATTCTTCGCTAATGTAAACAAAGCTTTTGTTTACATTTTGAATGTTGAAGTAAGAATTCCAGTTTTACACCTAAAATGAATGTGTTAAACGTTAGGAACTGTTTCTATATGCTTAAAATGAATAAGATGATAGACAAATCAGCTTAAAAAAGTTTTGTTATTGGTATAATGAACCTATGTAAACAAAAACAGGACACGAGCCTTGTTTACATGACAAAGAATTATGAGCCCTGTATCTTGCTCTTGCCATGTAACTCTACGACTGAAACTCAAATTTCATTTGATCATTTGAAATGCATTTGTAAAGCATTGTAAATAATAAAAACAGAAAATAGAATTTGACCGAAATCGTGACCATGCCTCTTTAAAGGTACATGGTCACAATTTTGGTCAGATTTTATTTTACTGTTTTTATTATTTACAATGCTTTAGGAATGCATTTCTAATGATCAAATGAAATTTGACAGTCAGTCGTAGAATTTTAAGCAAGATACAGAGCTTACAACCCGTTGGCATGTAAACAAGGCTCATGCCCTGTTTTTGTTTACATAGGTTCAATTATCTTCAATATACCAGTTAAAAATCTTTTTTCAATCTGATTTGTCTATCTTCTTATTCATGTCAAGCATAAATAAAAAGTTCCAAACGTTTAACACATTATTTTGGGTCTAACCTGGAATTTTCACTTCAACATTCAAAATGTAAACAAAAGCTTTGTTTACATATCAAAGAATTGTAAGCTCTGTAACTCGCTTATAACTCAACGAATGACACTAAAATTTTGGCTGCCTATTAAAAATGCCTTATTGAAGCATTGTAAACAATTAATAAAATCGGAAAAATAATTTTTGACCAAAATTGTGACCATGTCCCTTTAAATGATGTCTTTTTTAAAATAAACGTTTTAGCATAAAGTCTTTCATAGAGAACACATTTTCCCCAAGTAGCTGCAATTGATTTGAATCCATTTTTCGCCAGGATTATTAATATAAAAGGGTAAAAATGACTGCATGCTTCGAACTGACCCTGTTGCTTGAATATAATTTGGAATAATTGGTAAATGTAAATCATTTCTAATCAAGTCAAGTATCATCACCAATTATGTAATTTAAAAAGATTTTATTCTATTTATTAAATCTTTTTATTTGACTATATATTTAATATGTTATTGTAGATAAAATCACCAGTGAAGATCAAGCATCCCTTCAATAAGGATGTTCAACATGAAAAGGATGTAATCGGTATGTTTCAATCATGCATGAAAACGATATATATGGCATAAGATCATGAGAGAAAAAATATCATGTTTTATTTCTTATCTTGCAAACTCGCTTTTATTCAAAATTTTAAATTGATTTATTTCGAACAGAGGACCATTTCGAATTCACCAGACTAAAAGATAAGCAGAGAACTTATATCTTATCTGAACACAACTTGTTAAAATTCAACAAAGTTGTAGGAAGCGACATCGAGATATTTGGTAAAGCATTGAAGCTGAAACAAGCAGATATAGATGCCTCTCGGGTTGAGAATTCCAACTCTTTCACGACACTAATCCACAAGATACTCTTAAAGTGGAGAAATATTAATGCTAAAAATGCCACTTTAGGATTGTTTACAAAAGGTTTACAAGATGCTGAGGCCGCAGGTGCCTCAGTAGACTGGGAAATTTTTTCTGAGGGAGTAAAAGATGTTACTTCGTAAATTAGACGCTTTGAAGAAACCGTATATCAGGTTTTTCCGCGAATCAGAACCTAGAACAGTATAGAAAATTACGCGAAACAAATTTTCAATATTTCAAAGTCAAATTTAAAAATATAATTTACGATTGTTCTAACCTTTGAAGTAAGGGGGGGGGGGTATCTAAATTGTCACTTTTAATAACGAAAAATTTGGACAATGAAACCATTTGAGCGGTTTCCTTAATTGGAAAAAATTACCGATAATTAATTTCAGAGACTCAAACATTCATAGATCAATAGATCATGTGCCGTTACATATACCAGTAACTCAGATATAATTAGACATCGGATTTTGCAAGGAAAGTGACCATTTTAATTAACCTGTCAATGGATTATTAAATAAACACCGAGGCTTATACATACCTGTTATCTGGCGCTTGTCTTCCGATCCCGCAATTTCTACCTTTAACTAAACAAACTGAACACAGTTCACCATACTTTTACCTACCTGTTTACTCTATAAGAAAAGAGATAACTTTATTCAAGAACAAATCTTTGTATTTATTAAATTTACGCTGATTTATTTTCAGCGATTCGGAAATCGTCGCAAGCAAAGCGGAAATTGGATACACGCGGAAAAAAACTGATAAACGGTACTAGGAGTCATTCTTCGTTCTTTGCTTATTACTTTTTTTAAACGCCTTTAACGATATTTCTAACACTGGAAGGGGGAAAATATGACTTTTCTGGTTTTTGAGAACAGATTACCTAGGGAAGCTTTAAAATTAAAAAAGAAAACTTCGAATATCCACGATCACTTACTCAGATGAGACAAGTTCTCGTGAAGGTGTTGCGAATGATAAGAATATGGCATGTTTGGAATATATATATATATATATATATATATATATATATATATATATATATATATATATATATATATATATATATATATATAAAATTATATATTTGTATGATATTTTGGCATTCTATATTTAATCACGAGAAAAGTAATCCCGGTACCTATATTCAATTTTACATCATTTTAAAGAGGAGGTCAAGAGCTTGTTTAATGCCATTTTTCGAGAGACTATAGACAATCTAGATATTTTTCATTAGTCAAAAATGGACAAAACTCCGTGATTTGTTACTTTTATCCTTCATATTTCATAGAAAATGATTGTTGAAAACATGATTTTTCATTGTGTTTACCAAACATTTAAGCCCTGGTACATCCTATGAATCAAAGATATTGTTATAAAGCATCATTAAAAGAATTTATATGAATTTCATTAACCTGTATGCACCTTTCATTTACTAGATCTTGACCTTAAACAGACGTAATCAATGTTTGCAGTTTCTGTTAACATAATTATTCTAGATCTAAAAAAAAAACCTATGATATAAATGTGGAGCTTCAATGTTTAATAGCCAAATATTATTAATTATTTCACTTGATCTTTCAATGTACCCTGGTGTTTCGTTTTTATTGTCGTTTCAGTTAAACCATTATAATAGTATTATTGTTGTAGTGATATGTTTAATGTATAAAAACGCTGACAATTGACGACAGCTATATTTAACGCTACAATAATAATAATGCATAAAATATTTCAAAATAATGGGTTTTTTTTTATTTTATATGAGACCAGTACATTGTTTCAATATCGTTTACGTAAAGTAAATCAAATTCTAATCTTTGAGTTTTGGTTTTTTTTTTAAACAGTGTTCTTACTTATAATTAATTTTACTTGAATTTATATTTAATCGTGTTGGATTCACATCCAAGTTGAAAATATAATAATTATATATTGAATGCATGTAGATTTGCTTATAGAGACTGTTTATTTTGCTTATTATCGCTTTTATGTATAACTAAGCATTTTTAGGTTCCAGAATGTGCATACTTCTTTTAATTTATGTTAGAATACATTGTAAATACTGTACATGTACAAGTGGTACTCATTAAATAATGACTCTACATATGTACTTTGTTAGATTTTTAATAAAGTTAACCTTGTTACAATGTATTAAAACTTAACATTTCTTGGATTGTACATAATGTACAATTCAAGAAATGTTAATGTCATTCACACTGTAACATGTAAATTGACATATAATCATACGTCAAATGTCCTTATATAATGGATTTTACAAGGGACTTGGACACGATTTTAGATAAAAATTTTCTTTTTAAAAATTTATTTTTTATATATAAAACGGCTTACTTGCACATTTTGAATGATTGACCAAAATTTGAATGTTAGAATTCAAGTTATAAGAGAGGTACAGAGGTAAGAATTCATTGTTATGTAAACAAAGCTCGAGTCTTATATTTGTTTACAAATAATGTGAAGTATAGAATTACCATTCCTTTGACAAAATTACTCGTGAAAAACAAGGTAAACTTATTCAATGTGTTTATAATTAAGGAATAAGGAATCATTCTTTGAGTATTATGAGGTGATAATTTCGGTCGGGGCGTGATCAAATCCAATAAAGCCCAAAGGGCTTTATGATAGGGCTTTATGATAGATTTGATCACGCCCCGACCGAAATTATCACCTCATAATATTCAAAGAATGATTCCTTATTACTTATATTTATATAATTTTAAGCCATCGTACGATTAAATATTTAAATATAAATATGCAAACCCCGCTGGCGCCTCAATTTGGCGTCATTTTGGTTATGGGTTATATAGTACAAAATCGATACGTAGTGTTATCACAGGCAAAGACACTGGAAAATGTAAATATATAATATTATCAACAAAAGATAGCAACATTAGATTGAAACTTATACCAATAAAACATATATGTAAAAAATAACAAGGCTCGAGTTTTGTTTACAAAACAAAGAATTTCAAACTCTGTATCTTGCTTATAACTCAATATTTGACTTTCAAATTTTGACAAAGCATTACAAATACCCATATTAACCATTCTAAACATTAAAAATGGAAAAATAAAATTAAAATTTTTGGGCTCAAATCGTGTCTAAGTCCCTTTAAAAGATATTTTACATTAACTCGTGTCGCATCTTCGCTAGCCAAGGGTGACGATCAACGGTGTTTCTCTATTTACGAATAGAGAAAGACCGTGGATCGTCACCTTTGGCTAGTGAAGATGCTCGTGTCGTTGCGTGAAAACTCTGCTGTGTGTATTTAAACCCTTTACTGATAGATATCACATTTCAAATTAGTTAGAGACTTGGTTGAAAATTACCTTGTGTACACGCTTTTTAGGGTTTTAAAACAATATCTAGGTGTCAGGAAAGTTATGTGAGGTGGATCCCCCACATTTTGAATAATGATCAAAATTGCCATTAAGAACCTTTATGATTGTGATTCACGGACCACGCCCTTTTCCAAGGGGAGATAATTAGGAATAATTAGGAATTATTAGCATTCAAAAATTTTGAGAAATTTTCAAAAAATCTTCTTTTCAAAAACCATTTGACTAGGAAAGCTGAATCTTATGTTGGAGCATCCTCAGGAACATCATGACCCCTGGGTAAAGGGTGGAGGCACAAAAAGGTCGAATTTTTACATAGTAATATATACATGTAGAGTAAATCTTTAAAAAATTTCTTCTCAGAAACAAATCAGCCATGAAAGCTGAATCTTATGTGAAAGCATCCTCAGATAGTGTAAATTCCAAGTTGTGAAAATCATGACCCCCGGGGGTAGGGTGGGGCCACGATGGGTGTCGAATTTTTACATAGGAATATATAGAGAATCTTTAAAAATTTTCTTCTCAGAAACCAATTGTCCAGAAAAGCTGAGCGATGTGGCCCATGAACCCCTTCGGACCCCCCCCCCCCGGGAAAAAAAATTATGGATCCGCGCATGCGTGTTCAGCAGAGCGGGTACTCACATGCGCTCTCCAAACTATCCCTTCATGTAGCGAGTTTTCACGGCTGTTGATCCAATATAAACAATATTCCGGGATATTATTTTCCGTCGTCTCCTTTTCACTTCTATCTTATATATTGTGCATCCGACTTGATTTCTTATTATGTTGATAACGTGGTTATCATGTTTTGACAGAAAAGTTTTGTTTGCATTTTGTTCTTATACCATAACTGTGGCTTAGACTGGCTTTAATAAGTGTTTTGTGATTAAAGATTGCTGTTGCAATGAAAGTCAGAAAGACCAAATTTTCAGTGTCCAAGAAATGTTATTTTCGAATTCAGTTGTGAGTATAGATTTTTTCTCTAAAAAGTAGAGAGAAAAAAACTGAAATAAAACTTACTCAAATATATGATGTAAATTTAAAGGCCCGATTGTTAAGTTCTCTTCCTTAAGAGTTACTGGATCTGATATCAATAAAAACAACTTTGTCAATGAATCAAATATGTTAGATAAGGTGTTAACAGACTATTTCTAAAACATGATAAAACACAAAGATGTGCCAGATTGTCAAACGTTGTCAATCAAATATAAAGAGAAAAAACAGCAACAAAACGCATGCCTATATTGATATTTGGCCAAGTGTCTCAGCTAGAGATCCTGGAACAAACTAATCCTTACCACAGATATAATTTTACAATATTTAGATTAATTATTTTTTTTTCAATTTTGATAATTTTGTTTTTGGTCATTTCCAATGTACACTGTATTCGTAGTAAAGAATTTGGATTTTTCATTAGAGAAATGAGAGTTAAGTTCTAGTACAAGTTGAAGCATACCAGACTATGCTCTAAAAGAATTAAATG
Source organism: Magallana ariakensis (assembly GCA_020458035.1). Classification (NCBI taxonomy): domain Eukaryota; kingdom Metazoa; phylum Mollusca; class Bivalvia; order Ostreida; family Ostreidae; genus Magallana; species Magallana ariakensis. The sequence goes on from CM035813.1 coordinate 61,020,138, forward strand.
TATGAGCTAGATTAGAACATAACCCACTTTTTCATCAAATTAGCAGTCGCTTAATATTCTATCAAGTGATGGTTTTAATCGTTAAGAATTTTTTAAATGTTCACAGCGATGTCACATTTCGATTGACAGCTAAGAGAGCCGTAAACAAAAGAGAGATAATGTCTGATTGGCGCAGAACTTTTGATCGGCCAATGAAAAAGTGGCTTATGTTCTAAGTAAGTTAGATCATATGAAGTAAAATTTTCAACGGCGCCCTCCGCCCCTTCTAAATCGCGTAAATTTTACTTAATATGATCTAACTATTACATAGAAGGTTCTAATACAGATCTACAATACCGTAGTTTGTATGGTAACAGTTTCAAGCTTAAGTTCATTCTCTCTTTAATTTTGTAGAGAGTTCGAAAATGGAGGGTGCATAGATATTGGAGAAACTATGTTCAAATTTGCAGTACAGCAAGCTGTCAAGAATTTATGTGGAGAGGTATTATTTAAAAGTAGAAATATCAACATCAGTTAAAAAAGATTGCATATTGAAATATAAAAATATTACATTTAATTTAAGTTTTAATGAGTAAAAATAAATGATCCTGATCTAATACAAATTATTCTCAACACTCTTCTATGGAAATTCAATTCATTTAGCATTTTATTTTTAGCTCACCTGAGCTGAAAGCTCAAGTGAGCTTTTCTGATCACTTTTTGTCCGGCGTCCGTCTGTCTGTCTGTCTGTCTGTCCGTCCGTAAACTTTTTACATTTTCGACTTCTTCTCCAGAACCACTGGGCCAATTTCAACCAAACTTGGCACAAAGCATCCTTAGGTAAAGGGGATTTAGGTTTGTTAAAATGAAGGGCCACACCCTCTTTCAAGGGGAGATAATAAAAAATCATTGAAAATTTGTTGGTATTTTTCAAAAATCTTCTTCTCAAAAACCATTTGGCCAGAAAAGCTGAAACTTGTGTGGAAGGATCCTCAGGTAGTGTAGATTCAAGTTTGTTCAAATCATGATCCCCAGTGGTAGGGTAGGGCCACAATGGGGGGTCGAATTTTTACATAGGAATATATAGAGAAAAATCTTTCAAAATCTTCTCAGAAACCGATCAGCCAGAAAAGCTGTAACTTGTGTGAAAGCATTCTCGGTTAGGGTAGATCAAGTTTGTTCAAATCATGATCCCCATGGATAGGGTGGGGCCACAATGGGGGGTCAAATTTTTACATATGAATATATAGTGTAAATCTTTAAAAATCTTCTTCCCAAAAACCGATCATGCAGAAAAGTTGAAACTTGTGTGGAAGCATCCTCAGGTAGTGTAGATTCAAGTTTGTTCTAATCATGATCCCCGGGGGTAGGGTTGGGGCCACAATGGGGGGGCGAATTTTTACATAAGAAGATAAAGAGTAAATCTTTAAAAATCTTTTTCTCTGAAACCGATCATGCAGAAGAGCTGCAACTTGTGTGGAAGCATCCTCAGGTAGTGTAGATTCAAGTTTGTTCAAATCATGATCCCCAGGGGTAGGGTTGGGCCACAAGGGAGGGGTGAATTTTACATAGGAAGATATAGAGTAAATCTTTGAAAATCTTCTTCTCAGAAACTGATTGGCCAGAAAAGTTATTACTTGTGTGGAAGCATCCTCAGGTAGTGTAGATTCAAGTTTGTTCAAATCATGATCCCCAGGGGTAGGGTAGGGCCACAATGGGGGGTCGAATTTTTACATAAGAATATATAGAGAAAAATCTTTCAAAATCTTCTCAGAAACCGATCAGCCAGAAAAGCTGTAACTTGTGTGAAAGCATTCTCGTTAGGGTAGATCAAGTTTGATAAAATTATGATCCATATGGGTAGGGTGGGGCCTCAGTGAGAGGGGGCGTTGAATTTTCACATTTGAATATATAGAGTAAAATCTTTAAAAATCTTCTTCTCAGAAACCGATCATGCATAAAAGCTGCAACTTGTGTGGAAGCATCCTCAGGTAGGGAAGATTCAAGTTAAACACAAATTGTCTAGAAAAGCTCTAACTTAAGTCAGTTCAGATAGTGTAGATTAAAATTTGTAAAAATCATATTCTTCAGGAGTAGGATTGGGCCACATTGGGGGGGGGATTCCAATTTTACAAAGGAAAACATTTAAATTATTCACAAAAACTCAAATGTTATTATATATGGTTTTACTTATATGCAAACATTTTGACATATTGTTGATTCTTTAAAATTGTTTAGACTCTGGCCCCTGGATGGACAATTCTTGGACCTCACAAGGGGTTCAAAATTTGATGTAGGTTTATAATCCATATATAAATAGTTGTTTAAGTCTGATCATCTTCTTGAGAACTGCAATCCTCAATATGTGATATGACTGTAAAACCATCCTGTTACAAAGGGGCCTAATGATAAACATAAGAATATGCAGGGGAATTTTTTTTTTATACAGGATCTATTATATGACTTTGACATATTTTGTATATGACTCCATAAAGCTGATTTTATTATGTCTATTGTTGCTCAGGTGAGCGATGTGGCCCATGGGCCTCTTGTTATATGATATATACTGTATACATGGGGGGTGCCCTTTTATGCTTGCAAACAGTTTCACCCTGTCTTGAATTCGTCCAGACACTCAGAACTGAAATAGATGTTTTTAATTCCCCCAGTCTGCTGACAAGGCAACAATAAATATTTCCTAGTATACATAAGAAAGTTTCAGATTAATGTTACTCAGTCATCACATATGTACCTATGAATGTAAAGAAAACACCTATTGCATGCATTGTGTCATTTATTATTATAATTAAACTATAAGTTTTAAAGAGGGCTGGATGTCCGTGGCCATTTTTAGACTTACCGGTATATAGTCTACTGTGGAATCATCATTGTTTGTGGGGGAACAATGTTCGTAGCTTTGGTAGGTAACCCTTGCCCACGAATTTACATCCCCACGAACCTATAACCTATATACAATTATTTGAGTAATATATTTTTAAAATTCTCTTGATCACACTGCTAACGAAATTACATCCCAATGAACCATGATAATTTTGAGGTTTATGGCTCCTTAAAACATTGCAGGTTCTCCATTTCTTTTTTAATCTATACATGTGTAAGCATCTACACAATTGGTCAGATTTTCTTAACCAAAGTGTAAAGGTGGTTGGGCCTGAATTGCAATAGCCAAGGGCTTTAATTTTTCATGGGAAGAAAAAAATATAACAAGTTGATCCACTGTTTGTAAGATTGTGTATTGTTTAAGGTTGACTATAAATTCTGATGCTGAATTAAACTGATTTTATGTTTTTCTCTTGCTTAGATAGGGGAAAGCTTTGTGGATGTATTGAAGTATGATCCTTTATTTCGTGCAGCTATATTGGTCACCTGTGAAAGGTAATTGGATCAAAAGGTATATGCAGTAACTATATGTTAAAGAAATGTCTGAAAACAGAACAAATAAATACATGAGTGTATACATCACAGGCACCTGACATTACATGTATTAATTTTTCTCATAATAAAAATAAGGTATAGGGTATTTTAAATTTATTATGTCAGGTGCCTGTGGTATATGTATTTTGTTCTGTTTACAGACATTTTCTTTAACTTTAAACCAAAAAAAAAATTAACTTGAATGAAGTACACTTTTGTAAACTACAGAAATTAGCACATGCACTTTAATAATGTTAAAAATACTCTCAAGACCTTTTAAATATTGTTTAATTTGGACATATTGAAACTACAATTAGTAAATTCTTACAAACCCATGTGAGAACAATTTTATAAATAAACAAATATTTCTTTCTCTGAAGTATATATATGCATGTCTTTCCAGGTTCAGAGTTCAACTGCACAGTGCTCTTACGTTGTTTAATTGCTATGAAAACAAACGATGTGCATTCAGGATACATCAGGTAATGATGTGATCTATGCAAGCCAATGTCATTTTAGTTATATAATTTTATAAAACATACTGTACAAATGGGTCTAAAATTTTTACATTTTAATCCAGGACTGTAAACAATATCAACATGATCAAAGTAGAGGTATATTAATGCATTCAGAATTAAATCATGAATGTCATAGCTCAAACAAAAATGATATTTATTTCTTTGGCATATAGCTACAGTACAGATATTTCGGCACCCTTCTCTTTCATTGCCATATTAAAAAGGGAGTATTTTTAAGAAGTGAAAAAAATATAATATACAATAAAATCCCTACCTGTTATATCAGTACCTTAATTATATTAAAATATTTTGGTTGAAAAAACTCAAAACTCATTTTTCTTGCCCTTATTTTTATTATCATGTACACAATGTTATAAATGTGTTTCAGATCTCCTCTAATCTTATGAACCTTGTTAGTGACAGCAGAAGGATGGGGCTGCCAATTAAATATGTTTGATCTCGCATACATATACTGTACATGTGGAATCATCTAACCCATTGGAAGTATTAATACACTTGATGAAGACGAAGGACAAGTAGACCCTCATTGACAGATTTCAAGACCAGGCTATACAACTTGTGTGGGTTCAATGGATTTTCCCTGTTTTATAAAATATTGACTGACAATGTATATATTATGCTTGTACATGTTGACAACAAAAGGTCTTTTATATGAGAATAACTATTAATAGTCTGTCCTAAGATATTATGCAGCACATTTGGACGATTTTTACTAAAAGTACACATACCTGTGAAAGAAGTGCAATTGAAATCGATGAAAGGGAAAATATCCAAGATACATGACTGTATCTTCATTGACAAATTTATCATTTATCATTTTTCACTCTGAAAAATTCACAGGATCTAAAGCAATTTTCTGAGTTCGAAGATTTATAATGTGAAATGTTTACATCTATTCTCCATACAGAGGTCACTCGGGATACCTTGCACCATTTTTCAGTGTTATCATTGGAGGACTTTCATTTCTTTTGCAATATGAAATCCCTGTAGATTCTTTATTTTTAGCCGTACATTGAAACCTGACGAGCTAGAGGGGGTGTTAATCAAGGGAGAAATCTTTGGAATCGTTCATACAATTGAATGCATGAACATCGTTTGAACCGGGAGATAATTTATAAATATTTAAGAAAATGTGCAGCATAACTATCTTGGGACAGACTATAGTTTTGACCCTTGTAAACCGAGATTTTATATGAATAATTAAAATCCTATAATAACATTAATTCTTTGGGGTAGTTTTTTCATGTTATTTGTAATTATTTTCAAAATATTTCTGTGTTTATTTTCCAGGGTATAATATATCTCTTTCTTTAATATAAATATCAACCCACACAATTTTAGTCTATAGCAAATCAGAAAAGACTGAAAACATAATCTGCATTGCTTGTGAAAAAATATGGCACCCCCCCCCCCCAAAAAAACCCCCAACTTACAGGAAAATTTTGCTCTAGAATATGATATAGACATGTGCATGAATAATGCAGTTGAATACATATGATTCCATGCATCATATATTCTATTAACATGAATGATTATAAAGCATATTGACTATTGTAATTAGCAATAAAGGAAATCAAAGTCACTGATTTTTTTTTTCGTGATACTCATAAAATATAATATTTTGTTGTAATAAAGAGCAAAATAAATCCAGAGGATTTTAATAATTGTAGATGTTATCTTTACCAACTTATTCTCATAATACTAGCTTTTGTTTACAGGTTATAATTATGTGTATCGGTACAGTACATTACTACATGTAGCAATCTGATTAAAATCAGATCCTTTGATCCGCTCACTCAGATCGCTGTGTAGCGATCTGAGTGAGCGGATCAAAGGATCTGATTTTAATCAGATTGCTACATGTACATACTATTTCAAAATATTTTTTTGTTGGTTACTGATACATCTATATACAGAAACAATATTCAATGTATTTTGAATTACATGTCACGTCTGAATCATAGGCGTCGGAACCGGGGGGGGGGGGGGGCACACTTTTTTTGCAAAGTTAGACATAACCCCCCCCTTTTTTTTTTTGGCTTTTCAAGATTTCTGACAAGTCTAGACCCCCCCCCCCCCCCACACTTTCAATTTACTTCCGACGCTGCTGTGAATGATTTTCCAGTGACAATGTTATACAGACAATATATGTTATTCATTAATCCTAAATAGACAAAAACACACCACTATACTATAAAAACAATCAAAACACAGTTTAACTTTATTATCACGGTGAATATTATGTGTCTTCCTTTAGAGAAAAAAACAGGAATGTTAATTTTAAAGAGCGATAGAGTGAGGAAGTGGTGGCCGTCTGCATCATTCCGGAATTTAATATGTTGGTAGTTTCGTTTTACTTAACGCGTTTGATTAACGCTGATTCATTACCATCTTTCTTGCGTTTTGTTGTTACTTTCATCTTACGACAATGCTAAATATTGCAATTACGCCCGTGGATTAATTAAGAATGTTTAAATCTCACTACAGTGTCATTCCATCCTAAATAACTTGAACGGTGAAAACCGTTAACTGTGTTCGAATTTCCTCGTCGGAATAATTTAAGTTTGCCAAACCAATGACCAAAGGTGAAGTTACTGTTACTGAAGCGAAGTTACTATACCACACTTGGAAATTATTGAAACATTTATGTAACTACCCATTTATCGATTGATTTTAGTTTGGACTGCTTCTATGATCATATGATTGATTTGGTCCGTAAACTCTTACATTGCCAGAGGCGCTGTTGAAAACTTGCATGTATCTGCTGACACCAACTATGGATCATTAGTAGATCTACAACATTCAACACAACATGGAAAATACAACACCAACAACAGGTACAAATCCACATCCATCTCAATGTGATAATGACAACACAGAACATAACATTTCAACGGAGAAAGAACTGGGTTGTGGCATTGTCAATAAAAATGAAAGCGAGTTGGACAATTTGGAAAGTGGAGTTGTGACTACTGAGGAGACTGAGGATGATACTCAAGGTGGAGGGTCTTTGGAGTCAGAGGATAGCAGTGAAGGGACAGTGGTTACTAAAGTCAAGTACAGGACCTGGCAGAATACCAGCTCAGAAAGCTGGGAGTCAGGGAATGTGATCTCTCCGGTAGAAGCAGAGGAGCTGGAAAACGATGCACTGGAACGGGAAAAGCATGATTCCATGTATGAAGGAGAAGATGGAGGAGAGAGAGGAGGATCTACAGAAGAACTGTCTAGGCCGGAGAGCTTGAATCTTTCCAGATCACTGCAAAACTACGAGAAGAAACGGAGTCAGAGTGATGGAGTAGCCATTGAGTGTTATAATAATTTGGCTAATGTGCCTACTGGGAAAAGGGACCCAGAGTTTGATAACATCGAGGAAACAATGTTATCCAAGAGTATGCCACAAGGTGTTGTTATCAAGAAAGGGGAGTTGTTTGAGTTTGTCGCTGATGATTTGCAGGAGAAAATTAGACAAAGCAGTCCTCTACCAAAAACTGGTAAACTTATCTGTGTGAAGTTGTAATATTTCTGTCAGAGCTGAACACTTCCAAAAGCAATAGATATTTTTTTTTATGTTTGATGTTAGATTAATGTTTTATTGAATTTAGGAGAAGGGTATGATATTTTCAGATTTTTTTCAAGCCAGGAGTTTTTAATCTGCAGAGTCAAAAATATAATGGACCAACATCCATTGACTTCCAAAGGGGGGAGGGGGAGGGATGCAGATGTTGGTTAAATGCATATATGTTTAAAATCTTTACATCATTGAAGATTTTACTTTTATTTCCAAACATTTCACAACTGTTACCATCACAAATTTAATAATAAGTCTTTAATAGTACAATTTTTCTTAATCAGAATCAAGTGGATTGAGTAGCAGAACCTCCAGTTGTAGAAGCATTGCCAGTATATCCAGTGGGAACTCCTCCGCCATGGGAGCGTCCTTGACCTCTGAAATGTCAAGGTCACCCAGCAGCCAGTTTCCCCACAGTCCGATCGATATTCCACCTATTGACCCCATGGCAGTGATGGAGTTGGAGATGGCAGCTAAACGAGTGGCCGACAGTGTGGATTTACTGATGGGAAATCTCCGGTCAAATCTACACAAGGTGAGAGTTTGCCTGAAATATGCACTTGTACTCTTTTCAGTAAACATGATTAAATAAAACAGAATTATTTTAAAACTTGTACAGCAAAGTCATTTAAAGTAACTGATCAATGAACATTGACACTTTGCATACAATTTAATAATCAGTTGGTCAATTGGAGGTTCTTTTACAAATGGGTCATGAGTTTGTTCTTTTTAAAACAGTATATATATTATAAATTTAAATATATTGTGTTGGACTTTTGTATTGTATGTATGTAACTACTGTTATAATGATAGACTAGTGAAATTATAAACTAAAGGAAAAAAATAATTTTCAGCAAATATGGATGAGCATTTGATATTACCGGTAATTCAATATAATATTATTCTAAAAGAATTGTATTGATTTAATCTACCATACTTTCAGATGTCAGCAATCACGGTTGGATGTTTAGATGCCTATAAGAAGTCTGTGGACACTACGTGTGATTCTGTTGATAGCAGTATTAAGGTACAATGTACAATGTATATAAAACTTAACTTCCCAGCATCAGAAACTGCATAGAATAGAATTTTTTCAGTAGAGGTATGCATTTATTAGTACCACAAAAATAATATCCCACAGAAATAAGCTAGTCATGCAGTAATCATAGGATTGTATACAGAAATATACGTTGTACTAACTAGATGTATATGTAATACATGTAAATACAATGTTTTATGATTTCAGTCGATGTATGCTCTTATGGCGAAATGCGAGGAGTTGAGTAAAAGCATGCAGCCAGTGTACCAGCTAGGCAATCAAATGTATCCTTTAGATAATAGTGCAAGTACTTTAAATTATTAAAATACATGTAAGTACAGGTACTGAATCAGAACAAAAGATTTAGAGGTTTGTTATTTTTGGTTATCTCCATTGTTTGTCAGTTCTGTTACCTTTCTGTCAAAAACTCCCTATTCATTTTGAAATATCCAATGATGATATTAGGCATAGCATGTCTTTTTAAAAATAGATCTCCTTTTATCGAGACACCCATACGTTTTAAAAGATTACTGTATATAAATGTATACCCGCATCTTCCTTAACTGTCAACTCAGAAAAGAGATCAAGAGACTTTTGGACAGGTTTGAATCCCAGCTGTCAGAAAAAGGTGGCAAAACCAAGTCGGGATGATTCTACAGTTACAATGAGAAGTAAACAACATTGGATTCAGTGTTCTTAAACATACAGTAGCTGTCAGTAAATTCCATCTTCAGTACATCAGGATTACCTGAAGGACATTAGATTTGAGGACATTAGATTTGACTTTCTGTCCAGTGTTGTTCTTTCAAATAATGCATTCCCAATATTGAAGAATTAATCTTTGATAGACTATGTACAACCAACTACCCATACATATTTTACAAACTAGAAAAACAGGTTGGTTCAGTGGTGTAATGTGGATATTTTGAATTTTTTTTTCGTAGTCAAAAGTTTAGCCCACTGAATGTTATAAGAAACAGCTAGCAAAGTAAACAAAGTTTCTTTGCGTTTAAAAATTTGAAATAAAATTATGTCGGGACAATATTCCAATGCAGTAACTCTTGCTCAGATATTAATTCAGTTAAATGCTTTTTTCCATAAAAAGCATGTTTGTCAATTTGTTATTGATATTTACTAAAACTAGTGTACATAATAACAGGGTCATGTGCAATATAATAATATTTCCTTTTTTTATCAGGAGAGCGTCTTGTTATTTTCATTGTCATGTAACATTGGTGTCTCATTTACCTCATTTCAGGATATTTGAAATATGAGCATAATTATATAAAAATAAAAAGATTACATTGACAAACATTTTAAGTTTCATTTTATTTTTGTACATGTACCGGTACATAATCATGATGCAGAAGACATAAATCGCTTGGGATTTACAAACTACATGTATTGTACATTATATATATATATACAAAAAAAATTAACAATGATTTGATTTCCAAACAAACAGAAGTCTAGCTCTCATTCATAATGTGTTTAACAGTAAACAATCTGTTTATTGAGTGAAAAGTGTGCATAATCTGTCAGACTGACGTACATTTAATGGTAGGACAGAGGATATAATGAATGTATTCTTCAAACTACCATAAATAAAATTTCATTTAAAATGCCAGCCATTAAAACTGATCTATTGATATGAGACACAGCAGGTGTAGATGGATTTGAAAACAAAAAGAAGGATGAACTACCCTTGGAAGCATTCATGTATTGATCTTCAATTGGGAAATCACCACTTTCATTAAATTGTCTTCCGATATCTGCCTCGTAAATTTTTCAAAATTTTAACTCCAAAAGTTCCAGTTTTTATGTGAACAGTCAACAACGATACGGCTGTACAGATGATCCTGCGGTTAGTTTTCGGATAAGAACTTGCGTTTCTTTGTAGTGTTCATGTACGGCCTGTAGACCCATTCTGTGTCGGCTGTGTCCACATTTTCTATCGTACCCAGTATTATCTGGTAAACTGTAACAAAGAGGGAAATTAATGAAAAACAAAGTAAAATCTATAATATGAGGTTGAAAAAAAATTACTGTAAATGTGCAAGTCTTTGTAAAATCTTATATAACACCACAATAGAACATAAATTCTTTGAAGTTCATATAAAGGTAGAAAAAAAAACTAGTGTAAGCGTCTTATGTAGTACTTAAAGTTAAATTGAATCACCTTGAAAATAATACATTTTGTTACAAAGTACAATAAATAAAAAGATATTTGAAAAATCGATCACTGATGAGGGCATTAAGCACACATTAGGTGTTCTACATGTGTGGCTGAAATATTATCAACTGGTAATCCATGAATATAATTTTTGTAGCAAAATATTTACCATACAGAAACTAAGACAATTCATTTAACTGTTCATTCCCACTGCAATTTGATTTCCAAAATATATAATTATCAAGCAATTCTTTTAACTAATAAGATTGTCTAAAGTTAATTCTGTGTTTAACGTAACCTGCGCACGGAGGTTTAGGAGAAATTGTGTTTAAAGCAAAGTTAGAAAACACACGAATTCTTAATTTGACATGATTTTTTCCAGTTTGATTTTACTAAAATACTGCAATTTGTAGAAATTCAAAATGTTTAGAGCAAGTTATGGACTATATACATGTATATCAGATACTCAATGGGATTGTATGGAAAGATCATTATTGAAGAGGTAGCCTACATTTAGCTTGAATACTTACTGTATTTGGATAAAAATCATTTGTTTGAAAATGTTGTTTTAATTTTTTCGCCTTCCCTCATAGGTTTGGTATTTTGAAGTTACGTTAGACCATCCTTTAAAAAATGTTTGTCTGGAGGTTTTTAGACCCAGGTGGGAGGGAGGGATTTTTCAAACTAAAAGTTTTACCAATAAAAAATTGGTAAAAAATTAAAATCTGCATATAAAAAAAAGTTCTTTATTTTTGTGCTAAAAAACTTTTATAAGTGGGGGGTATTTCAATGAGGCGGGGGGCAGTTCCAAACAAACTATTTTATTTTGGCCTTAAACGTAAAATTAAGTTTGGGCGGCCTAACCTGTCTTTTCAGGCACAAAGTTTGCTAAAAAAAAAGGCATAAAAATTTATTCTATTTCACTGGATATACATGTACAATTGTATTGATACTCACTTTTCATTTCAAATCTAGGCCCAACTTCTTGTAGTTCGATATCTTTTCCATTTTCTGTCTTCTTGTACACATGATGCCTGCCATAAGAAATGTTTGGTTTTAATCATTGTATGTATTGATTGTACATTGTATGTACACTTATCTACATGCATAATAAATTAAATCATAGAATCAAATGTCTTATGACCGGCAACTCTGATACTATGTGCATAAATACATGTGCATGTATAGATTTACTCTTTGAATAGTCCGAGCCTGATTGGTTTGAAGGGAAAGAAATACATGTATGGTTGACATGAATTCGAAAACTATCTACTATGACCTTCACGTTTGACATAGAATCACACCATTACAATTACTCTTTATGTAAAGCATGAGACAGATACGACCATGGGAGGAGAAAATATGGTCCAGTCAATAATTTTAAACACGTCATTCATCTGTTATTACTTTGACCATAGAACAAGAAATTTGGTTCAAGGTCACTGCACATCCTCTACCCACCTGCTCCCTGTGAGTGGAATATGACCCAAAATAAGGCAAAGGGGAGAAAAATGCGATTTGGACAAGTGATAATGGCACAGAGAGACTGATCACTCTAAAGCACCTGCTGGGGTTTTATCTCAGAAATAACACGTATCAATTACTAAACAATATCATATAAATTATTTCTGTCAATGTGTATATATATGTACAGCTAATCTATATACAGAAAATATACATACATGTATTAACATATATCATATACTGTCCATCCATTAAAAAGCTTACCTAAATGAAATGAAATCATCATCATTGGCAAAGGTAATCACTCTCTTACTTTCCTCTTTAGGAACTGGGAACAAGTACTTCAGGATACTTTTCACCTGTGAATCAAGAAATGCATAAAGAAGTTGGAATATTTTGTTCCTTATTTTTCATTTTCAAAATAACATGTAAATCTGAATGCATAACATTTTGGTTTGATTTAATATGTCACAAAAGATCTATAATGATTACAAGACTATGCATAAACAGCTGAATATATGACAAAAATTTCAAGAAACAACCGACAAGCTTGCCTAACAAAAATGATGGTATTTCTTCCATTAAAGACAATAATTTTACCCTGTTTCCTAGTTTGGATGAGAAGTTGTGGAAGATGAGGTGGGGGAACTGTTCAGACATGGTTCCGACGTCGGGAATATCATGTCTCATCACAACATTGGACAGAGTGAAATACGCAGTGGGTCCGAACGGAAGGTGACACACAATAAGGCCATCTGCAAAGAGAAAACAGGGTTCATTTCAATATTCAGTCTTGTTTACCATTTTATTATATATTATTTCTGATGGGTATTATTTGATTATCTAGTACCCGTATATATACAACTGCACATTTTGTAAGTTTGAACAATGTCTTGGGTGCATCATATAAGCTGTAAATTGGTTACAAAGATGGCATTCATGAAAACAATGAGTTTTGCAATCTGACTAAAGCACAGACCTCTATTACGCTATTGGTCTGCATGTGCTTTAGTCAGATTGTGAGTTTTGAGTATGTTGCTCAACAGAATCTTGCATTCAGTTTTGCATTATACAAGGACCAAAAGGTGTACAGTAATGAGTTTGACAGTAAATCAAGGATCCTGTACACACATGTAGCCAGATGTACCAGTAATGTGTCATGTACAGAGGTCTCATGGCCAATATGTCAAAATCTCATTTCACTTCCGAAGTCCAACAAATAACCAAAGAATTTTTAGGTCGAACTGTTCAAAACCAAAATCACAAGGCATTTATCAATTTATAGCGGTATTATTTTTTTTTTTAAGTTGTGATAAATTTTTTTCAAAGTCTTAAACTGGTGGAAAAGAAAACCTTGGACAGAGAAAAGAAAAAAGGCAGGAGTTATATTCTTTAGCTCACCAGGAACACCTCGGTGTTCGTGCAGCAAGATGAGATCGGACACGTCGTTGGACCGACACGCCTCCACCAGCTGTTTCACCTCGTAGTTACCACGGTTTATTCTCTGGCTGTTCGGAAAAATTAAACGCACCTCCTGGAATTTAAAGACAGCAGATTGAAAATATTTTTTCCGTAAATTTGAAACATAATTTTATCTAATCTTCTAATATGAAAATAAGGACAATATTTTAAGAGTGTACCTGTGAACTTTATACAAATAAATTTAATCAGAAAATTATTCACAACATATTTTTAATGTCCAGTCCCAGACCAAACTTAAAAAAATATATGTAAAAACATTAAAAATTACCTTTGCAAACTGTTTGAGTTTAGAGCTTGGATCCCTGGAGGTTGTAATCATGATTTTGGGATCCTCCACTCCCGCCCATTTATACTCATCATCCACATGGTTCACAATCCCTGTAGTGAGGAAATGAAAAAGTTGAATAAAATGGGTATATGTTTCGTTATAGTGTGATGTCAACTTTTCTTTAACAATCAAATGAAATAAGATTGATTTGGGGGACTTTCTATTTTTCAATTATTATTTCAATATGACATCAACTAAAACAAGAAGATAAATAACTCTAGCAAAATCTAGCTGGTATGAAGTAATATGATAAGGTACACTCTGGTTGAGCGAAACAGTAATTATGGAATAGGCTAAATAAGCCGATATTGAAAACTTTAACAATTCTTTTCCATCTGAAGTAATCTGTAAGGTACCCACGAGTCTGAGTGAGATACAAACCTTCTCCCCCTGGACCTTCCCAGTCTAAGGTTTTCTGTATGCTTATTGCATCCTTCCTCAAGTCTGATGGGATCTCTTTATTGTCTGAAATAATTCATATCTCCAGTAAATTATCAAATCTTATAGAAAACATTTCAAGAAAAGCTATCACTAGTAGGTTAACCGTTTTCCTGAACTAGTTATACAAGTTTATTCTTTCAGTCATTTTTTAATTTTTAACTTGAAAGATATTTGGTTTTCATTTTCATCAACAAATTGGGGCACAATACTATTATACTAACAAAATAATGAACATGGCTTTAACACACACAATGAAGTCTTTATTTACCATCAAGCACTTGTTTTAATTTCTGCTTTTTTTCTAGGATTGTTTTGTCTCTGTCTTCAATAGCTTTTCTGTAAAGGTATTCCCTCCGCAAACGAGCTTGTCGCCTTATCTGAAAATTGAATTGTCACGACGTTTTAAAGTACATAAATTGTGCATGTTGTGAACTTGGGAGCATCTTCATTTTCCACAGACCTCTTTCTATCAATTTAGTTTTTTTTAAATCGCTTCAAAAATTTTCTTAAACACACACTAAGATGACCAGTGATTCATTTTGAAAATAGTCTTTATGGGTCCTTTGGGATGCACAAAAATGAAATCATACGTCCTGGGCAAAAATTGTACGTATTTTACTCAGGACGCGCGTCAAAATGAATCACTGGATGACATAGAGTTTAATGAGATGTTCTAGCCAATGAGCACTAAACAGAGTTATTATTCTAGTACATATACTACAATACTTTTTATACAAAATGTCAGTTAAATTAAATGTATGTTTTGTCTATGACAGGAATACTTAGAATTAGATTTAATTAAAAAAAAATGTTGAATGGACCAACACATTATACCACAACTCTTCTAAATGAAAAAATCTTTTTAAAAACCTTTTTCTCCGTCTTCACCTGAATGATACATTATCTTTACAATTTTATACTAGTAAAAAGGAATAAACAAACATATTTCAGATAGAAAAACAAGTATATATTTAATACTTGCTGAATTAAGGATTGGGCTAACATAAATTTTCTAACATTTGAATATGTTGTATACGTAACCATTTTATAATCCGTGTGCTGGTGGCTAGAAAAATCACATTTCTTTCGCGTCGATTATTTGAGAAAGTTAAACCAACGTGTTCTACAAGAGGAAATATGTATCACTTGCTAAAATTAAGAGATAAAAGGGTAAATTTATGTATTCCGGATTTTCTTTGATTTTTTTTTTCAGTTAATTTGCATCCAATTTTCAACTATCTTTGCAAAAAATAATAAAAAGGGATATCAACGATTTATATCATTTTGTGCAAGAAACGTACATAGCTAGTAAAACAAAACAAAACAAAACGGAAAATGATTTAAATTTTAGTTTTCAAAAAAGCATTTCCTGTTTGAAAAGAAAAAGACGTTCGAAGCACGAAGCATGAGAATTGTATTCTGTTCTAAAAGCGGATAATATCCGATGGTTTCTTTACTGTGTATGGTCAAACATTAAACAGATAAAATGGTGAGTAAAATTCGTTGTTGAATTGGTAGTTTTTTCTTTGTTTTTGCTCTGATTATGATAATGCCTGTGTTAAACATTTCTTAAATGAGGGGAAAATATTTTCCTGTAACTGAGTTTAAACATTTGACATATCTAAATTTACCTTTTTAGGCCAGAAACAGTGAGAAGGCGATGTGAGTATATGATCATTTGAATTATATATGTAGCTAATTCTATGATGAACAGGTTCTGTCAACCATATCTGGCCCAATGTTAGAAAGAATAATCTTATCGTGACCAGGGGGTACAGACGTCTCGGCCCAACGACACCTCGGCCCAGGGCGGTTGACACCTCGGCCCAGACGGGTCGGCCCAAATCTATTGACACCTCGGCCCATGTAAAAGACACCTCGGCCCAATGAAAATTTCGGTTAAAAATGTATAAATTTAAAAAAACATTGGCAGATAATTACTGTATCTATTCGATCATTTAATATATATATGTGGTTATAATAATGCAGCTTCATCAATTTTCATTTCGTATGTACATTATTTAATTTCGTGCTACTTAAAAAGTACTAAATCTACGGTTAACGTTACACAGTAGCTGACGTGCTGAGCTGACCACAGGTGCGTAACTACGGTGCGTAACTACGGTTGGTGTCTTAAATTGATTCAATTTAGCTTAATATTTCTGATCAAAGTAATATAAGAATAATATATAGTTCATTAAGAAATATTTTTCTCTTATATTGGAAAACTGGGTTGTTCAATATCTTCGGTGGTTATCGTCTCATAATTAATTGCTCGTAATTGAATCCTCATTGTCACCCCTGACACGCGTTTGAGACTCCAAAGGAGACTGCCGCATCCTCTTGTTTGTTTTACTATTAGCACTTAATTGTCGTCATTTTCATAATTTTAATTTCTTGTTTGCTTAACAATTAGATCTAGCACTTAATGGCCTCGTTTCTTATACAAGTATTTGATATGTAATATTTTAATAATTCCAACATATTTAATTACAAAACTATATATAAAAATTATATGTGTGTGTGTGTGTGTGTGACAAAATAAAATAAAAACATGAAAATCATTTAAATTTTATTTCAATTTTGCTTGAGCCGAGATGTCTTTTACGTGAGCCGAGGTGTCTCAAATTTTGGGCCGACCCGTCTTGGCCGAGGTGTCCTGGGGCCGAGGTGTCGTAGGGCCGAGGTGTCGTTAGGCCGACATGTCTGTATTTCGTGACCAGGCTACGCTCAGGTCACAGTAAGAATTCGTCCCATATACTTGCAATGTAGCAGCCGGGAAGCGGATCTGCTTCACGTCGATTTTAAGTCTGTTAAAAATAATCTGCAGGGGAAAAACACATTTTTATACATTACAAACCTTTTTGAACATGCATAATTATGTAGTTAAACCCACAAAATATCCATTTAATTAGTTGTACTAAGGCATTTTGTTAATATACACATTTGAATTGCCTGCCATTTTGTCGGAAATCGTACTCGGAATGTCTCAGATTTTATCGTAAACATGGCGACTGTAAACAGCGAATTTTCAAATGTAATTTACAAGTGGCAGTGATTTCGTTACAAAAACAGTTTATGAGGTAAAATAGGATTATAATAGAGCAACATTGTAGGTATTTGAGACCAATCATTTGAAAATTTAGGCGAGATATAGCGCGATATATTTTTTTTTATTTGCTACGAAGCGAGTATACGGGACAAATTCTATCGTTAAACCGGGTCTGTAGGACATCTGTCATTTTAACGATAGAACATTCTATCTAGCCCAATGTCTACCAGCCAATCTGGAGCAAAATTTCATGCAAACATTTTGCTCTCATTTATAAGTTAACTTTTTGTTTAATATGGACACTTGGAAAAAATTATCAGTTGATTTGAGCTTACAGTACCGACCAGACACAACCTATCACTCAAGCAGACTGGTTTACTTTTTGGGTTCATATATACTTGGGGTTTGTAGAAATTTGTGTCCACTCGGGGTTTACTTTGGGTTAATTGTTCAGATCGAGTTTGCTTTTGGGGTCCACTTTACGCACTGAAGTGTTAAACAGACCCGTCTTAAATCTTCCCATCTTACCACCTGTTAACCCCACCCTTTGTATATGTAGCGTCTGCTTTCAGACTCACTGTGTCCACTCTGGGTGTATTCTGCGTTTACTTTGGGTTTACTCAGGGTTAACTCTTCATTACTTTATAGCCACTATTAAACATGATTAAAGGGTTCTGGTCAGGACTTAAAAGTTCAGAACCCTTTGGCTAAGTAATGCTGTTCTTATATCTGAGTATAGATGAAGTATAGTACACACTGTTACAGATATGGATAATCACAATCTAATCAAAATTAGATCTTTGATCCGCTCATTAATGATCTAATTTTAATCAGATTTGGATAATCATATTCATTTTCAATAATTTGATTTTTTTAATAAGTGCATATATTCAAAACTTGACATTTGAAATTGGCATTTAACATCATCACTTGGAAACATTTTTTGGTACTAAACATTTTAAATTTTATCTAATTTATTTAATGAAAAACATTGGAGACATTGTACAATTTCTACATTCACTGTAGTTATTACCACCATCAAGAATCTTAAAACTGTTATATGATACATGTATTGACGTTTACAGGTAGAGACTGCTCATTGACAGAATCAAGGGGTCAAACTGAAATAATTAAAAAGCGGTTTCGGGTTAAAACCCACAGCACATCCCATCTATAACTAAACATTTTATTAGTAAAATGATAAACAAACGTTAGACTGTTCACTGGATTCAACATTGATGGTAACTTTAGAGTGATTGACATTGGTTTTCTGTGGACTCGGAATTATCATATGATTATGGTTTGTGTTAATGAAGATACAGAATTAGAATGA
Source organism: Magallana ariakensis (assembly GCA_020458035.1). Lineage (NCBI taxonomy): Eukaryota > Metazoa > Mollusca > Bivalvia > Ostreida > Ostreidae > Magallana > Magallana ariakensis. The sequence continues at coordinate 61,038,971 of CM035813.1, forward strand.
AGCATATTTTACTTGACTATCATTTTAGGACCACCTTGGCCAGGTGGCGAGCTGCACATTTAGAAGACAAAACCAAGGAACAGGTAAAACTGACTTCGTTTAAGTTCATGCATACTTAGATTAAGTTTAATAACTCAAAGAATCTGAATCTACAATTTAACCTTCTGAATTTTATTCCTGTGAATCTAAATTCTAAATCACTGTTACCTATCAAATTGAATGATGATGATTACCGGGTATACACTCAGGAATCTGATTTTTCTGCAGTCATGCCGATTTTAAATTCAAAATCTGTTACTAATATCAGTTCAGATCCCCCAGATTTGATTATCTTCCTTTCTTTCTCTGCCAATCACATCCTTGTTTATAACATTATAAAATTTAGGTTTATCAGGTTTCAAGGTAAATTGTTTTGAATGATGTGAAATAGAATTCCAACTTTATTTATCAAATGTTACATTGTTTTCCTTCTGGCTTGAAATTTTTCTAAATAGGTCAGTATTGAAGGTTTTGAATTTTAAACTTTATATTCTAATTGAATTCACTGATCATTCTGCCAGGAAAGAAGGCCATATTTAGCCACTGAGTGTAATGACGTGAAGAAAGCAGAGAAATGGAGGCGACAGATAATAGGGGAGATCTCCAGAAAGATGGCACAGATTCAGAATGGTAAGAATTATTGTTGGGAAAAAACATGATGAAAATGGATTTTTAAAAATAAGAGTTTCACTGTTTTGTGTCTCATTATACCCCACTCCAAAGGAGAGGGGGGTATACTGTTTTACCTTGTGTGTCTGTCTGTCTGTAAAAAAAATTCATCAAAGATTTCTCAGCAACTATTAATCGCAGATGCTTGTCAATGAAATATTAACCAAAATTTTGTTTATGTTTGCCATATGGTGGGATTCATTTTTTGTTCCAATCAGAAGTCAGCTTTCTGTTTAATGTCGACTTTGCTTTATTTGTTTATGTACAGCAGAGCGGACCGGGGTATCACTAGTGAGCATTGGCTCACAGATACCTTTTTATGATAGTTAATACAGAAAAAAAAATTTAATTCACTATATTAATAAGTTTCTTTGTATAAGTTTATTTTAGAGACAATTTTGAATACATTATCAACTGTTTGCAAGATTTTGATTGAATTTTGCATGTACAGTAAATTGTGATTTGTTTGAAATTTGAAATAAATGAAATATTTCATCTCTTAACCTTTTAGCCGGTCTTGGAGAGTTCAAACTGAGAGATATGAATGATGAAATCAACAAACTTCTCCGAGAGAAAGGTCACTGGGACGACCAGATAAAGGCACTGGGTGGCCCTGACTACAAGGTATTACTGTATATCAGGTTTTTTTTCACATGTCACAAAATTTGCGAAAATGGGGAAAATGTGTAGCATTTTTAATTTGCGTCAGTCATTTTTTGTGATTTAAAAAGTTTCTGATATAAAATGATACAGAATATAAATTCTGCATATTCAATATTTTGCGATTTAAAAGATATCACAAAAAAAGCGGAAATTAGATCATCGCGAAAATTATCGGATATCATATACAGTATTTTGTCTAATTCTTGAAGAGAAAAGGTCCATGTAAAAAAAACTTGTCGTTCAAGCATTGTACCATCGTTGGAAACCAAAGACCAGCGGGCCAACTTGCTGGATTATTCTCGTTCTTATGAATAATTTATGCTGCATTCCGATTGGCTCCTTCACACTTAGTGAAATAATTACATCAATGCTTACTCCCTCATATACATGTACTTACATCTGCATGTTTTCATACCAAGATCTTTATTTTCATCCTTCCAAAAACTAAAGAATTTCCCTTTTTTCAACCAATGAGGAGGAATAAGAAATATTCATGAAAACAATAAGTTCAATGATTTCGCCCAAAGTTAATAATTATATGCAAGACTGGCTGTAGTTTCCCAACAATTACATTGTAATGATCAATGTTGAATACATTGTACTGTGAAATCCTAAAACTTGGTGGGGCCCATTTTCACAGATTATTTTTGCTTGGATCATTTTCAATTTCACAGAGACATTTTTTTAAATAGATTATTAAGTTTGAATTATGTGTCAGATATTGTGTGAACCCAAATTTTGTGGATTACAATACCAAGGGAAACTAATGATCCCTAAAAATGTGATGACTCATTTATTATCTTAAATATTTTATTTGATGAATGTTTTAACATAGAAAATTGGACCCAAAATGCTGGACCAGGAGGGCAAAGAAGTGCCGGGAAACAAGGGCTACAAGTACTTTGGGGCGGCCCGCGATCTTCCGGGGGTCAGAGAGCTGTTTGAGCAAGAGCGTAAGATGAAGTTTGCGTTTATATTGATGTTATAGTTATAGTTATGTCAATAAATGCTATGGGATGTTGTTGTACAGTTAATTTTCTTGGGGTTTGAGAAAAATGGTTAGATTGTTGGATTTTTTACCTTGTGGTTTGCTTAAACCGTAGTTAGGAAATGAGTAAATGTTCATGTTAAACAATAAAATATTCTTTTCCATGTTTAATAGAGGATATAAATTTATGGGTTAATAAAAAGAAATTTGTCTTTAACAAATTTGTGTATAATTTCGTTATAGTTTAACCTTTGATGTATTTTAAGACTAACATGCATATTTTTCTTTACGATACTGATTTAAAATATCTCCATTTGATAGCTCCTCCTCCTGCGCGAAAAACACGCGGAGAGTTGATGAAGCACATCGATGCTGATTACTATGGTTACAGGGATGAGGATGATGGGCGCATCGTTCCCTTAGAACAGGAAATGGAGAAAAAAGGTATGGTCGCTACTGGCATAGGATATGATGAAAATGTGAACTGTAAATATTATTTTTATATCGTATTTTAAAACTAGTGTCAAATATACTACATGATGTGAATTTTTTTGAAATATGTGAAAATTAAATACACAAATTGCGCTGTCTACAAGCGTTGCATGTTTAAATGGTAGTGTACATGTATTCCATTAATTACCGATAATCAAAGATTTTTTTTTCGATTGCAAGTGATGGCCCAGAAAATAAGAGAATGGAAGGAAAGGAAAGAGGCCATGGCCCGTGGGGAAGCCCCCGCTGAGACTGAAATGGAGGCTGAGGAGGAGGAGCCTCTGTACCAGAAGGAGGAGGTGAGTGTCCATATTGTTACATGTAGTAACTATGGTACCTATAATTACATTAATCTACATTTATGGCATGGAAAAGGTATATCCACACATAACACCAGGGGGAGAAGATTAGTGTTTATGTAAATACATGTAGCAATATTAAGATTTTCTTGCAATACATGACCCTAAAATTACATAATTTATCACATGTAAAAGGTAAACCCACATGTAGCACCAGGAGGAGGGAGTGATTGTCAAAGTATCTACATGTAGTACTACCCACACCTACAATTACATGTATCTACATGTATGCCATGTAAAAGGTTTATATCCACATGATGTCCCAAAAGGAGGGGGAAGTGAATGTCTTTGTAGCTACATTTACATGTATTTATATTAGGACTTTATAATTGTAATATACAGTGTATGTCATACATGTACATCTAAAATTACATGTATCTACTTTATCACATGTAAAAGGTAAATCCATATGTTGTCCAAGAAGGAGGAATTGACTTTATGTGAAACTGCATGTACGAGAGTTAGTGCAATCCATAGCACTAGCCTAGCATGGACCTTCTTTACCAGGTTTACAAGATAATTATGTTTACCTAATGGTTTGTATCAGAACCTTCAGGACTTTGATTTTAATATTTTTGCTCTTTTCAGTATGAAGAGGTAGAAATGGAGGTTCCTGAGGAAGAGGTTGTCCCAGAGAAGGAACATTTCATTGCTCACGTACCTGTACCATCACAGAAGGAGGTAAACATTCTATTTTAATGATAATGTTGAGATTTGATGAACAAAGAATAAGACTTTAACAATTGTTTAGAAAAAAACATGAATTGTTCCTCCTTTCAATCTCTCTTTTCATAACAGAAACATCTTTGACATTTGATGATATATTGTGTTTATAAGTATGAATGAATTTTTTTTTACACAATTCTTACCGTATGTTTTAGTTAAGAGAAAATCAAACTTGGTTTTTAGGCTCTTTTTTTGCATCTTCGCTAGCCAAGTGTTTTCGGTCCAATCCTCTCCCCATAAACCCTTGGTAGATTTCATTACGAAAACTCTGTGATAAGCTCCGTTTTTATGATTGGCTGCAGCTGCGAGTAGCTGATCCAATTGCAGCATTTAAAACGAGCGCTTGTAAATAAAATTTAGAAGAAACACAAATGTGATCATTCGGTGCTTTTAACAAGTTGAGGCACAAGTGCTCGAGTACAGTGCCTCCCTAATGATGGTCTAACTAGATTGCTTTAAAAAATGATATATTTTACTGCATGGGATCATGGATTGAACAGAGATTTACAAACTTGTCAAGGCTCGGGTGATAGTATGGGAAGCAAACTTGGCGAATGTAGAAGTTGCCTATCCCGTTAGTATATATGTCCTGCTTATGGTTATTGCTTTTAAATGCTTAATTAGCTGTATTTTATTTAATTTCTATTTTCTGCAATATTCACGACAACGATACCTGGTTTTATGGCAAGAATGCTTTCATATATTAGAGACTTTTTCACTCCCAGTACAGGTCCCTACAATCACTGTAAATAAAACATTCCTTGCTTTTTCTAGGTTATATCTTCACTCCTATTTAATAGCATCTTTAATTATGTTCCGATTCTCTCTGTCACTAGTCAACATGTTTTCAAATTGTATTTATGACATAGCATGTATATTACCTTTTGTTTCTAAATATGCAAGGGGCGCAACTCAAGTTGCTCGCTAGATAGCGCCACCGCATGACAGAGTTTTTGTAATGAGATCTGCCAAGGGTTTATGGGGAGCGGAATGTACCGAAAACCCTTAGCTAGCGAAGATGCTTCTTTTGAAGAACTTTAAACATGTACTGTAAATGCAACATAGCAAATGTACATGTACATTGGACATGTAAACATGACTTTCATTCTATTCAGATTGAAGAAGCTCTCATACAGAGGAAGAAGATGGAACTGTTACAGAAATATGTCAGTGATGACTTACAGGCCGAGGAGGAGGAGTCAAAGAAAATGCTCGGCTTGTGATTGGTAGCCATTCAATGATTGACAGCTTCTGTGATCTGTCAGAAAAAAAAATACATTAATTTTCTAAAGTGAAGGCAGCAGACGTATGGATAAGAGCAATTTAATCTTCAAGTTGCATCTTAAATTATACTATTTTGAATAGCTAACCATGAACTCGATCTTTGCATTATTATGCACTTAATGTTTCAAACAAAGAATTTAAATGTCAAAGGATTTTGTTGGAATGGCATAATCAGATGTCCTGGTACGTGCATGCAGTTACACTTATCAGATACTACGTAGTTTTTTAATTAAAAAAACATTGTCATAACTCATTGATACCGTGTTTATTTACATCTAAGAACTTTTCATCTTGGGATATACATGTATAGATATCTATTTGATGCAGTCATTCATACTTTGTACATTGATCAACTAGCTATTTGGCTGGAATAAAGTTATAAAATAAATACTGTTTAACTTTATATTTTGGGAGGCTTTTTGCTCATGCACTGAAATATTCTGTGGAAATTTAAGAACAATCATGTTTTAGAAATTTATACTGATTTATTCTCCTAAATTACAATGTAATTGATCCTTTCATAATTTATAATTACCCAGTAAATGTTTAATATCTCGGTTCACCATGATATCTGCAAGGCATCGTCCAAAGCACTTAAAAATGTTTGTTTGGAATTGCCACCTGCAGATTTCTAGACCCTGAAGGCAGGGAGGGAGGGATTTTTTTTTACAAACTTGAAGTTTAACGAATTAAAAATTGGTAAAGAAATAATAAAAATCTCCATATAAAAAAATCATTTTTTTATTTGCTTATAAAATTTCATCAGCGGAGAGTATTGAAGAAGAAATCAATTAGCCCCACACAAAGTCAATACTATATACAGGGAAATATTCACACACACTTTATTTTCGCCCCTTTTGCCCTAATTGTCAGTGGAAGAATTTAAGATTGTGTGAATTACAATGTCCCAAGTAATCTCTTTAGTTCACAAGAGTGTCTGGGCTAATTTAAGAAGGGGCGAAACCGTTTGCAAGTGAAGAAGGGCGAAAATAACCCTGTATACAGTATAACCCCAAAACAACAGCTCATAACTGTCACGGGTCAATTTGTTTAAACAATGTACGATTGTTGATTGCAACACCTAGTTACAACAGGATTTAGTATATTTTGTGCTTTGAATGATTATAATCTATTGAAGCAGAAAAAACTGCAGGGATTGAAACTTGTAATTGCTATAAAATGCTATGGGGAATAGAGGGTCTACTCACTAGAGTGAATTTAAGATTCATAATACTGACAGTAAAAAAGCTAAACATGCTGAATTGTGTTTTTATGCTTGCTGTTCATTTCTTATTTCCCTAATAAATGTTCTACATTGAAAGAATTCAAATTTTTACGTGAATTTCCCATTAATTCCAGCATTTCCCAGTTCCGGGTCGAGAAATACCAGTCATTACCGCTGGTAATTTTCAACTCTGGTATTTCCCTGCAAACCCAATTATTAAAAACAAAAGCTTGTACAGTAGTTCATGTAATGTTACTGTCATAAAGAAATTATAGAGGACAAAGAGAAATTAAAAATCAACATTTTATTCTTTAATAAACATCGAGGTGACACCTTGATGCGAGTCTCTCTTCACAACAGCGATTCAACAGTCAAAAGATTGATAGTTCAAAGTCCAAAAAAAAGTAAGACAATTCTCAGTTCTGAGTTTTAACAATCCCAACTAAGAAACGCTATTTGCCATGGTAGTTGCAAATCTTTAACAAACAAATGAATATCATGAATGTATATTTTACATGCCTTGTAATTACATGTATATGGGCATGAAACAAATGTTTCTTAAAAATTAAAATTACATGTATGGCAAAACATTTTTTTCAATGGATCTTGGCATGCTCACATGTAATAAACAAACTTTTTAAAAGTGTACAAATATTTCCTCTCTATTTTTCACTTTATTTCAAAAATAACTTTTACATGACATTGTAGGTGCTTGACACCCAATACAGAAAGAACAGGTATCCATTTTCTCTTCCAAATTATTAACAGTAGTTCTGAAAAAAGAAGATGCATAGATTTTTAATATTTCAAAAGCCATTTGGGACTTTGTGACCTACGGTTTTGCTTTATTTTGAAAACAAAAAATATTGGCGCCTTTCTTGTAGGAAAAATAATGCGCTATTCCAGGCAACTTACAAGATAGTCCACATTTCATATAACACTTCTGCCTTACAAACTACATGTACAAGCAAGCATGGTCTCTTTTCTTCTGCTATATCTTCCATGCATTGTTTCAAGCACAAGTTCTGATCATAAAGCATATTTTTAAAAAATGGAAGGCGAGAGAAAAAATAAAATAATGCAACCACTAGAAGGTGCAATATTATTTCTTTAACAGCTAGCTAGAACACATAATGGAAAAAAAAATGTCAACCACATTTTCTTTATGGTACTGTAGTATGTATCTTTCATAATTTATATCTTAAATTCACAAAAACTGCAAAAAGACACAGTAATTGAAAATGTTCAACATTTAAATACTATATTGATATATAGTAAAAAAAACCAAGAAAACATAAGATATAACATAAAAGACATGAATGTATATGTATACTGTATATATAATCTCTAGTACATGTACAAGTCATCTTTGATTCGGAGTCAGTAAAGCGTTTAAACACATCTGTTCTCTGACAATGTTGTTCAAGCTCTATCATTGTCCAAACACAACAACATGAATTATACGTGACGATGCAGTTGAAAAGAAAACAAATTACATTGGCACTGGCATCATGTAGGAATCATACATAAAATTGTAATTTTACAAGCAGGAGTAAATTTTCTGAGTTTGACAAGTACCGTATTGGTACATGTCAACACTTTGTATAGAAGACATGCATTGTGCCCATAGCGTCATACACCTTTTAAACTCTGCTTGTAAAATTTTTCCATTTTTCCTTCAACAAAATTTTGTGTTCTAACACTTTAATGAGATCTATAGAAATATCTGGGGAAATAAAGGCCCTCTACCATATTTGATGCACAAAAATACATATACAATCTTCCTAGTGGAATTCTTCCTTTGTAAATTAAAGTAAGGAAAACCTAAATCACTTTATTTCAATACTTCATTGGAAGTTCAATTAAATTTATGTTCAAACTTTGAACAATATAATTCAGTCTCTGTTCAAACTTTGAACATAATCATCACGTTATCAACTTAATTACAAGTACATGTGTAATACTAAATATATATGATTCAATTATTAACAAACTGATAATAATATCATATTATAAACACTGATGCATCTCAAGATCCTTGCCACAAAGGAGGTCCAAATTTAATCAATGAAACAAAACAGAGAACTTAAAAAAAAAACTTGACAATAAATAAATACATTTACAGTAGCTTTTAAATTAATATGAGTAGAGAAGTTTAACTGAAAGTCAAACCACATCTAAAAATTCATTGAAAAAACTGAAAACACCCATTTCTCATGTAAAAACAAAGATCCGCTCTTGGATCACATAATTATTTAAAGTATTAAGTAACATATGGAGTTAGTGGAGATTGGAAACTATAGACAATGATAGTCTATCATAGACACTTTCATTCATCTTCATAACAATTGTAAACAAGGTGAAAAGTGTAAAAACAAATAAAATAATCCTAAAAGCAATCTGAAATCTTTTTTTTTCTCTTCAGATTAAAAAATGCCAACATTTAATTCTTTATCAGCATCATAAAAACTTTTCCTTTTCCAGTGCATATCTGACCGCTCCTAGCACGTTTTCCGTGGTGTGTCCAGGTTTTACCAGCTCCGGGTCAATGACAAAGTCTCTATGGTTACGATGTGACGCACTACTGCTGTTACTAAAGATTCCGGTGCAAACCAAGATGGAGGTACAACTTGAGGCATAATTCGCCTGCCCGTCCTCCTCGGAGATTAAATCTTCATCATCTTCCTCGAACTCGACGTCTGCCGATAATCCCCCACCTCCTGCAGCAGCCATTTTTCGTTTCTTCTTTTTCTGCAACTTTTGTGACTCACGTTTTTTCAGGTAACGGTCATAAACATTGGCTCCGTATATATCTGTATTTGGATTATCCCTAAAATTGAGAAGAAAAAAATATGCGTCTCCAAAAGTCTTCAAGATCACTGTAAATTTTTAATTCAAATTAAAATAATTAATTATGCATCTTCAAATTAAAAGCGAGGAAATTAATATTCATGTAGAATTGTTTAAAGCACATCTTAATTAAAAGATTTTAAAATTTTGCTTTTAAAAATTTACCCAACACAGTAGAGAGATTTCAGTCGTTTGAAGCCGAGTTGTTTCGCATGTTGCCACAAGATATTGTCAGCATGGTGGTAAGTATACATGCTGGGTTTGCCAAGTAATGCTGAATACTTCAACTCTCTCCCTGTATATTGCTGCAAAGCAAAATCAAAATGGTTTAAAATTACACTAAAACATGGTTATAACCAAGTGCCAGGGATGGGCGATTTCGCTTCGTTAAAAGCGTAATTGGTTATATCCGTCAACTTAACAACATATAATAAAGTCACGGGGAATAAAATTAAAAATCACTTCGCTGTAAGTGTCAATTCGTTATAAGCGTGTTCGGTATAACAGTGTTTTACTCTAATTTACATTCACTTTATTTTAATTATACATGTATGTCACTATCATTTTATTTCAATTATAAAGTAAACAAAATTTCTTGAGAAAATAAATTCTTACTTGATATGCCGTTTCTAAAAAGGTCAAAAACATTCCATGACCAAATCTGAAAATGGAACAATCAATGTTTTATCACACATGTAACAGTATTATATGTAACTATTGTATAATAAGAATGATTACATGAAAATTAACAAAATATTTTCTTTGACTATTACATATAGCTTATATTACCGGTATAATTGCTGCCTTCTTTGTTTAAATCTTACAAAGTTTGAATATCAATGAAGTTCAGACCTCTGGGTCACATATTACAAAGGAAGTTACACGAAAGACAAAGTCATAAATATTAAACATTCCTGTATAATTCTCCCCCTAGCATGATATGCATACACACCTCTTTCAATAGTTATATAATCATATTTTACTTGTATCACATGTATTGAGTTGAAACCAATGTTAGTTTAATTTATGAAAAATGAGCAAATACATTGATTAGGCTGTACCAGTATTATTAGTCACAAAAGTTTTATAAAATGCACCCCTTGGTCTAGCACCAAAATTTGACCAAACCCCAACATGGCTGGTGGTGGGCGGGGGAAGGAGGATTTAACATATTTTTTTACTTGGGTAAAGGAACCTCAGACATACATGTAACAAGGTGAGGGGGGGAGAGTTAACGCCTTCATTTTTTGTAACTGGGTAAGGGGACCTTTGACATAACAGAGAGGGGAGGGGGAGTTAAAATCTAAGGGGACCTTCGACACAACATGGTACATGTAAACAAGAGGCCCATGGGCCACATCGCTCACCTGAACAACAGTGGGGCCCCAGTATTGGTCCGAGGTATATGGTTGGCTTTAACAATTTCGAATTTACACTATTTGAGGATCCTTGCATAGTAATCTCACAAACTGTAACATAATAGTTCTCGAGAAAAACTTTTTGAAAACATTTCCCATATATATTTCTATGTTAAACTTTGAACCCCTCTTGTGGCCCCAGTATTAGTCCAGTGGTCACAGCTTTATTAATTTAGCATCTACATTATTCAAGGATGCTTGCATAGTAATCTCACAAGTTGAAGCATTGTAGTTCTCTAGAAAAAGATTTTTAAACATTTTCCCTCTATATTTCTATGTTAAACTTTGAACCCCTCTTGGGGCCCCAGTGTTAGATCGAGGGTCACAGCTTCTACACTATTTAAGGATGCTTACGTAGTAATCTGACAAATTGAAGCATTGTAGTTCTCGTGAAAAAGGTTTTAAAACATTTTCCATATATACTTCTACATTAAATTTTGAACCCATCTTGGGTCCCCAGTATTAGTCCAGGGGTCACTAATTTAAAACTATCGAATCTACATGATCCAAGGTTGCATGCATAGTAATCTCACAACTTGTAGCATTGTAGTTCTCTAGAAGATTTTTTAACATGTTACCTATATATTTCTATATTAAACTTTGACCCCTCTTGGGGCCCCAGTATTAGTCCTGGGGTCACGATTTTACCAATTAAGAATCTACATAAGCCAGGGATGCATGTATAGTAATTCCACAAACTGTAACATTGTAGTTCTCAAGAAGAACATTTTTAAACGTTTTCTATATATTTTTTAAAATGTTAAATTTTGAACCCCTCTTGGTGCCCCAGTATTAGTCCGGGAGTCACGATTTTTACAAATTAGAATCTACATTATTTAAGGATGTATGCATAGTAAAATTCCAAACTGTTGCATTATAGGTCTTGAGAAGATTTTTAAACATTTTCCTATATACATGTATGTTAAAATTTGAACCCTGCCTAGGGCCCCACATTTTGTCCGGGGCTCACAATTTTTACAAATTAGAATCTTCATTATATATACAAGCTTTTTTGTAAATATTGGCATTTCTGGTGCAATGGTTCTTGAGAAGAAGATTTTTATACATTTTTCCTATGTATTTCTATGTTAAACTTTGAACCCCGCCTGGGGCCCCAGTTTTGGTCCGAGGGTCACGATTTTTACAATTTAGAATCTTCCCTATACATATCAAAGGCCGGAACGGCCCAGAAGGCGTCGAGCTGACATTTTTTTTAATATAGATATCATTAATTTAATTTTCTGTACCAATAGTCGTATATCAAATATTATCAGTATATAAAAATGGTTTGTGTAACTAAATTCGCACATATGCAACTATATTTTTATTTGCAATTTTAACATCACCATGTGATTGTATACTCAGTATATTTCCATATAAAAAATACGTAGTGATGCATTTGTAATACAATGAATCATAACTCATCATGGTTACAAAAATCGAAGAAATTTCAAAGTTTAAAAATACATTAACTTCTTTCTGCTTTAAACAGCCTTTGAACAAATTTCAGGGGTTTATCATTAGCATACGAGTGTAACACATGAACAGTGTGTCCCTAATTATAATAAAACATACTTTTATTTATTTCAATTTCCGTGTGAAACAAGATTACCTATGGTAGTGTTGTTTACAAATAAATCTACACCACGTGCGTAGATCTGCCGCATCTTCGACTGGATAGCCTGCCCTTGATTCCAAACGCTGCCGCTAGGAAATTCAAGGACAGGTAAACAGTGGGAATTCGCGCACAGCAAATGCGCACACTTAAAATAAATCGGAAAGAAGATTGAGGCGGATCAAAGAAAAAAGGTTTAAGAAGAACTAAACATGAATTTGACAATAAATATCAAATTAACAAGAACAAATTAATTGACACCGTTGACAATACATTCTTTATGTGGGTATTGTAAATATTAATTGACATCAGAAATGTATAACGTTAAATATTTTCATTGTTGAGTAAGTTATAATTGGCACTATAGACTACTCGTAGCATTCCAATCCATGCCCATTATAACTTGATTTATGGGGCTGCTGAGGATGGTAACGATCTGATTTAGCTCCGTTTTCTCGTAAAGGTTCGATAAGAATAAGTAAGCACATATAAATTGAATGCACACAGGCTACACACAATTAGCACATGGTCTGTACATATTATCTTGTGTTTATAAAATATGGAGTTATTAACTTAGAGAGTGGGATCGTGTCAGTGTAGAAATTGTTTTTTTGTAAAGCTAAGGACTTTCCATAACCAGTAGGTAAAATAAATATATACAGTTGCCTGGCTTCCAGAGATTTTTTCAGGCTAACACTTTGTAGCGGTTTTACTTAATCGAAAGATGTTTCTCTTTCTTTCTTTAATAATATTAAAGCCGTTTTACTTTTAAAATAAATCTATTGACTCTCCGAAAGATTTTTTCGGCATTCCATCGCAAGCGTGTGAAGATAACTTGTGGGCCTAAAAATAAATTTTTCTCGTCACTGCTATTTCCTATAAGGTGGCGAACCAGTCTATGCTGTATCTATAATGCTAAACCAATATACAACAAAATCACAAGATACATTTATCGCTTACATTCATTTTGGAGACCGTGCCCGACAACAAATAAATTTACATATTAATTTTTATTTTTATCGGGCACGGTCTCCAAATAAACTGTAAGCGATAAACTAAAATAATGTTTTGTGAATTTTTACACCTTATCGTATTCATCCGTCATTTCTTGATTAAACAAACTTATATACTTATGCCATGAGTTGTCAATAATCAGGGAGACACAGTTGGGTTTTTTGGTGCACAATTTAAATGAATAAATGGAACAAAAATCTTGTATATCTTGTAAACATGTTTCTATGTATATTTCTATGCTAAACTTTGAACCCCGCCTAGGGCCCCAGTTTTGGTCCGAGGGTCACGATTTTTACAATTTAGAATCTTCACTATATACACTAGCTTTTGTGTAAATATTGGCATTTCTGGTGAAGTGGTTCTTGAGAAGAAGATTTTTAAAGACACACACCCTATACTCACTGTTTCGCAATTATCTCCCTTTAAAAAAGGGCTGTGTCTTTCATTTTAACAATTTATATTCCCTTTTCCATAAGGATGCTTTGTACCAAATTTGGTTAAATTTGGCCCAGTGGTTTTAGAGAAGAAGTCGAAAATGTGAAAAGTTTACAGACGGACAGACGGATGGATGGACGGACGACGGACAACGGGTGATCAGAAAAGCTCACTTGAACCTTCGGTTCAGGTGAGCTAAAAAGGGGAAATAACACCTTTATTTCTTTACCTTGGTAAACCGTTAAGGGGCCTCGTTACATAACAGAGGGTAATAAAGGGGAGGAGGGGGGGTGTTAGTTAACACCTTTGTTTATTTACCTGGGTAAGGGGACCTCCGACATCCAGAACAGGTCCATGTTACAGGCGAGGACCGGGAGGTGGGTAGAGGGAACTTCCTGCGGGGGCTGGGTGGGCATCCCGTTGCTGATCAGTACATCCACAATCAACTGTAGCTTGGAGTCCCACTGGTTAGGCTCCCCGAACAACACCACAGCTACAATGCAAGGAAATATAGAATTAACCTGAGTAGTGGAGTATCTCGTACTACTGTGTATATTGTACAATCATAATGATATAGGTAAAAAAAAATTCAATCTGTGTTTTATTGGTTCCAAATAAAGGAAAAAAATTAATAATATTTGATTTTTTCCTCATATCTTTTAATATTTGCCTTCAAGTTTTAACTTGCTGTCTGAAAGACTGCAAATTTTAAATTGTTGCAAACAAACTACAACAGAGTTATTCCCCTTTAAAATTACATGTACTGGTAGTATGGTAGAATGTGTAATTACCCTCTATTGGTTTGAAATTTGCAAATTTTATTGGACAGGGCTGAAACAAATAAAAGTATACATATAATTCATAAGCTTATAACATATACATCTCAATAATGCAACTCCTTATGAGCAGTGAAATGAGATTCAAAAATGAATAAAGTGCTCCGAGATCAACCAGAATGCTTAAAGTTTCCTTTTATTCTTACACTACATGCACGTACATCTGAACTTTGTTTAATCAATTTCATTTCATTTTTACTAGATATTGTATATAATTCCCTGGTATTAATATTGAAAAAATTATCCTTGCTAGTGTGAACAATGAAAGTCTGCATCAAAGTGACCTAGTCACATCTCAATACCAAGTTAGCAACAAGGCAGTGAAATGAAGTTAGCTTTTTTTAAATTACATAATATTTAGATAGAGGACTGTTACAGTAATAAAATCTTCTTAAAATCTTCGCTAGGTTTTTATGACTTGCCAGATGATACTTCACTCCCTAACTTGACTGCAACATAATTACAAAATCTATTGATTCTTTGGTTACTGTGGCAAATGGAAACTGGGAGGCATTTACAGTGAACAATACAGGCATATAATGGGGAGATTTTCGGACTAGGAAGAGATCTTATAGCCAATATTTCAACTAGCTGTTACAAAAACATGAGACATTTAAAATACTGAATAGAGAGCCCTGCATGTAGAAAGAAGAAACAGAGTCAGGTAGAAAAATGGCAATGACAAAACAATGCCAAATTGTAATAAGTTAATTAAATCTTTAATTTGGCCATTTCAATTCCCTATTATATGGCAAGTGGATTGCCTTAGATTTCAATGGGAAAGCATGAATGAAGTAAAGAGAATCTTCATTGTTTGCGAGAATAATGAAGTGACCCATTTTGGCAGGAATCCACAATACTACAGCACAGACTGAAGTACCTACCAGACAGTAGACTGTCCGAGATCTGACCCTTAGTTGCATGTCTACAGATGTCAAAATAGAACAGATGAAGAGAGGAAAGGTCAAGGTTAAACCAGATCTTAAAATGAATGCATCCATGCATGTGTATAAGCTCAGAGAGAGAGAGAGAGAGAGGGGGGTATCCTACACAGCTAATAGATTAATTTTATTTTATCTATGAAATAAAAGAATCAATGCACAGATAATATAATTAAATCTAAGTTATGTCTGGCAATTCAACCTGGATTATCCCAAAGCAGAAGAACATGTACAGATTCATGTATATAATTTTCAAGATTACAAATGATAAACACCAATTCAGTATGGTTAATAATGCCTTAAGTTTCTTTATGCACAGACCCACTCTATTCTATTCACGTTCTATTCACGTCCTATTCTCTAAAACACATGCATGTTAATATAAATCCCTTCAAAATCTGTTTTCTGACAAGATAAAAAAGAGACTATATCACGCCATGCTAGGGGAGGAGGGGGAGGGGGAGCGGGTGGGTCCACATTAAGGTAGGGGGGAGGGGGTGGGTCCACATTAAGGGAGGGGGGGGAGCGGGTGGGTCCACATTAAGGGAGGGGGTAGCGGGTAGGTCCACATTAAGGGAGGGGGAGGGGGGAGGGGGTGGGTCCACATTAAGAAATTCTCGACAAGTTTATTGTTTAAGGTGTAAATAAATTGGATATACCTCCACTTTTCTGTGGGAATGATCGACCATATCTAGGTACGGAAAAAGCTCCCTGAGTTGGTCAACAGTGATGATGTTGGAGAAGCCGAGATCCCGCGCGATCCCCTCGATTGGCCCCTGTCCGCAGATCAATGTGTGCATGTTGTGGAACTGCTTGAACATCTTGAGAGGACTGTGTGACATCACAACCTGTTCTGTACTAACCTGAAATATACAAGTAATGGAACTATAAATAAAATTCCTATACATTACATTTGTTCTGTATACCTATATTATCATACATGTACAAAACACACAGAACACTAAAAAAAACCTACCAGAATTTTATGGGTTTTTCTTAATGCACTGATCAATTCATAAAATGATGCACATGCTGTGTTTAATTTGGATGATAATAATGAATTTATCATCATGATTCACAATAATTAATAGACTTCATGTACTGTACATAACATTTGATACAATATGTTAATTTAATGTAGGGCACAATACCATATGGCCTGTTATTTGTGACTGACATTAATATGCATTAGAAATGAAGACCACATTCAATCCAATCATCAACATTCAATCCAATCATCAATGTCCATTCAATTGGTCAACTGACCTATCTAATCTGTAAATTCATGGCCACTATTATTTACACAAAACATGGTGCAGAACAGACTAAAATGTTACGCAAGTTCTACCCGTTTTCAAATCATAACACAATTAATATAAATAAGTGTTTATTAATAATAATTAAGTCAGGCAATTGATTGTGTATATTTTGTATTTTATTTATAAATATGTTTCAAATGGAAGCATGCAATAAAAAAAATATTTCAAACACTTGATTTCAATTATATACACTTTATACACTATTCTTGCAAATGCTATCATGTCAGGCATTTATTTCACAAATTTTACACACAACGATCATCTGGTTATATCCTTGACCTAATATCTGAACCCTATCAGTATCGGTAAATTTGACCTAAAAAGACCCTGCACATAGTTCTTTTTGATGGAATTTTTCCCAGCTGAATTTGACAGGTAAAAATAGCTGAAGTGTCAATGAAGAAATCTTAGATTTTCCCCTTATATATATAATTTCATTTCAATTGTACTTTTTTAACGGGGATGTGTATTCTCGTTAAAATTCGTCAAAAAGTGGCGGAATTAGTAACCTGAAACAGACTACAGCTTGGGTAATTGTTTTGGGGTTCTATTTCTTTAAAATATTCACTTCAATTCAATAGTAATTACCATTATCTGTAAAAAGAAAAAATGATCTTGCGATAAAGTCAAAAACAAGAGTGCAAATGTACTAAAGCCCTCTTTTAACAAACCAAAACAAGGGTTTGTTCAGTGTCCTTAAATGATTCCAATGAGTCGGTATGCTAACCTAGCACTAGTAGGTTTTCCTTGTAAAGGTGACTCTTTCTGTTGTAGCTAATTTTAGATCAAAACCACAGAGGAATAGTTCTTAAAATAGCCAGGCTGTGGTAATAAATTCATGTTGAAGTGTATTTGCATGTCATCAAAAATCTCAGGTGGGCACCGGCACTTAGTATAAGAGCTCAAATAATGCACAAAAAATATACATTGAAGACACAAAACCTCCAAATCTTTTGCAATATTAGACAATACACAACTGGCATTTTTTGTATTGATAGAACAATGTCAACTTTTTGCATTCCACCATGACTGTTTTTAAAAGTCTTAGTTGACTGGACTCCTGTGAAACTACAAGTATTTAGGACACTGCTGTGGGGTACTGGTCATAGAGGGACGGATTTTGTCACAGGTGAAAAACAGATTATTAAAGGAAAGGTACATGTATTGATATTGAGAAATATTTATATACTTAACTACCTGTTTAACAAGTTGAATGGAAATTCCCCACGCACACAAATATATATACATACACTGTAATGTTATGTCTTAAAACACAACAAAAAACTAATTTAAATCACAGTTTACATTGTCATGATACAAAATTCAAATTACAAGTATGTCATACAGTTCTGATTGAATCCCTTTCATTATTTCTTCATGCAGACCAATTAATCTAATTTTATGGATATTATGTTATATGTTATATTTTATTGTAAGACTAATGAAAAGATTTCTTCAAACTATTTATAACATTAAATATTTGCTTGTCACATATTGATTATTGAGGAGATAAATGAATATATCCAGGAATGACAATGGGAGATACCTGTATCATCAGAAACCATCCATATACATCAATACACCAGATTATATAGATTTTTAAGAAGAATTCTGTGAATGCTTATAATGTTTTTTTATTTTTCAGGCCTATTTCATTTTTTTTTCCTACATGAATTGGCAGTTTTATTTATGCTGACATTTTTCTGTATGCATCAAGTAAATCATTAGAAATGCACAAGGATTTTTCTTTTTCTACGAACTGAATAAATTTCCATGAATAATAAAACAGATACAGGAAGTACAATAATGTATAATTTTAAACATGTTCAACGCCTTTCCGACCACAGCAATACAAAACTATTGTTAATACAAATTTTTAAACACTTTTTAAATTCAAACAAGCATGTTTCAATGTGTCAGATAAAATAATTGATAAAACCAGCAACAATTATTTTTGATGGGTGGGGCGGGGGGGGGGGGGGGGGGGGGGGGAAGAGATGGGAATTTTTATTAGAATATTTTGCCATAAACATGATAAAATACATAAAAAAAAAATTAGTAGAGAGGTATTTAATAGCAAACATCCCAGCACTATCAACAAACTCCATGCAGACTTGAAGATCATTGGCTAATGATCTAATCAAATTTCAGCTTACCCTTACACAGATAAAAATGTTAAAAGATCTATAGAAAATGAGAACTAAATCACCAAATAAAGGCATCCCATTTCTCCACAATAATTGGTACCAAAGAATTTACATGATTCCATATGTACATCTAAATCAGAGAAGGAAAATGTTAAATAAACATGATTCTTTTTTTTTTTTAGACAAACCTTAATTCCTAAAAGTTCCGAGAGTTCGTCAGCTTTAGACTGCCTAAAGGTGTTCCCGGCATTCGTTACAAAAACCACAGGTAGACGGAACTTTCCAGATTCATCCGTCAACAGCCGAAAAGCCTCCTTTGCGGAGGGAAGAATCCGTTTCCCGCGCTTGATGACGCCATCGATGTCAAATAAAAATCCGAAATCATGTCCTCTGTTTGACTGTAAAGTTTTGAAAGAAATTCATTTATATTTAAATACTTCCTGAACAAAACATTTAGATATATATGGATGGTCTGGATGATAGGTTCAGTTGCTGTAAATTCACACCATGTGCCTTAACAGGGAAAATAATGCATTGATACTATTTAAAGAAGCTACATGCAAGTATCCTCAGAAAGATATTTAGATAATAGATAATGTACATTATATTGACAGCCTAACAGTAACATAATCATAGATCAATTATTCAGCATGTAAAGTAGCCTTTCTATTTCATTTCATTTGCTATATTCTCTCTTAAATTTATTGCATGTTCCATGTATTGTATCTATTTGATATATCTCTATGAGGTTGAAATTTTGGTAAAAGAAATTATCTGCCTAAGTGGCTATCTATGTAGAGTCTTAAACATTTGTGTGTGTCCAGTCCAGAAAAAAATCCGCGTCTTAAACTTTAGTTTTCTGATAAATATGCAAGCTGTCAGAATTAAACAGTGTCATACACTAGAGCCTAGCTGTGTTGAGTTTACCTGGTGCTAACTGTGAATCACATTTAATTTCCTTCTGCACCAAAGAAACTAAATGAATTTATTAAAGTTTGAAGAATTCCCCAAAAAAGGAATCTAATAATGTTTCTAACACACAGTGAAATTGGTTAGAATGGAAGACTTTAGTTTTACTGACTAAGCAGATTGGATAATAAATACTGATCGAACTGGTTTAGACCAAATCCAGGCACTTAATTGTCTCAAATATAGATCCCCACCAAAAGTCATTTTTTTTGTGAAATAAAAACTTAGAAAGTCATTACAAAAGACAAATAAATTGAGTCTGATATAGGCCCCTAGAATATTGAGAGAATGACCAAACAAATTTCAGCGAGTAGCCCCCCCCCCCCCATTCCCCCTTTTCCTCCTTAACACTTCATGTACACACATAATTATTTCATCTCTCAAATGTATGAGAGTCAGTCCTACTAAACTTTAAAAAATCACAAATGAGAACATATTGGGTCAAAATTGTCTACCGCACTTTACTTTTTATTCTATTGGGTCGAAACTATGGGGTGATGATGCAACGCAGTTCGGGCTAACGTTACGCATGAGTGATGATACAATGCACCGGATTCAAAAAGAGTGTTTTGTATACATACAACTTTACGAAATGCTGAACACATGTGAATTATTGTCATTGACATTTGTATTCAAATAAACTGACAAACATGACAACCACCAGGTAAAAACAACAACCCCACCACCCAAACCCTGTAAAAATCACAAAATCATTTGATTTTGATACATTTACGTTATTAACAAATTCGATATCTTTCCAATTTTTCAAACAATGAACATTTTCATACATGAAGACCATATTTTCTATATCGTAACTTCCATCAAAAAATGAATTTGTTCGTTTACCGGAAATCAGCTGTTATTAAGGTCATGCAAAAAAAGAAAGACAATATAAAATTCGGTTCCGTTTTACACAAAATTAACAAAACAGATTTAAAATAAATCATACCTTATGGTTAATATGTCTCCTAAACATTCGTTTACATATATTAGTTGACACTTTTCCACTTAGTAAATCGCCTAAATTCAGCGATTTTACTAAAATTCTTCCACCGAACGCCATGTTCTTTTCTATACACAAAACTGTGTATGACCTTCACCTCGGTGTAGGTGTGTTGCTATTGACCAATGAAAATCTAACGTGACGTCACACTCAACTGTCACGTACGACAAACAAACCAATGCGCAAAATCCAACATTTAGAGGATGGTTTTTTTGACACGCGAAAATGATAACAATTAATGTTATTAAACATTTGGAATCATTTCGTAGTACAAAATACAACGTCAATATACTTTGAATTTTCTAGAGATCGATGTTTGGAAAGTTTTTGTATGGACTGGACAAATTAAAAAAAAAAAACAATTTATTATAGGCCCCTATATAAAATTTATTAAACGGCTGTAAACTTTTAGTTTAAACGAATGCTAATCAATGTTTATCTGTGTGTTTAAATACACGTTCACAAAAGATTTTGCCGAATACCTATATTAAATTTAAAATATTTTTTAAAAGATGAGGTCTAGAAAATTTTATATAATATTATGCCTTTTTAAGAAAGAATTAATGAAGACTTTGTAGACGTATTCCATTTGATGGAAAAATGCGAGATTTATAGGTGATTTTCTTCATACTTTATTAAAAACGACAATTTAAAACACGAATAATCGTCAAACCTTATAAAAACCAAGATATTGAGCACCATTGAGTCAATGCACTTTGAAAAATTACGCAATAATTCGAAAAAAAAAAATTAAAGTGCGTTAAATTTGGGACCAAATCAACCCACTTTGAAAAAAAAATTTAAAGTGCGTTAAATTTGGAAAAAAATTAAGCACTTTGCAAAACATTTTAAAAGTGTTATGAAGGTTTATCAATATTTTCTATTATCGAGACACTTAATTAACGCACTGTGAAAAAAATGTATAAATCACATATTCTGGGACTGGATTTCAATAATTAGTTGATAGTACGATGATTTGTTAACACTAGTGAATATGATTTACAGTCTTTGAGAACGAAAAGGGGGGGGGGGGTAACCAAAGATACAGTTCAATTACCAGTACATCCTTTAATCGATTACAAGAGAAAGGTCACCCACTACTTATCTTTTCTTCCCAAATATATGATATTCAGCAACCTGGATTGAACTATAAGAACGGAAAAGGTATAGGCCTAAGCTTAAACATTTGCTGTGAATTAAGTACAGTGATATTGAAAAAAACGAGCTGGCCAAACAATAGTTTTTTCCATGATATGTTAAAAAATTTGTCCTATTTTTGCTTCGGCAAGAGACGACTTAACATTATACACACAAAACTTAGACATAACTGTATCTTAAACTTCGACCTTTTCAGAAGAAATATTATTGAAAGCCCTAATTGCCAATGTGGATTACCAGAAGATTCTTATCATTTGTTTTTTGGATGTAAGAAATATACCAATGCACGAAATGTACTGTTTTCAAACCTTTTAAATTTAAATCAAATTAACATTATTAATTGTCATTTAATTTTGTGGGGAGATGAATCTCTGACTGTCAATTTAAACCAACGTATTTTTTTAGCTGTTCAAAAATTTATCAGAGATTGTGGTAGATTCTCGTAATTTTAGTCTCACTGCCTAGACCAAATTCAAACAGAACTGTTTATAAATACGTGTACGTTTGTTCAATAATTAAATCATTTTAATATTATCCATTTCTATGTACTTTCCATTATAAACTACTACACAGTTGTAAATTTTTATACTTGGTAAGAACCTCGTAAGTTGTTAGAACTTGTGTTCGAACCATTTGTATATGTTTATGCAATAAAATATGTTCAAACCAAACCAAAAAATTTGTAGGTGTTTAAACATAAACCCTCTTCTCAAATTAATTCAAACCAAATAAATAACTCCATTATATAAAAAAAAAGATAGTTACATTGTACAAACATTAAAATAATATCAAATGTAAATAAGCATTAAGATATGTTTTTTGTTTGTTTTGGGTTTTTTTGCGGGGTTTTTTTTTTTTGGGGGGGGGGGGGGGTTGGGGGGGGTTGTTTGGGTTTTTTTTGTTTTTTTTGTTTTGTTTTTTTGTTGTTGTTGTTTTTTTTTTTTTGGTTGTTTTTATTTGGGGGGGGGGTATTTTTACACTAATATTCTAAAAGATCATAATGTGTTTGATAAACATAACTAACGTACAGATGTATATACTATTTTTCTTATCAAGTTTGTTCATAAGCACATGAAAGTAAGCCAATTGAAATATATATACTATACATCGATCTCCATAATATACATGTAGTAGTAAATCATATTCGTTGCTGGCATAGCCAAATGTTTGTACCAAATGAAAAATCATTTTTCAGAAGTTAATTTGCTGCATACATATTCACGATGTAAAAAGATGAAGAATGGCCGAAGGATAGTTGCTAAGCGATGCAGTTTCTGTCCTATTTGGATAATGCAAATCTCAGGAGTTGTTCTTAATGAACGTGTAAAATGTTGAACTATAAGTGAGCTTATGAGAAAACGTTTTAATCGAGAAACTGTTTATCAAGCTAGCTGAGAATCCATTGTTTTCTCTTTTTGATATACTGTTTTTCCACAAATTTATTTAAAAATTAAATTTGTTGTTATGACTATTTTATATGGTATAGATAGATTTGAAATCTGTTTCTTTGGCATTTATTATTTTAATTTTGTAAACTGTTAATTGAGATGTCATTTTATTACGATTGTTTACATCTCTGTTACGGTCACCAGATTTTAGAACTATTATACGTAACTATAAGAAACTTTTGTAACTGGTGACTGTTGGTTTATAAGCACTTCCATGCGACGCTTCTTCCAATAAACTTGTATCAATTATTTTAAAATATTCCTTCTACTTTGGATTACAGCCACGACAGATAGGTCATGGATCTACGTCAGTAGAGCCGGAAAAGCAGATATATTCACACAAAGCGAGGGGGGGGGGGGGGTGATTGTAATATTTATAGATTTAAAAGTAGTTACTCAGGTCTCAGGATATATATAATTTTTTTCAGGATTAACTCACTTCGTGCTGAAATTTGAATCAGGGGCAGATCCAGGATTTGCAGTTAGAGGGGGCGCCAGTTCTATATATAGGCAGGAAGCAAAGCCCTGGTGGGTGCCAGGGGCGGAAGCTCCAGGATTCTAGAGATTTTATAGGGTAAAAATGAAGTCTTCAAAGTTAGACTGTTGTGATATTTCTTCTCAAGATTATACTTAAAAATTAATAAAATTACAAAATTTTAAAGGTTTGTCGATTTAATACCTGCAGTTATCCCATCAAAAGTCTCTTTAAAAAAAAAATTAATCAGTATTAAAAAAATGGGACGATGTAAAGGAAGTTTAAAAAAAGATAACCATGCCAGCTTGTATTATAATAAACATGGAACAGTCGTTAAAACACTAGCTAGTATAACCAATTACTTAAGGTGGTTGATTGGTCACATTTGAACCCACGGGGAGCGTGACTAAAATAGGTTTTCTATAAGTTACACCATTGAACCCTTGGGTTTTCTTCATACTACACGGTTGAAATCAGTCTAATGTAAAGAAATCCCACGAGTCTCCGAAAAGTTGATAATTTTTATAAAGACTCACAAGTTGTTCATTTCCATTTAACTTTTTTTGGACAATTTTAAGGGTGGGGTGGGATGTGCGCCTCCCCCATAAATCCGTTACTGTAAATGATTGATTGATTCATTATGAATATGCCCATCTTTGCAAAAAGCTAAGCGCCCCCCCCCCCCCCCCCCCCCCCCCCGGTTACGATGCCTATGATGATTGAGCAGTCAATAGACCAGAATATTTTTCCCTTGGTGCAGGGAACAGATCAGTGCATGTGTTCTATTGCTCTCGGTCAAAGACAAATATATTGCCTCTGCTGGGGTTGAACCTGGGTTAACCTTTCAGCTCGTTCGGTATAGTGCTGGATTTCCATTCCAGAGAACCCGGGTTCAAACCCCAGCAAAGCCAATATTTGTCTCTGTTACACATGCGATGCATGACGTTCCCCACCACATACACACAGGCACAACCACCCAAACACGCACACGGAAAATAAGTTTTTCGATTTTCGGAGCAATTGAACCCTTTAGGTTTGCCTTATTTATCCGCGCAAGATCAAGAAATCTCAGCGAGATTCGTCGAAACTGAAATTAAAGGCCAAGTTGCTAAACCAGCGCGGTTTTGATTTAACGAGGCACGGAACTTCTTTATTTATTTTTCATTTAGAACACCGTTTTTAAAATGCATCGCTCTTATACATTTTATATATTTTATAATACCGCTAACCCTGTTTTAAAAAGTCAGTTTCATTATTCAAATGAATTGGGCTCCGACATATTATCCCACACGTGATAAAATGTTATTCAAATTTGGCGCGTAAAAGGCTACTCAGAAAATGAGTTATCTTTCCTGTATTAGAATTCTTCAATTGAGATTTTGACAAGACGCGCAAGACTCCTTAAACGAAGACTGCACTTTTGTTTACAGAAGGATCATCTATTCTTGTTTGTTTGTGTGGAAGTAATAGTAAGTTCAGGAGTGTCTTCCTTCACTTGTTCAACGATTTTAAAGTAAAGGAGAAATGCAGATATTATGATATACTCGAGTCGTCTGCTATACAGTACTGGTACACATTTTTTTTAGAGTACTTCGCACTTTTCTTACTGTACTGCAGTATGTGTTCTAAGGATTTTTGATCTATTTATTTCATCATAAATGTCGAGATATCAACGAAGTTTAGAATCAATTTAAAACATTGATTAGAATCTTTATGATACAGTCATATTTAATTTTATAGGCCTAGATTATAGTTACAGTTATGATGCAAGTTTTAATTTGAAGACAGGGCAAATTGACATAGTTTGGTGCAATATGAAGTAACAGTGGTTGTTTAGTTGTGTCATTTATAATTCTACCAACTAAAACTTCACCAGAGTTTATCAATTTGCCCTGCAAGAGAGCAGTATTCCAGGCTGTGAATTAAGGGTCAATTAATTTATTCAATTAATTTCCAGATGAACAGAAAAGCCCCCCTTCTACCAATTTTTAACTGCAAAAAAAGATCTCGAGAAGCAGTCATTGCTGAGCCACAGGAGCAGTTTGTCTCTTCTTCGTATGATGGCAATTATAACAATTTAGGTATACGCATGCAATTACTTCTATATTTCAAGAATTTGTCTTAATAAATCATTTATGCCATGTATGCCATAATGAGATTTACCAGAACCACGTTATCCTCTAAAAATAATGTTAATATCAGATCAATATGTCATTTATAAATAATCATCTTTAAAAATGTTTAATTATGCAATTACTATTAATTTGTTAATGCAAATACAGTGACTGACCACATACAGTTCTTGTTTGTGAAATTTAAAGCAGTGTGGTGAGAAATTCATACTGTGCAGTCTATTTAATTAACTTTGATATTTTTGTTTTTGTCCATCAGAATATTCAAGGAATGATATTACAAGCCAACCTGCAGGCAGTCTTTATGATAATCAGATGTCACATCGCCAAGACCCCCCCTTGTCCTACAACAGTAGCTCACAATGGAACAACAATCAGCCCCAAGTCAACCGAACAATGAACAATAATTCCAGGTATTATAATTCCAGGGCCAATTTTCGTGGATTTCAGGTTTTTTGCTTATTAGTGGGTATGTATAATTTTGTGGATCCGTCAGTTTATCAGATTCAGTAATAGAACTAACTCTCAAAATCTGTTTTCGTTGAGGATGTAAATTCGTGAAGATCGAGCTACCCATAAATACCATGCAAATTAAGCCACCACAAATTCTAATGATTCCACAGTAGCCTACAGTCTTTAATAATATTCTTGTACTGGTAGTCTTTTCGTAGTACATTTACATGATTGTATAAGATTTAGGGCCTTACATCAAAGATAGATGTTGATGCTCCTTGTTTTTTGATGCTAATTGTTATATTGTTAATTGTGCCTTCTTAAGGCATCATCTCAAGCCTTGGTACAGAGTCCGTATAGCTCTCACCTACCCGTGGCTGCTTGAGTACATAAAGTTTCATAACGCTGAATATTCATACCTCATCAGCTGTTATTTCACATTTTAACCTATTTCAATTCTACATGCTTGCACTGCCCGGTTACTGCATCAGCAGTTGACATCGTTTATGTACACCCCGATTGGAAAATAAAAGGTCCCATCAATGATTTATCTCTGATTACTTGCATTGGTCAATATTTTAATGAAATACTGTTAAAGTGGTTATTTACGCTAATGGTTAAGTACGCGTTTTATATAGTCAAACAATACGCATTGGTATTAAATACACGGAAGCATGATTAACCACTCTAAAAATTTGAATTTTTTACCATACGCGCAAGGGTATTTTACGTGGTTTTCAGCTTACCGCATAACTAGTGTGAATTTCCCCCACACGTAAATTACCACTTTAACAGTACAAGATATTCTTGTCTCGTGCAACCACAGCCAGATCCAGGGAGAGGATCGTACATATTGGCCTTGGTTTGCGATGAAGCCTCTAAGGAAGAGCTTAGAAACTCATCGCTAAAATGAATTTTTAAAAAATATATGATTCTCAGCTGTATGAACAATTTTTCAAATAATGCTTATCTATGGCAATTTAAAAAAATTTCGTCCGTTTAGATATCAGTTTCACCACAGAGCACCAGGGCAATGTGAACAAATGCAAGGGAGAGTGAACAACTCCAACCCCAGTTCTTACAGCCAACCCATGAACAACCAAAGGGGGACGGTCACCTCCAACTTGGAGCTAATCCCACCCAACCCTTCCAACCCCAAAGCTGCTAGATACAGTGTTAATCAAAAGTCAGTGGGCACTGAGGGACAGAGTCAATATCCCAGACCCTCTGGAAGGGGATCTAACTATGGAAGGGGAAGTGCAAATAAAGTTGGACAGAGACCAAACACCAACAGTAGCCAGGGGTACAATAGAAATAGTGGTAGCTTCAATAGAACGGCAAGTACCAACTTCAATAGAACAGCGAGTACCACAGGTTATGATGGAGACCATAACAGTGGTTCATATGCAATGGAACAGAGACAAAATACCTACAATAACCAGAGATATGGTAGAAATAGTGGTAACTTAAATAGAGCATCAAATGGCAGAGGTCAGGATAGAACCAACAGTAGTGGGATGTACTGTAATGTCAGTTCTAATGCAAAGGCACACAGCGAGCAAAACCAGTGGAACAGTGGTAGTGGTTATACCAACAATGTTGGTACCATGCCGTTTAATGGTAGTGGTACGGCTGCAGTGTCTGAGCAATGGAATCAGTGGGGAGATGGGGGACAGAGGCAGCCAATGAATGACATGATGGGCACCTCCTCTAGCATGGACAGAAGATACAAACCTATTGATTCCTCATTTCAGGTAATTAATGGCAAAGACCTAAGTTAAAAGTGCATGGTCTAAGTGGTCTTAATTTATGGTAAAATGTTAGTGTTTAGGTCTCTATGATCATACAATGTCTTTAAATTTTTTTTTAGGGGGGGGGGGAAGATATGTATTAAATAAGGGATCAAGGCAGCAGTTTTGAAATTAAATTTGGTTGACTCACCCTGATTTTACATAATTTTTGTCCATTTCGTTTTATTTAATTTACACATCTGTACTTGTACATATCCTCTTACCTCTCCATCTCTCCAATGAAAATTGCATCAAATTAATTAAAGGAGACCTTTCACTGTGGTTATGTATACTTTAATTGTAGATGCCCAGTGCTACAGGAGATGGGACAATGTCTGCCAAGACTAACACTAACAGGGAACACTTGTATAACACAGTGCAGCACCCCCAGTCAAAAACAGCCACTACTCAGAAAACAGATACTCCCAGCAAAAATCAGGTATTTTGCATAGTATACTGTTCTAATAGAATATGATTCACTGATAATTGAGAGAACCCCCCCCCCCCCCACCCAAATTTTGAAATGTAATCCAGCAATGTATCATATCATATTCTTAGAGTTATCGTTCTTATGCTGCTCATGTATTTTGTTTGATATTGCATGGATGGATTGAATGAAAAAGGGTAAAGGAAAGAATTGGTATAAAATTTGGTGATAGAGATAGTTATTTTTAGGTGTATTTGTCATGTTAATTGGTAAATTCTAAGACTTGCCTTGAAAATTCATATAACAAAATGTCATCATCTTACAGTTACTGTAGAAATTGATTTATAGAGTACATACTGTATGGATTTTTTTGATCAGGTAAATATAAATATTGCAAAATCAATTTTGAAATTTCATGTCAGAGATAATTATAATTTGGAATCAATATTATCTAAGGCTCTGCTAGGAAGTTAGATAAATGAGTTCAAAACTAACCCTAGTATTGCAATGCAAGGTGGAAGCATTTAGAAGCTATAGCTCCACATACATGCATGTAGCTCACATATTCTATCAATCTAAAAATTTTGGGAGATCTGCCTCAGTTATGCAGGTAAAACTTCCATGTTTGTTATAAAATTAAGGTATATTCATATCTGAAGGTAAAGGCAACTCCAAAGCCAGCATTGGACAGATCGCTGAGAATCATAGCCACTGACCTGGGTGGAATCAAGAACTGGGAACACCTTAGAGGAATGCTGTCATTTCTGTTTGAAATTTATGGTATGCATAATGCAGCTAACTTTTTTCAATACAGTATTTTAATGCAATTATTTGTAGACTGGGTGCATGTCTTGCTCACATGAGTTCTTAAAAGTGAAAAGTTCATAAATAAGTTGTGTATATGTACATGTATTTATTCATTTTATGGGGCATTATTAATTTTTTTTTTAACTTGTATGGAATATTCTATGTGTTTCCTTGAATTAATTTTCAGCTCAAGTGAACTCGGCCACTGTGAAGGTACCAGACACTGATGCCAAGAAGTTTAACATCAAGGAGGGAGCAGCTTCAATGGATTGTATCTTCTATGAAATTGTGAGCATATGTACACTGTACATGTATTTATTTATTTACTTATAGAAAAGTTAATATAAGTGGTAATATATTTATTTAGTGGTAGTGTTCCCCATTGCACAAAAATTTCAAGCAAAATTAACTTCTTTTAATTTATCATCAAGAACTGAAATTCTTCAAAATTGACAGCTTTTCTTGATAACAGTATTTTTGCACTTCTTTATCTGTTTTTAAGGACTGTTTTATGATACTGCATGATAACTTAATTGATGTAGAACTAGTCGTATTATGCAATCGTAGTACAATGTATAAATGAACGTGTATGCTTGCTTGCAGGACCATTCTCTACCAAAGCTAACGCGAGGAAAACTCTACAGGTATTGACACATTTTGCCATAACTTTACTTGAGCCATTAGGTTGCCACTTTAGTTAGGTCAATCAGTACTAATACAAGTATTTTGTAATACATATAATTCCTAATGTCTATTAATTAACAGCCCCCCCCCCCACCCCCCCATTTAAAAAATAGAACCACTAAACTAAGAAAATGAAAGCTAAAAAAATAGAGTGATATATTTGTCATTACATGTATAATTAAAAATTTTAATTGCAAAATTTAACAGTCATCTATTCTTTATACTACACTTTTTGGGGAATAAAAGGAATATATGATGTGATACAGTACATATAATTTTCTTGACATTAAAATTATGCATTGTCATTCAATTCATTGGCACAAAGAGGGTCCTTAAAATGAGGATTTTTAACTTCCATGTAACAGAGATTTCTTTATGTCTTAGTTTCTTATAAGCAAGTCTGACTGTACACAATTATAAATTTTTTTTGGGGGGGGGGATATTAAATGTAAATTGTTGCATACATCTGATGGTTGTTACCATTTTACAGAATTGTAGGGTCCTTTGACAGTCATCAGAATGTGATCAAGTGTGTGTCGGTGCGCGAGGCTTTACCCGAGGAGTATACCACTCACCAGGCCTGTGTACAGAGGTGTGCCCAGTACAAGCTGGAGCTCTCCAATCTGGTCAGAGAGCAGTAGGACTCCACAGAGCTGAGGTAGAGGCACTGTGACTGGAGGTAATATTATGTGACTATTGTATAATTATCAATGATATCATGAAGAGCTCAAAGAAAAAGATGAATTGTAGACTTATACTGTAAAAGTGTTTATTTATGCGTGGGGGCAATTTTACACTGGATATGGAGTTGGCTTAATTAAAACCGTATATATTACCCCGGAGTGTATATTTACAAAAAATTAAAACTATAGAATGGTAAATAATGCAACCGTGTTTTTAATACCCTAGTATTTTTATTGCGTATAATGTTTGACTATAGAAAACGTGTACTTTACCACAAGCGTAAATAACCACTTTTACAGTGCTTTTCTGTATAGATGTTGTATCAACTGGTTACTCATTCAGAATGATTCCACAATGGGTTACCATATCTGTTGTATTATTTTGTTTGATACACCTCAAATTATTTAACTGACTGTGGAAGAAGAATTGAATTATAATATATCAATACACCAGATTATTTTTTGTGTGCAGAATTATGGGCCCCTTCCATGGGAGGATTACTTAACATATAAGGAAATATGATGATTATTGACCACATGCGATTAACACTGCATTGACCAGATACGTGCAGATATTGACCACATGCGTGCAGTTATTGACCACATGCGTGCAGTTATTGACCACATGTGTGCAGAACGAGTATTGAAGCTAAAACTATCCAGTCTTGACAAGGAGCAGAAGATGGAGAGTTTAAAGTTGTATTGACTTGTATAGGGTAGTATTGTATGTGTCTATTTTTAGACAGATAAAGTGGGAAGCTCCTGGTGATGATTACTAGCTTTCATCATTGTTTCTACCTTAAACTATTTTCAGACAGAGAACTGTATAATCTATATACAGTATGTTAAAGCTTCAAATACATAATGTTCATTAATATAATCTATATAGGCTATGTTAAAGCTTAAAATGCATATGTTTTTTGTTTCTTACATGTACATCCAAAAAAAAAAGTTTTATATGAAAATTTACAAGATTTAAAAAAAAAATATGTTCATGTATATCCAACTAAAATGCAGTGCATAGGTAATGTGCATAGTATGTTTCTTTTGTGTTTCTTTTTTTTCCCTGTTTAATTTTTAACATTCATATTAAAGGTTGTTGACTACAATGATTTTATTGTCTCGATCTCTTTGGTAAATTTAATTTACTATTTGAATAAAGTACCCTCATATGAAATTTCCAAGAGGACGGGATACCACTCCCTCTGCCAATCGGGACAGGAGCCCGCTCTATAACCAAATGATTGTTTACAAATTAGTATCAAACAGAATAATGTATATAGTTTTTCCAAAGTGTACTGTGTTTCCAGATGTATTTAACATATCCTGATCCAGAGTCAGTATGCACCTATCGGAAAAATAAATTATGATTGATTAGGAGCAATATAAGTTATATTCATGCAGATATATATATATATAATAACTGATAAATTGCCTCAATTAATGCTAGTTAAGTATATTATTTCTGCAATGCTAGCTACAGTAGGTCATCCATACCCACACGAAAAAACCAACGAAGCATTTTATTGTTCTTATTATGAATTCCATATTTAATAGTTCCATATATGATGACATATCATAATGTATATAAAGGATACATAGGGAATTATTAACAGCATTCTCATCAATTGCTGATTGGACTGTGTGGGCTTTATAGCCTCGATTACATTACACAGATGGGATTTTATTATCCTGCTCTGTTCTTCAAAGATTTCATCAGAAGAACAGATCGTCTGATTCGGGTCGTTAATCCTTTAGGAATTCCTCTAAAAGTATGGGATTGGGGGCACCTCGATGGCTTGAGATAGAGGTGAGAATCGGTGGGTTTCATATGTAGACTGAATTTACTTCACCATCTTCCAGAGTTGATGTATCCAACAATACATATTTGGAACTAGATATGTCCACTGTGAATTTAACCGAATTGTGGAAGGAGTTGGCAAAGGTAATGAAGTCATTTAGGCAGTCTCGGTTTTCAACCCATTTCATCTCAATATCATCTATGAACCGCAACCAGCTCAAAGGTTTGAAATGAGCTCTAAGGAGAGGTTGCGTTCTAATCTTCCCATAAATATATTGACGTAAGGAGAAGCCGTTTTGGTGCCCATAGACCCAAACAAAAACTTTTCTTAAGAAATCATATCAAAATCACTTAAAAATCATATCAAACTCACAAATTCATGATTTTGCTCTATGATTTAGACATGATCCATTAAATGAATCATACCCAAATCATAGGTGACAAATAAGGAAGTATGATCCTGATGTGGTTTGTTTCTTGGTTTTGAGTCTGCTATGATTTTCTTGTGATTCTGGTATGTGCTATTATCTTAGAAGGCAACAGAGCATGAGTTTGAAATGATTCGTTAACTGCCAGATAAACTGACCACTAGAATTAAGATTACTGCATAACAGGAAGTTGAGTTGCAAATTTTGAATGTTCATCTAGGAGCCTAAATGTGATGTACATGTCAGGAAAATTTGTTCTTGTTGGGCATCTAGTTCTATCTTGGCATATTTATAAAGTGAATTTATGGAAGTATTTTTCGGGGAATATATTCTTATTCACTTGAGGTAAATAATATTTTATAAAGACTAATTGACAATACACTATCAAGTGATTTATTAAGTGAAGCAAGCAACTAATGCATGGATGTATCATTAGTTCAGACCTGGAGCTACAGACCTGCAGCTAGGTTTTGAAATGCACACGTAATATTTTAACTTGTACAATTCATGTAATAATTGCTAGAAGAGTTTGAAATAACAGTATAATTATCATCTAAATTAAGGAAAACTTTGATCCTTTGTTCTAATTCATATTATATTGGATTAACGATATAGTTCATGTGACATATATGTATACTATTTTCATATTTGATAATTGACAATGTATTTCAAATATTAAAAGGATCGATATATGTCTGTTGCAAATTATAAATTAAGTGTTCAGTTTTTCTGTAAGAAATTATTGTATAATTGTCCTTTAACAGGTCATACCAGGATCATGGTTTTGATACGAGTTGTTAGTTACAACAGATCATACCAGGAGCATGGTTTTGATACGAGTTGTTAGTTACAACAGATCATACCAGGACCATGGTTTTCTTGCAATTTATTTAGTTTAACAGATCATTCGAGAACCATGATCCATTAACTCATTTGCATGTGAAATTGTCCTAAACCGAAATCATCTCAAAACCATGATTCACACACAAGTCATTGATATGATCCCTTGGGCTATTTTTTTCTGTTTGGGGATGTATTACTTTTTTGTATGTAATGTTCGCCATTAGACATGAAAATGTTCAGCTTGAGAACATGTTCAAGGAACTTGAGTAGAGATTCGGTTGACGGATGCTGAGTCATCCTCAGGTGGTGTAGATTCAATTTTGTTCAAATCATGACCTCCGGGGTTGGGTAGGGTCACAAAATTTTATATAGTAATATAGTGAACATTCTCAAAAAGTCTTATTCTTCTCAAATATGTAGGGAAGCTTTTAAAAAAATATTTTGCATAAAAATTAAAAAGTTTCGTTGAATCTTCTTAAGTTAGTGTAGATTCGAATTTCAAATTTGTTTAAGCCATGATCAAGTAGTTGGATGGGGTAGGGGTATAATCTACAGGAGCATAATAGAAAATAATTTCATAAAAAGTTAGTGTTTTGGTCATTGTTATTCTTAGTCTAGTATTTACTCAGGAAGGGAATGTGGTCTCTTGTTTATCATATTGTGTTTGTCAACCATCGATCATACCATTGTAATAATGACACAGTGCACAGTAAACATTTAGTGTTCATTAAACTATTTACCTTCGTTGCAAGTTTTTAGGTTATGCATGTTTCTGTATATGATCAAGGCAAGACTTCACAAGACATAAGACAGGAGTTTGTTGAAATGGAGAAAGAAAACGAGAAGAGGTTGCAAGAAAAGAAGCGTTGACTTCTACAAAAGATGGTGAAACAGAATGAATGCTCCAGCTTCGGAGAAGATCAACAGAGGCATTTGAGCCACTTAATTGTTGTAAAATTTCTTAAGTTTCTCCCATGACACCATTTTCAGTTTTTCCGGTTAGTAAGTTCTTTCAAAAAGCATTAATTATAATTTTTATACCCCGCTCTGAAGGAGAGGGTGTATACTGTTTACCCTTGTGTGTCTGTATGTCTGATTGTCCTTCTATCTGTCATTTTTCTCAACAACTATTCATCGCAGGTGCTTTAAATTTAAAGACACTCTTTGTTTTAAGGCATGCCATATGTTTATTTTATATATTCACTTCAGACCAGGGGTATTACTAGTTAGCATTGGCTTACAGATATCTTGTTATTTTAAGGGCAATATCAGACTGCTGAGTTTCAGCAGTATATTCTAATGGAATTAGTTAAGTGTATGAAAGGTGCCTTAATTTTATTTTTCAAAAACCAACTTTCAATTTTTCTAGACAATCATATATCATTTTTGAGCAGAATTTTAGCTCACCTGAACTGAAAGCTCAAGTGAGCTTTTGTGATAACTTTTTGTCCGGCGTCCGTCCGTCTGTCTGTCCGTAAACTTTTAACATTTTCGACTTCTTCTACAGAACCACTGGGCCGATTTCAACCAATCTTGGCACAAAGCATCCTAAGGTGAACGGGATTCAGATTTGTTAAACTAAAGGGTCACGACCTTTTTCAAAGGGAGATAATTAAGAATTATTTAAAAATGTTTGGTATCTTTAAAAAATATTCTTCTCAAAAACCAATTGGCCAGAAAAGCTGTTATTTGTATGGAATCATCCTTAGGTAGGGTACACTTACGTTTATCAAAATCATGATCCCCGGGGGTAGGGTGGGGCCACCACGGGGGTTGAATTTTTACATAGGAATACTCCAGTATATAGATAAAAATCCTAAAATTCTCAAAACATATAAATCAGCCAGAAAAGCTGTAACTTGTGTGAAAGAATCATCAGGTAGTGTAGAATTAAGTTTGTTCAAACCATGATCCCCGGGGGTACGGCGGGGCCACAATGGGGTCAACTTTTTACATAGGAATATATAAAGAAAACTGTTTAAAATCTTCTTCTTAAAAACCAATCGGCCAGAAAAGCTGAAACTTGTGTTGAAGCATCCTCAGGTAGACTAAGTGTAGATTTTAGTTTTTTTTCAAGCCATGTTCCCCGGGGATAGGGTGGGCCGGGCTACCATGGGTGGGGGGACTAATTTTTACAAAGGAATATATAGAGATACCCTTAAATTGAGTGAACAATCAAAACTCCAGTTAAGACCATCTATACCGAGTGAAATTAATTTATTTAAAAAAACAAAAACATTTTATATGTCAGGTACTCATCATTTAACATTTCAGTAACTGCATTGTTTGTGATTTCTTTTACCCTGTTTCGTTGCCATAAATAATCTAAGTTAAAATTGTTCCTTACCCAGAGGTATTGCCAAATTTCATTTGTAATATATTAATACGCAGCATAGTTAAGGCTGTCAATAAATTCCGTTCAGACAAAAAGTATGGGAAATGTGCATTATGACATCACAGTATATTACAAACCTCGAAAGAACTTATTAATTTATTTATTAGCAAAATTCATTTATACCGATCGTTTAATTGAAAACAACAAATGCTATTTCTTACAATTTCGATGTCCGTTATTTTGTACACACTGAAAAATAAGCGAGAAGTCGTTCTTTCTGTACTACAAAATATGACGTGATATGCTTCAAAATGACGCATTAAGTTAAGTCATTGAAGGCTATCATGCAGTTTTTTAGCGAAGAAAAATAAATGTCATAGATTAACGGAAAATTATAAAAGAATATTTTGTTTAACATTATTATTAGTAGAATGCTGCCTTTCAAGTCTTATTTTCATTTTGTTATGATTGTGCATAGAATAAAGGGGCGCCTGTAAAGTGCGAAACGAAATCGAAACCAAACGAAACGAAACGAAACCAATCGAAACGAAACGAAACCAAACAAAACGAAACGAAACCAATCGAAACCAAACGAAACCAAACGAAACGAAACCAAAAACCGAAACGAAACGAAACCAACGAAACGAAAAAAACTAACGAAACGGAATTAAACAAAATGTTTTGTTGATTTGTTTGGTATATTTAAGGAATATGAGGCGATAATTTTGGTCGGGGCGTGATCAAATCGAATAAAGCCCGAAGAGTTTATGATAGATTTAATCACGCCCCGACCGAAATTATCACCTCATAATATTCAACAAGGTTAGCTTTTTAAAAAGCTAAGAAAGTCAGCCAGCGGAATTTTAATTTTAGGTCAAAAGTGAATACACAATCTATTAAAATACAAGATAAATAGTTTCCAGAACAATAATAATAAGCGGGTACACATTTAGTTTGCACCCTTATTTTTATGGCTGTACATGTAGGTGAGGAGATAAGCTTGTAGCTGTGTACATGCAATGTAAGACTGCACACCTACTTAATACTTAAGTTGTAACTTTGCAGACATAGTTTTCTGATTTTCATGGTCTCATCCCAAATTACTACCATTATATTTACTTTCCAATCTGACGAAGAGAGTTGGGAAGATATACGCAGACTGTGGCTGCAGACGATTCCCATTGACAGTCTTCCAATATACCGATGCGCAGTTTGACCTAAAAACTGACCAGTTTCATAACTTCTTCGAATTTCTCTAACACGAACTGTCTAATTCCTTCCCAGAATTCCAATTTACGCAAGCGCAATTGAAGTTTCATCCTATCTTAATTAGTCAGCCCGCGGGCTGACTAAAGAATGATTCCTTATAACTTATATTTACATAATTTTAAGCCCCCGCACGATTGATTATTAAAAAATATAAATAGGCAAAGCCCGCTGGTGCCTCAATTTGGCGTCATTTGAAGTTATGGGTTATCCATAGGAAATATAAAAATGAAACGAATATGTGCAGTACAATGTGCGTGTGTGTGTGCGAAAAAGATGAAGAGAAAGAGGTGATTGTGTTGAGGTAGTATGCATGTATAATAGCGCTTTATTCAATAAAGTAAATTTTGTTAAAATACAACGTCCAAATTTATTCTACATATCTTGAAACAATTCTTATTGTATTGTTAGCAACTGGTCACCTTCTAGTATGCTCTAAATCTTTGGTTATGATGATCGTATGAATGTTCTAATGGCTACAAATTTAAGATCCGATAAACTAATCAATTACAGATTATAGAATTCAATTTCTTCTAACTTTCACAGTGTTAAAGTTCCGTGAGTCAACTTATCAGTAACGCCACGTAAACTTGAATTTAATATTGCCTTCATTAAAGAAAAACCCATGTGATCGGATATTGTCTTATTGTAGGCCTATATACACACTTTGCAATATTTCAAATGCATTTTGATTTTACACTAAATAATTATATTACATTTTCCAGTGTCTTGCCTGTGAAAATACTACGTATCGATGTATGTAGAAAGTTGACCCCCCCCCCATTGTGGCCCCACCCTACCCCTAAGGGTAATGATTTTCTTAACTTTAAATATATACACTACCTAAGAATGCTTCCACACAAGTTTCAGCTTTCCTGGCTAATTAGTTTTTGAGAAGAAGATTTTTAAAGATTTACTCTATATATTCCTATGTTAAAAATCGACCCTCCATTGTAACCCCACCCTACACCCCAAAGGTCATGATTTTCACAACTTTGAATCTACATTACCTGAGAATGCATCCTCATAAGTTTCAGCTTTTCTGGCTTATTAGTTTCTGAGAAGACGATTTTTAAAGATTAACTCTATATATTCCTATGTAGAAAGTTGACCCCCCCCCATTGTGGCCCCACCCAACCCCTGGGGGTAATGATTTTCTTAACTTTAAATATACACTATCTGAGAATGCTTCCACACAAGTTTCAGCTTTCCTGGCTAATTAGTTTTTGAGAAGAAGATTTTTAAAGATTTACTCTATATATTGCTATGTAAAAAGTTGACCCCCTATTTTGGCCCGATCCTACCCCAGGGGATCATGATTTTCACAACTTTGAATCTACATTACCTGAGGATGCTTCACATAAGTTTCAGCTTTTCTGGCCTAATGGTTCTTGAGAAGAAGATTTTTAAAGATTTACTCTATATATTGCTATGTAAAAAGTCAACCCCCTATTTTGGCCCGATCCTACCACCCAGGATCATGATTTTCACAACTTTGAATCTACATTACCTGAGGATGCTTCCACACAAGTTTCAGCTTTCCTGGCCAAACGGTTTTTGAGAAGAAGATTTTTAAAGATTTACTCTATATATTCCTATGTAAAAAGTCGACCCTCCATTTTGGCCCCATCCTACCCCCAGGGATCACGATTTTCACAACTTTGAATCTACATTACCTGAGGATGCTTCCACACAAGTTTCAGCTTTCCTGGCCAAATGGTTCTTGAGAAGAAGATTTTTAAAGATTTACTCTATATATTGCTATGTAAAAAGTCAACCCCCTATTTTGGCCTCATCCTACCCCCGGGGATCATGATTTTCACAATTTTGAATCTACATTACCTGAGGATGCTTCCTCATAAGTTTCAGCTTTCCTGGCCTAAGGGTTTTTGAGAAGAAGATTTTTAAAGATTTACTCTATATATTCCTATGTAAAAAGTCGACCCCCCCATTTTGGCCCCATCCTACCCCCGGGGATCATGATTTTCACAACTTTGAATCTACATTACCTGAGGATGCTTCCACACAAGTTTCAGCTTTCCTGGCCAAATGGTTCTTGAGAAGAAGATTTTTGAAAATTTCTCGAAAATTTTCATTAATTCCTAATTATCTCCCCTTGTAAGAGGGCTTGGTCCTTAATTTTCACAAAACTTTGAATCCCCTTAGGCTAAGGATGCTTTGTGCCAAGTTTGGTTGAAATTGGCCCAGTGGTTCTTGAGAAGATGTTGAAAATGTGAAAAGTTTACAGACAGACAGACAGACGGACGGACGGACGACAGACAAAATGTGATCAGAATAGCTCACTTGAGCTTTCAGCTCAGGTGAGCTAAAAACTGGAAAATAATGGTAAAGGATATTTCCATAATTAAATCAGAAACTTGCCATGTTGTATTTCATTTACTAGTATAAAATTCAAGTGATTCTGATTCTCAATCAGATTTGATTTTTGAACAGCAACCTTACAGATTTAGACTTTATTATAAATGCTCTTGTCTCGTTAGATAAGACTTTGCGAAATCTAAAATAGTCTTTTGGGGAAAAATGATTTGGCCAAGTCATGCACATACAACAATCATATAGATATTTATTTCTTTACGTTTTTAACTTCGTTAATTTCCGATAGTTTCCGTAATATTTGGTTCACTTCAAGAATGTTTTTTTCATGCACGAGCGCTTTCGCGCTCAATATAAATAGATTTACCGGGGAGTATTCTATTAATGCGACGTTCGTTACAAAGAGCTACAGGTTGTATTTTTGGTTTTCCCTACCCGCCCTGACCCAAATTTGTTTTTTTTTGAAGATTAATATTGAACTGTTGTTAAATAGTTTGTCTTGGTGTTGTTGTATTTTTTTTTGTGTGTGTTGTCGTTTATTTGTATGTTGATTTAATATTAAATGCGATTTGCGATTTGTAACGAACGCACCAATCCTAAAAGATCTTTACTTTTTATTTTTCAATAAATTAGTCAAGAAAATATTTATTTGCGGAGGTGTGAAACGAGGGAGAAAATAATTAACGTTTATTGGTGGTGACACCAAAACGTAAACGAAATATTAAATGACATATTTACAAGAATGATTAAAACACAAAAGGACGAACTGGATATCTTTAGTAGGCGCTGGCATGAAAATGTGGCAATTTTGAAGATAAAGATGTTTTTCGAATCCAATTATTTTAAAGAGGTAAACGATAAGAAAAACTTCCAAATATCTACTGTTAAAAATGGTTTTTGTTATTAATGATTTTTCAAATGGGAAGGGACGAAAAATTTAAATCACTGCTGATCATTGATTTCATCGTGTGCAATATTTCAATAAATTAATTCAATGAAAATATTTGTTTGATGTGTCATTACGTTGAGTAAGGTTAACATTTTATATTATGTTGTTACTTCAGATGCCATAAAGGCTACTAAAATGCAAAGTACGACTAAGGAACATAAACCGTGGATCCTTCTTGAAGGATGAGCAATTTTACTTGCTGTTTCCGCCGGAGGAGCTACAGCCGCAACGTAAGTATTTAGCTAGGTGTCATCAAGGTCCTCAAGATCCTCAAACTACAACGAATGATTCTGATTGTGTCACTGATTGGAAATTTTGAGATAAATTATAGAAGCAGTCGAAATTTCTTAATTATTTTTTGTAAACTTGAATGAAAATGCTGATTTCAAACTAATTTTGATTCAAATGTCTTTATAGAGCAAATTCATTCTACGATTCAACGACATTTGCGTTGTACTTACACCTTTATAGATGCATAAAATTTCAGTTGTCTACCAAATATATATCATTGTATAATTTATTAAACTCTTTGTTTAACTATGACAACGAGCATGTCGTGGATGAAATGGGTTGCTCAATGCATGTAGTTAAAAAAGGAAAATGACAGAGAAATTGTCATAAATTACATAAAAAATTAAAGTATGACAGCAAGAACTCATGATTATTCAATGTACGAAACCAAAAACAAAAGGGATGCGGAATAACTTGTATAAAGTTGTAAAACAAAACGTCTTAGGAGAGTTATGATGGTTGAAGATTTTTTTTGTTACACCGTTTATTGAATGGGAACGATCGATTTTAACCAATGCACACAAGCTAATAAATGTATATACTGTTACAGGTTTTACTTATATAAAAAAAACTCCTGTTGAGGGTTCGTATAGGTATATTTATTGTGGACACAGTGACATGTTGATGGTAATGATTGAAATGAAAATTGAAATTAATGAAATGATCGAGAGCCCTGCAAATATAAAACAATTAGCCTCATGCTATGATAATGTACTCAATTTCCATCTAGGTTTGAATTAACACATAATTTCATAGCAATATCACAATTCATATAAATTTTGTACATAAAGCAATTAAAGGGAGATAACTCGTACAATTTCAATGTATATACAATATGCACTTCTCCCATAATAATCATAAAAATAAGTTGCAATTAAAAATATAATAGACACATTATTCATTAGAAATTATATCACCATTCTATGGGAACAAGCTTTCCTTTCATGCATCTATTTCATCACATGCAAGTTTATCATGCTTATGTATATCTGTAATTCAATTAACAAAATACTAAAAATACTATTGAATTAAAAACATTTAAATTGCTCATTTTGAACAATAGACCAAATATTTGATCATCATAAAAACACTCTGTAACCTGATTAGAAAATCAGTTACTCCTTTGAATAAGAATCAAATACTGACTTTATAATCACTATTTACTAAATAAATCTATAATACTCTTTCATGACACTTATTCATTTTAATTAGTTTAAGTGCTGCATAAGAAATTACTTATTTGCTAATTTATAGAAAAGTACATGTTAATAATATTTTAATACATTGGATGTTAGTTTATATGTTACTTACCAGAAAGAGAAATAGTCTATTGTCAAACTTTATGATGTAGGTCTGATTCAGCTAGGTCATAATATATTACGTGTTATCCTCTGGATGACCAAACAAAGATTGACAAAACTTGGCGGCAAAATATTATAGTCAGATCAACAAACCAACCACAACAACCCTAACAAATATCTGACCAATAAAACTCATACACACAATTGTTTACCAAATCACTGCCCCTGAGGTATATATACAGCTGTGTAAAGGTACAGGGTGGATCTAAGTGTGTGTGGTGTGTATTTGTGGTGTGTTGTCAGATTTTGTTGGTTTTATTTTAAAGTCAATATACATAATCTATATGACTGCCGTCATGAGAAAAGGGCCCTTATCTTTTGACGTCACAATGCTCAGAAAACGACGTCAAAGTAGCGGCATTGTAAACGCAGTTTTTTTTATTTTTTTCTGCGTCTGTGTTGTGTTTTTTAAATAATTAGAGTATGGCCTTGTTTAAATACCGATAATAATAATTGATAAATAATAATAATATATAATAAAATAATTAAGAAATAATTAATAATAATAAAATAATAGTAAAATAAAAATTGACGTTCGTGACGTCGTGTCGTTTTCGACCAGCTACGTCAAAGTCGTGTTAACATGTCTTACTAAAATTGTCATAAAATGCTTAAAACGCACAAGATCTTGGATATCTTTGTATATTTGTATTCAGAAAGAGTTGTCTTATTGGAATTGAGAAAAAAGTGAGTTTGTGAAATTTTGACCTTAAGGACCCATTTCTCGTGACGGCAGTCATATACTTAATTAACAATTTATCAACAATATTCATACTATTACAATACCTACACAAGAATTAAAAGCCACGTTTGTAAGTACATGCAAGACTACTAGAGTTCAGATTATTTTAAGCAGATGGGTGTGCAATTAATTATTATTACGCTGATTCCACGTTGAAGACCCAACCTATTTTCAACGTTGAAGACATCAACCACTTTTCTACGTTGAAACTAAGTATCAATTACTAAAACTTATTAATAAGATATATTTTCAAATTTGAAACTGCGTTTTTATTGTTTTAAATTTAGCTTTTACTTATATTTTGTCAACTGTGGCAGCATTACATAATGTGTTATACAAAAATTAATGTTAATAATTTGAATTTATTTCTATTTTATTTGATTTCGAATATAATTGTAATATTGTTGTATTATGAAAAAATGACAATAAGAAACCGTCAACAAACCGTTCATTATCAAATATCATTATCAATGATTTTTTTAAAAATGAAATGTTAAATAATTTGTTCACGTATATTTTAAATCATTAGATTGGTTTGATACAAGAAATTTGAGACAGTGCTCTGCGTACAGCAAGTGGCTAATTGCATTAACTAGGTCAGTGATAAGGGGATGCGGACCTATCACTACTGCAAGCACTGCTGATCTTGGGAGTTATACAATTTACCAGGCTGCTTTATGTCAGCTTGACCGCTAAAGACGCTAGTGGTGAACAAAGAAAGTCAGTTCTTGGGTATACCTATACACGGATTTGATGTACAGTTAAATGACGGGGGTTTAGCGTTTGGACTATTGTGAATTTTCTTTATTTTACATTGGAATTTCTTAGGAGTTATTTACTTTAGAACAGTCTGCAAAGTGCAAATGATAAACTGATTATTGTGGATTTTACGTTTTTGTGTTGACATCCTTTGTTTCATATAATGGAACAAGCATGGCTACCATTTGGCGGAATGTACGCGTGGTTTCTTTGTGTTCATTTTCCTACAGCCTTATGTAAAATGCCAAGTTCAACTTTTTAACGGGGACTTTATACACAAGCTGTTTAGCGATGGACGTACTAGTAATGTATATTACTATGATTTAAATGAAGGGCGACTTTTTACATTTGGATCTTATCTTTTTTTTTATAAAGTGTCAAAACACATTAAACAGCACAACATAATAAAAATATGGTTATAAGCAACATTTTACGGAAAAAGGCACTTAATTGTAACTTCTTTTCAACGTCATATCTACATATTTTAAACCAAATTT
Organism: Magallana ariakensis; assembly: GCA_020458035.1. NCBI lineage: Eukaryota > Metazoa > Mollusca > Bivalvia > Ostreida > Ostreidae > Magallana > Magallana ariakensis. Next base: position 61,083,626 of record CM035813.1, read on the forward strand.
CAACTCTACACTGCATGTGTTTGTTATGTGTGAAAAAATATTACCTCTGTGGAGAGATTTTAGCTTGCCTATATATACACTCTAATAGAGTCGGTTTTAATGTTATGATATTTTAGGTGATACACCAGTAAATGGTAACAACAAGGTAATAAATTTCATTATATTATTTTGCAAACAGTATATTTTTTCATGCTTGTTGCAATGTAGAATTCCAAATTTGTGTGGACTTCTTTGTCATTTAAGAATGAAATATTACATTGAAAGATGTGTAGCAATACACAATTCAAAATTGTTAATTTTTGATAACCAGTGGTCGCTCTGGAAAAATATTTTTTAGCAAAACTAGTAGTATAATACTTTATATTTTGTTTAGTATCAAGAGCTGTAATCGATTCACTTATTTTTTTATATCTTCCATTTACCTGTGTAAATTTAAAGCATATTACCTATTGATGTGAATATGTGTTCATGTATGAATGGGTGATGAAAGGGGGGAAAAAGAAAAGAAAAAAATTCATTGTAAAACCTGTATTAACCTTAAAACTGTTTATATAAATACAATGAATAAATGTGAATAAAAAAAAAATCAACTCAATTTCTACGTTGAATAAAGGGGTAACTTTGACGTTGAAACAACGTTACCTTTTTAACGTTGCCTAAACTTTCATATGCAACCTTATTTCAACGTTGATTCAACGTTGATGCCTGACGTTGAAATGCCCGCTGGGAATATGACTCTGATTATTTTTTTTCTCAGGAGTTGTACCGTTTAAGAAAAGAACTGAGTTGAATGCATATGGCAGTGATTGCAACTGTTGGTGTGATCATGAAAAATGAGACTGGTGTAAATGAGTTCGACGCGGATTCTATTTGCATTCGTGAATTTAAAATGCACATTTTAATCATTTAAATACATTATCATTTTGACTACTAATCATTAGTCGTTTGTGTTGTATTTTTCTGTTGGTGTAAACTCTATTTTTATTTTTTAAGTTTGGTATATATCATCTAATTTTCGAAATACCAATAAAACCACACGATGATGTAATATGCATTCACAACTTAAAAAGAAGGATGCACAGTAAATGTAACTAGCTAGAAGAGATGCGCTGTTGGATAAGATATTAAATTTGTTGACTAAGCTTAATTATTCGAATAAACTTCGTTAAGACGGGAAGGATATGAATATTTATTATATTATATTTCCTATTATCGTTCTTGGCCTAGATTACTGTAGGAACGTAAAAATAAAATTCAAATTTAAAATTAATGTTTCTTTACGATATATTTTCCTTTTCAAAAAATCATTTCCGGACTACCACATGCAGCCCCTAGATTAAAGACTACTCTTTTAATCGATTTCTACAGATTAAGCAGATTAAAAGATCTTATGATTTTTATAACACATTTCTAATAAATAAAATGATGACTGTACAATATTTGATAATCAATTTTCGATAATAAAAGCATATCTTTTTAAAAAGGAATTGAAAGCTAGCGCAAGAAGTTAAGAATTTCTACTCATGATTCTAGTTCCAGCAAGAAAACAACGTAGATGCTTGCGCTTTGAATAATATATGTGATATTACTTTCACTTTATCCCTGTATTATAAACGGATGTCTCACAAACCTATCACTATGTCTCCCCTTTCAAAGGGGAGACATATTGTTTTTGTCGATTTTCTTATTCTTCTTCTTCATCCAAATTTTGTCCAGGCCGTAACTTTAATACCCTTTGACATTAAGACTTCAAACTTGGAATATAGATATATGGTATTAAGAAGGAGTGCACGCCACCAAAATTTTTGACTTTGAACTATTTTGACCTTCAAGGTCAAGCGTTTTATGAAAAACAGTGTCCAGACCATAACACAAGACTCCTTCAACATAGAGACTTTTAACTTGTATCATAGATAGATGGTATATAACGTAGCTAAACCCTACCAAAATATTTGACCTTGACCTAATATTTTTTTTGGAGGTCAATTTAGAAAAAAACGTCATTGTTCATCTCTTGAATGTACTTTGACAGAAGGACTTCAAACTTTAAACAAAGAACAATAATAATACACTGAGGTGTACTATTGTTTATATTTGACCTTGACCTTGTCTTTACTCAATGCCAAATTAAGAAAAAATAATAAAATTTTGTCTGGGTCGTATCTTAAATACCCTTTGACATTAAGACTTCAAACTTAAAACATAGATAGATGGTATTGAGTAAGAGTGCACGTCACCATAATTTTTGACCTTGACCTATTTTGACCTTCAAGGTCAAGCGTTTTATGAAAAACAGTGTCCAGACCATAACACAAGACTCCTTCAACATAGAGACTTTTAACCTTTATCATAGATAAATGGTATATAACCTAGCTGAACCCTTCCAGAATTTTTGACCTTGACATTATATTTTTTTTCAAGGTCAATTTAGAAAAAAAGTCAATGTTCATCTCTTGAATATACTTTGATAGTAAGGACTTCAAACTTTAAACAAAGAACAATAATAATACACTGAGGTGTACTATTGTTTTATATTTGACCTTGACCTTGTCTTTACTCAATGTCAAATTAAGAAAAAAATAATAAAATTTTGTCTGGGTCGTAACTTAAATACCCTTTGATATTAAGACTTCAAACTTAAAACATAGATAAATGGTATTGAGTAAGAGTGCATGTCACCATAATTTGTGACCTTAACTAATCTTGTGTTTCAAGGTTATTCATTTTCTAAAAAAGATTGTACACATCATAACATGAGATTCCTTCAACATAAAAACTTTAAACTTTTATCACAGATAGATAGTAAGTAACCTAGCTAGAACCTACCAAAATTTTTGACCTTGTCCTAACATTTTTTTTCAAGGTCAAATTAGAAAAAAAAATATTCCCGTCTTTATTTAAATATACTTTGATAGAAGGATTTCAAACTGTAAACAAAGAACTAAAATACCATGAGACATACTACTGTAATTTTTTTACCTTGACCCTTTTACTAACTCAAGGTCAAATTAAGAAAAAAAAATCAATTTTTTTTCCAGACCATAACTTCTAATTTCTTTGACAGAGATTTTAAACTAAAACAAAGTTTGATGATCTAGCGAAAAATTGAACCATACCAAACTTTTTGACCTTGACTTATTTGGATCTTAGGATCAGTCATCAGGAAAAAAAATCCTTACAATAATGACTTGTATCATATATGGATGATATATAACATATACCTGACATCATTCTTTTTCACTTATTAAATTTGCCCCATATTACAAACCTGGGGGAGAAGGGGAGACATTTGTTTTTTTTGTAAAAAAAACAATACCCACTAGTTAACAAGTGGTTTGTGTAAAATGTTGGGGTTCCCTTGAATGACATATAACCTTAGAACATGTTTTGCCCCAGGAGCCTGTACTATTTTTGTATTTACCAACCGCTGTCGGGAAAATGCAAATATGTGAGGATTGTGGCTAAATATAACTAACAGGTACAGTCGAGGCAAAATATAACAATTTTTCGATTTTTCAACTTATAATAATCCAAATATTGTAGAACATTTTGTTAAGTAAAGTTTCCACGATACATACATATTGTTTTACTGTTCAACACATGTGGACGCATTTGAGACGTCAATTGATTTTTTGTATTGAGAAAACAAAGAAACAAATTAACTAAACTCCTTCATTTATGACTTTTACTCAACACATTTCTCCCGATACTTCAATTAAAACCTTGAAAATATTTCGCTGTGGAATGATGTCTTTTCTTTTTCCTTTATATTTATTTCCTTTAAGGAAGAGTCGATCGTAACCTTCTGACATGCGGAAGGTTATTTTACAACAAGTATTTTATTAATAAGTATTTTACGTTAGCGGCCAATATTGCCACCTCCCTCTTTTTTCACCGATATCGTCAAAATGTACAAAATTATCCCTTATCTGTTGTTTATTTAAATTTATTTAAATTTTTATGTAAGATATATTCAGTTCCAATCTCAACACAATTTGGCCTATTTGTGGCCTCCCCCTTGATCATATTATTAATTACATATCATTTTTGTCTTGTAAGGGCCCATTTTATGCAACAGCTAGATCTTACTTAGCAGGAATCAGTTTCAACTTGACGATTAATAGCTATCATAACTCTTGCTCATTTATCATTATAAAAAACTTATTGTCGGGTTTCCGTCGCATGTCAAGGGACTCTAGATGCCCAATAACTCTCCCAATCCTCATTAATATTTTTAAATTCACTGCTGCATGTTTGTGCCAATATATTTGAGGTAAACTTGTTTGCGTCAGTATTCTCATTATATATAATTAGTTTATTTTGCTATATTGCGGGTGGGTGAGATTACCCAAACAAATCGTAGTCAAAACAATGCTCTAGCCATCCACAACACCTGGTTGTCAAGCATTTCAATTCAATTTACTTTAGCAAAAACCAGAATGGCGCAGGCACAACGTTGATTATCACCCTTTCTGATGTCAATTACATCCTATTTAACAACTTGCAGTCCTAGTTGAATGCAAGACCTAAATACCCAGGTCAGCTTTTGTGTCACATTGATGGCCACCCTCTAACTTACTACCAATTCAACCAAGTTCTCAAAAGAACCTTAGCATTTCTCAACAGTAGACACGTCAGTTTTCAAATCGCACTCATTTAGAATTGGTGCCGCAACTTACATGTAACTGCAGGGCATCCCAGAGAACATAATCAAAACTAAAGGCAGATGGCGTTCTGACACTTTAAATCTTATGTTCGCCCTCAATCCGTTTACCTGTAAGCATATGAATCTTTCTAATTGTTAGCTAAGCTTGCAGGTTTACGGACAGTATGGATCGTTGGCTTATCAATCATATCCAGGGCTCAGAAATACTCTAATTCCACTTGTGGCGAAAAATTAGACCTTCAGCACATCAATGTCATATGGGTTGGCCAGTAACGATTTAAAGTGGAAAGATTTGCAGCTTCATTTGAATAATCTATTGCATAGGTTTAATGGTAACGCGCTAGCTCAAGCACTGATTATCCATTGTGGCGGCAACATCATTGGTCTAAAATCACTTAAAAAATTACAGATCGAAATGAAATCATTACTCTGCAAAGTCCATACCTTAATGCCTAATACCTTACTTATGTGGTCAGATATTCCGCCACGGCAATCATGGAGACATACGATATCTAACATTGCTGCTGAAAACGGTAGACTGCGTATTAATTGCTCACTTGAGTCATTTGTACGTAACGTTTTGCAGGGCGCATTAATTATGCACTCTGATATTAAGTCGGACCAAACAATACTCTATTGTGACAGGATTCACCTGTCTAATCTAGGCAATTCACTGTTCATAAACTCCTTAAAAGCTGCTTTAATTAATTGTAGAAAATATCACAATCCTGTTTAACTCTGCACTTGTCATGGCTCAAACCTCAACACTTGAAGTGTCTTTGACCCCGACATTCCCTCCGCCCCCATCACCACCCCCACCTAGAATCTGTCACCACCCCCACCTAGAATCTGGCAGTTCGCCCTATTTTTTGCGTCCTTAGTCTAGTATCAACGTTTGCAGTTGCTCAAGAATTTTGCGTATTATTGATAGCTTTGTGTTGTATGCCAATTACCGCTTGTATGGTGGTTGGATCGCTAGACTAATTGACTGTAGCCAGCGATCCATTAGGCAGAATTGCTATGCAAGCCATCGCTGGTTAACTGTTGTCCTTCCAGGGTTACCAGCAATTTATGGTTCATTGTCATTGAATTGAACTGTTGGCTGACAAATGTCAGTTGAGGATCGGCGTCCATCGTTTTGACATTTGCAATGTAATCACATAATTGCTTGTATATTATGTGTAATTTGTTATCAACTGTGTTTAATTAACTGTGTTTAACGATCTAATAATTATATCATACGTATCAATAGTAAAGCCATGGCAGTACAGCCATTCATCTTCTGTGTCTTTTTCAAGATAATTTTCTTCTTAATATAATGAGATTATAAACTACCCACCCCACTCCCAAACGGTTATGTTTTTAGGATGTAATGTTGTATATTAATCAACCCTTTAATGAAATAAGGATATGCCTTAATGTGCATAAACTGTATAATTTGCAGAGTGTTTATAACTTTTGTAGCTTAATGAAAAATCACAAACATTTCTTTCTTTTAAGTTTTTATTTAAAACGGCATATATACCTTTAACATCAATTTTCTAAATTTGATTTGTTGATTGTTTTGCAATAACACTATAACAGGAAAGTATGACACATTGTCATTTAACTGGAGATTTCTGTTACCTTTCTAATATGCATATTTTTGACCCGCATTTTAAATAACTCTGGTCTAATTTTACAAGTTAATTGTATGTCTCATCTATTTGTTAGTTTCGGGCATAAACATTTCAGATATAAATTCATGTTTATCTGAAATTCTTTCATACGTTTGTTAAACTGTAGAAGTGAAAAAAAACAACGTGAAAAAGAAGATATATTTTTTTTTAAATGTGCTATTTTAAAAAAAGCAAAACAGAATTCCAGAATGCGTTTGACCTTTTCATTTTCTTAATAATTTAAATAGGTGGCTGTAATTATAAAGTAATTAAATAGCATCAATTAAATAGAAAAAAAAATGATAATTGGCTTCGACTTTTCATAAATGTGATTACTGTCTAAACCTTGAAACTATTTTTCAATTTACATATTTTTTTAAAAATGTGCCATTTTTAAAAAAGCAAAACAGAATTCCAGAATGCGTTTGACCTTTTCATTTTCTTAATAATTTAAATAGGTGGCTGTAATTTTAAAGTTATTGAACAGCGTTAATTAAATAGAAAAAAATGATAATTGGCTTCGACTTGTCATAAATGTGATCACTGTCTAAACCTTGAAACTATATTTCAATTTACAAATATCATTATTTTTAAGTGGGATTTATTAATAATTATCATTATTAAGAATAAATGAAGTCTTGAAATGCAAAAGTCTGCGTACACATTTTGATCTAGTTAAGCCTAAAAATTGTAAAAAAAAAAAAAAAAAAAAAAAAATCTTAACATTTTTCGGGGTGCTGTTTAATTTGTACAACTGATGGTTGCGAGATATTTCATCTTTAAGTTTATATATTTTAGAGAATGTTACATGTAAGATTGTCTAAACAGCATCTTCTATCGCATTTACAAATGAGACTTAATGCATGATACATAATGTTAGCATTGACAATCTGAAAGGAATTAAAGTGGTTTGAACTTTAGAGAAAAAAGACAGAGGGTTTTTTTCGCCGAACCAACTCAAGGTATTTTCTTACATAATAACCTTTTTAGAGAGAGAGAGAGAGAGAGAGAGAGAGAGAGAGAGAGAGAGAGAGAGAGAGAGAGAGAGAGAGAGGATAAGGAGGGAGAGAGAAAGAGAGAGAGAGAGTAAGAGAGAGAAAGAGAAAGTGAGAGAGTAAGAGAGAGAGAGAGAGAGAGAGAGAGAGAGAAATCGACAATTCATCGCACAACCATCTGCTTCCAATACTCCGAACTTAAATTAAAATCAGTAGTGATACATGTATTTACATATATAGTTTTCAAATAAATTTCATAAACTCAGTACATACTTTTGCAGCTGGTTACGTTCTAAAGCTTAAATGCATTTAATGAATGCCCATCCAATATACAGTGTATTTGAAATGGAAAAAAACTCCGAACCAGTAAACCCTCTTTCTAATCATTTTTATAAGCAATTTCTTTAAAATTCAATATATTCTGCATCTGTTTTGTGTTTAATTTCGTATATTAAACAAATCAATGTTTTCTTACTATAAATATGCTGGTTGTTTTTACGGGGGGGGGGGGGTTACAATTTCTGTCATTTTCCTTTTAACCTATTGAATTATTTACCCAAGAAAAACATTTTCATTTAAAGAAGTTCGCTCCTCAGGTTTTGGGTAGCTATTCTGGGTCACCTCTAGTCTGAAAACTCTGCATCACATATTAATTCTAGTAGTATATTTATATTTTACAATGCCAAATAAACTTTATTGAATAAAATTATTTTTAAAAATCAAAGGCCTGAAGGGCCACAATGGCGTCGAGTTGACATTAATTTGAAGAGTAAAAACCTGAATATTATTTTTAAATTCAAAATAAACCCCTCATCTAACAAAAATGCATATAATTTTTTTTATTTGTGTTGTTTATGGTTCTCCTTCATTGATCACACATACATTTAGGTACTATAGATTAAAAAAAATCCTTTAGACAAAGTATGATCTTATATGATTGTACTTGAGATCAACTTTTCTTATTGTTTTGCTGGAGATTAATGTTTATAAAAATTGAGTCGGATGGTCAATTTTAATAAAACAGATATTTTATATGGATTTTATGCAGTCAACTTAATACGGAAAACTCAAAATGAAGTATGATTTTTTTTTTCAGATATCATTCAAATTCTGTTATTGACCCTTCATTTAGAAAATTGGTATCAATTATACTTACTATTTAAAACAAATATAAAGACAAATACATTAGTTGACTACTTTCAAATAAATAAAAATTATGTTTTTTATCACATATTTCATTAAATTACAATTCATTACAATTTGACTCACCTAATTCTTAAAAAAATTTGAATGCTAGTTAAAAATATCTTAGAAGTTAAAATTTTTTTCAGATATTTTTTCTCTATTTAAATAGAATATATTTGTATATCAAAAGTATGATTGTATTTAATTCTTTATATTGTATACTGCTGATAAACACTCTGTTTCTTATTATCAATTTGATTTAAAATTCACATGGGTCCAAATGACGCGGGCCGAAAAGAACAGGGGTAGAAATAAGAAAGCACCCATTCCTGTTGTTTACGAAGTGAAAGTAGAGGGTTTAGAATTACTTTTGGTGTAGATATATCACCGTTGTAGGAAGTTTTGTTTCTAAAAGATCAACATCTGTGCATTGTTAACATTCGATTTGGAAACAAAATAACCTGTTTTGCAGGCAGGTATGTTTCAAAAACAAATTGAGTATGTAGGCCTAAATATCGCATGTTCTTCGGTAAAAGTGTATTCATCCGCCGAAACACAGACATATTGTTTACAATAAAATATTAACATTATCAAAGACCTCAACAATTTTAGTATCTGCCAACTTGTTTTGTTGACGTACAGTTCTGCTCAAAATGGAAGTATGTCATCTTTTTTTCTTCGAACACATAAGAAAACTTTGCACTCATTTGAGTTGTTTGGCTCCTTAGAATTGGCAACTTCCGGCCGTACGATCCCTAGATGGCTTTCGAGCTTTGCTCGACGCCATAAAAATCATTTTTACAGAGTTTAGTAAGGGACTATATTTTGTGGCGGAAGGTTTTCAAGAAGGAAATGAACAATTTTCATAACTCATTAGTTTTAGAGTACTGTTACTTTAGCTTCATAATTTTCAGCACCGACCAAACTTCTGGATAGTTTGTGTATTATGATATATTCATGATGTTCTAATAAACATATTTAAACAATTTTTTAATATTTCTATCGATATATGTTGGCATTATTAGCTTATATTTCATAGAAGTTAAGAAAAAATTAACTCCAATTTTGGCCTGAAATTAGCTTATTTCATGCTGTATCTCAAATTGTTGAGATGTGACCCCTATTTGTTTTACTTTTAAATGAGACATTAAATGTATGTCTATTTGTATGCAAAGTTTTGGAAAGATGACATTACTATATTTTATTTTATTTGCGTTATAATTTGATTACTCCAAAATTTTGTAACATCTGTTGTGTGTTCTTTATGTACTGGCCTTTGAAGCCACTAGTAGAGCAAGAATTTTTAAACTTTGACTTAGATTTTACTTTTATAGTCATTACATGTGTTCAACTTCATACTGTATAAAAATCATAACTAAATAATAGTTCAAACTATAAATATTTGTTTGATTTCTTCAAATTATCAATTTCCAAGTCAAATTTTAGCAAAAAATTCAGGAACATTATCATTTCTGTCTGGAGCCCAATATTTCCAAAAAAATGGCATGTGACATGGGTCACAAATAAAATAAATGAACATTTTAGGTCCCCATCTTTATATCCAAGTGGTTTTCGGATGATTGACATTACTATTATTTCAGGTGCCAACCTCCTTAATGGTTAAATGAACGGTTCAAGAATGTTTGAAGAATTAATTATACAAGCACTAATATTTGGGCAAATAGCTGACATTATATTAATTTATTTATGTTAAAAGCCTGCCTCCTAACGCACATTGCAGTGCATTAAACAAAATGATTTTGATAGAATTTTTACTCAATCTCACTTTGAATTGAGCATATTCATTTTGAATTCAATTATAAAAAAAAACCAAAGACACATTTTAACTGCATCGATGATCTATTCAAAATTATTTCCAATCAGTGACATAAACAGAATCATTTGTTGTAGTTGAGGATCTTGAGGACCTTGAGGACACCTAGCCAGATGAGGACGCTGCGACTGCAGCTCCTCCGGCGAGAACAGCTAGCAGAATCGCTCCTCCTCCAAGAAGGACCCACGACGTCAACTTCTTCGTTGAATATGGTGTTGAAATAGTCTTTACTTATAAAGTGAAAATATTATACAAATAAAAAAAACTTACTCTTCTAAATGACACCTTAAATTTAACGTATACATATTCATTTTCATGGTTATTGTCAATGCATTCCATTGCTTTTTTTTCTTTGTTAATGTCAATTCCTTTGAGACACGTGTTTCTAAATTGAAGTCAACCTTGAAGACAAAACTGTTTTAAAAATGTATCATTCTTATCAACGCAATTTTTGGATGGTGGTATTCAAACTACGATTGATTATTTCGAATCTTTCCTGAGATATGCAACATAATTTTAAAATTGTGTTTTTTGTCACCACAAACGAACTCTAAAATTTTATGATTTCTCAATGTATGTACATGATCATTATTTGACCAAATATGTTTTACCCAGAAGAATCCTTTAAAACCTCACAATACATCCTACAAGACAATGGCATTGATAAAAAAATTTAATTCAGGGGGGGGGGGGGCTTGCTGCTGAATTTAAAATTCAAATTTGATTAAAAATCAGAAAGACTCAAGCTTTATAAATATAATACAAGACGGCAAGTTTCTGATTTAATCGTGAGAATATCATAAATAATCATCTTCAAAATCTTAAACATTAACCGGATAATTAATATGTCGATTTTTTAGTAAAAGTCACACGTCTCCTGATATTAAATGGTTGATTAAGAAGGTTATCTATACAATTCACAAATCCAGTTATAGTTTAATCAACTGTTATTTCTAGATTTTTTCAGATAATCACGGTGGCAAAATTTGTCTCGATATCTTTCATATTTATGCTCCAAACATACTACCATATTGTTGGTTGAGTTCTAGTATTTTAATTTCTTAATTTTGTTAAAAATATATTTTCATACTTTTGAGCTTTTAATATAATTTTGCTTGCATGAGTGGCCACTGGGTGTAGTAGTAGAACTGGAGAAAACCTGATAGACAAGTATGATTTATTTTTAAATTAACTTGCTTTAGTTTGCGGTTTTAAGAGTGAGGTTAGATGTATTCTGGACGACAAGCTGTGTGGACGTGTCTATACTCTTGTTGACATAGCTTGGGCGTTTCCTATGTTGAGTGATCATGATCCCTGTGTGGGTTTATTTTGTGAGAGAGATACAACCCAGTAAGTGTCAAATTTTGTCTCTATCTTTGTGGTTTACATTACTTCTGCATTGTGAGTAGAGTTAGACTACGGTTACGTTAATTGTAATTTAAAGAGCTGTTATGTTACGGTAGCCCAGAATTAAACTATACTGTGTGTTTAATGTGTTGATATCTAAAATCAAATATGTTTATAAGAAAACTTATTATGCAACGCTGTTCGATATTTAAATAGGTGACAACGGAGTGGGCACGTGGTGGAACATGAGATAGATTTTATGCTTTCCCAGTCCGACTAAACTCACCATAGAACAGACGTTTTAGACGTCTTTCGTCGTCTTACCAGATTGATAAACTGTTTCAATATATCTGCACAATTTTTGTGCAATTGTGACTTGTTTTGAACATATAAAATAATTCAAGGTATTTGTATAAAAACTTGAAAAAGGTTATGCAGAACCAAAACCCGCAATAATATTGGCTACCTGAATTTCTGAATCTTTTAAGATACTCACTGTCGCAGAATTTGCCGTAATACCCGTAGTCGCATTTACAGACAGCTTAATATATTCCATGTTTATCCTGGATGATGACACACTGCCCGTTTTCACCACAGTCATCTACTTCGTTGTCAAATGGACTGCAGATGCCCAGGTCTAAAAACAAATACACGAGTCATTTTAAAAGATAATGGCAGATATTTCTTGAATACAAAGGGTGATAAATGTAATCTTACTGATCAATTGAAATTATGAGTCATTACGGTACTTTCTAACAAAAAAATATTAAAATTGTGTTGTTCTTTCTGATATTTGACACACCATTGTTTTGTTTTTATAAGATGGTAATATACATTGCACAAACAAGTTAAAAATTTAGTATTCACTAACAATTATATATTAAGATATCACCACAAGTCTATACTTCAATTTATTGTTTCATACCTACACAAACTGTCGCTGCTCGGCCATCTATTGTAATTTTCGGCAAATCTATTTCATCGAAGCCTTCCTTACACTCGCATTCTACTGGTTCACAACTCTCACTTTCACAATCGTCGTCATCGTCACCATTATTATCACATTCGGCATTGTCGGGACAATCGCTATCATCAGCACAGCTGCCGAAAGCGTCAACCGAAATGGAGAAAAGTAAAGCGCAAAGTACGATACATTGAACTCCTCGCATTTTGCAGCCTACTGAGAGATATTGTCAAGGAGATACCTAGGTGCACCGTTGTAACATCTTGATACACCTGTATATACATATACACGTAACCACTGCTATGATTGGGGAAAATTAATTAACAAATAAGATTTGATCATAAACACATTTACCAAATTATTATGTCATTAATTCTACATACAAGTATTAACACTATAGTGGATATTTTAACGCCTAAGGTAGACGCGACCTATCTTCCAATTTTTTCCCTATTTTTCCTGTCTTCACAATGTAAAAATTCCACTAAGTAATTCTATAATTCTATTTTCATGTTATATCATACTTTTATTTTATTTAGATATAAAGTGTTCAATTGCAAACATGTACAATGACTTTATGTCAAAGCATTCAAATGCATTTTACATGCTATTTTAATGAAAATCCTATATATTCTAGCTCCAACAATAGCCTGGTAATTTCCCTTAATTTTGGGGGAATTAACAGGTTTAAATGTTAATAAATAAGGAATAATATATAAAAGAAAGTTTTATAAAATGGAGAAACGTCTATTGTGTCCTTAAACATATTTCATATTACAAGAAAGCAATGCTTACAATGCTTTCTTATATTTTTTAAGCTTTTGATTCCAGAATTCGATTCATTAAATTTGAAAATAAAAGCAACAAAATATTGACATTACAACAGGTAATGAAATCAAAGAATCACATCAAGTGAGTGAACCCTTGTAAGGTACGGTCTCCTTAAAATTGTATACTGTGGAATCATTTAAATTTGTGGGGCCACTTTTCGTGGTTTGTTGGTTTTTTGCTTATTTGTGGGGATGTACTTTCATTGGTAGATACGTCGTTTTTTTTTAGTTTCAGTATGAAAACTAACTCTTTAATAATTTGATTTCGTCGAGGATTCAAATTCGTGGGTGAAGGCTACTTACGAATATCACGAAAATTGAGCCACATCGACTTCTAATGATTCCAAGGTAATTCAAATTTTATGGTAGCATATTAAGTAAAAAGGCGATGTTATTCGTTAGATTTTCCTAATGTTTAAAAAATAAAATAGAAAAAAATAGATTTCAATATACACCCGTGTAACACAGTGAAATTTAATTACATGGACAAGCTATAAACCTCATAATAAGAAATATATAATTTCGAATTCATAGCAAATATTTTCATAACCCAATTTTTTTTAAAAGATCGGATGTATTGTATCTAATACTAACTGGAGTATATATAATCATTATAATAATAATAGCTTCGATTGAAACTGAAAACTTTATAGAATGAAAAATATTTACTAACACAGCACATTTTTTAATTGTAATACGCTTTCTGTAATAAAAGTTTATCATAAAAAATATTTGAAAGCTAGCGCAAGATGACAAGCATTCGATTTGGCTGGAACACGACTGCATAAATTCCACTTATCCATGATTCTAGGTAAAGGTATTGAGGAAGTGCAATGGTATAGGTGGCATAATTTTCCAATTAACCCTTGTACTGCATACATGGGTCTCATAAACCTATCTAAATATTTTGCTTTAGGATTTGGTACTATTCTTGTATCCACCAATCGCTGCCAAAAATGTGTGAGCATGAGAGGATTATCGCTAATTATAAATGTGACTAACACGTAGGGTCGAGGCTCTCAAATTTGGGTGAACATGATGAAATGCAAGTTTCATATTTCGATAAAATTAAGTGTTTTGGTAAGTTCTGTTTAATCAAATCATTTTTTTTATACCAAAATAAAAAAATATTTCTTACTTGTTTTATTATTTAAAGTAAAATATTCAAAAACGTGTAATGCATTTCTAAGAGATCGGATGTAATGTGAGTTTGTATGACTGTAATTTAGAAAAATTAATTTAAATACGAAAAGTTTACTTACAAACGATATAGTATACAAGCAGTGTAGGTAATAATGAAAGTTAATGGTTCAGATAGTTGTTAATGGATCAGATATAAGAAACAAAGAAAATGATTCACATGGGAATTATTTGAATATAATTGGCTTATTTGGTCGCGGTGGTATAATGAACAAAATTTGGGAGCGGCCGCCAATTGATTGCAATTGCTTGGTTTTGTCAATTTTGTCCGCCCATTATGTGTTCAATAACCACTTGTAAATTGTTGAGAAAAAGATCATTCCCCAACTTGGACAGGTGGGTACTGTCACTATGAAAAAGTTGAGTTAAAATTTAGTTAAAATTAATTTTAATTTGAGGATGCTTGATGTAGGCCCCTCCCAGGCTCACCATGGCTTTAATTGCTAGCCGGTCAACTCTAGTTCGGGTTTGGTTCATGGCTTTTGTGTTTGTTGAGTAGCGCCATGTTATCCTGGGGAGAGTAGAGGACCACACAAATTCGGTTTTTGGGAATAAGGTTTTACATAGAGACAGAATGTTATGTACCATGGGCAACAGCCGGTCAAGACGAGTTTTGCCAACATTATTGGCTCCGCAATGAATGACAATAATGTGAGCAGGACTTTGCAATTTGAGGCTTCTCAGGTACTTGAGTTTAGGGACAAGGTCCAAAGGTTTCATGCCACTGTACCCCTGCCACCATATTTTGGCATTTGGAATGGATAGGTTGGTTCCTCTGGTTCTTTGTGAGGCTGTTACTGTAGCTCGTTTGATAATGGAAAATCCCCAAATCCACACATTAACTGGATCTGCAACCACTTGGATTAAATTGGTTTTTGAATGCAAAAAATGAAAATAATGACTGATACAAATAGCATTAATAAGACCTTAACGAAGGGAACATGATAAATGAGCACCTACAGCCGGTTTTTAATTGAATGAAGGGGAATGTTGAATATGCATTACCTAATGTTGTGAATGCCACCGCCCAGAGGCGTGTATGGCTTGTTCTGATAGGCCCTGCTGTGCCAGCATGGTAGCTGCCCTTATCCTGAATGAATGAGTTTTGTAATACTTATACTTTCTAGGGTTTTGCCAGTACTGATGAGAACTGATAGCGGGTTAGTGGTTGGCTAGAGTAGTGGCAAAACAGGGGGCCTGTAACGTTTGGCCGGATTGTAAATATTTGTTCATTATTTTGACCGGACAAATTGGGTGTCAGTAGCGTTGATGCACAAGGGGGTCCATTGCTTAATTGATCGGTCTTGGAGTATTTGATAAGCAGATTGATAATAGAATCTTGAATTGAAATATGCTGAACCTGGATAATTTTATCGGACGAGATACTCTTAGATAATGCTAATTCCTCCACTCTTAATAGTGCATAATATGCTAAGGTAAACTCAGCAGAAAACAATGAAGTTTCATATGTATCCTGGCATACCACAGGCAACTTATGAAGGATTTGGTTTAAAAAGTCTAGTGATATGTGCATGCAAACATTCCTGTTGTTGTTTTCATGCCCTCTAATATTTTACCAACAAGGAAATGTTTTGTTGGGTCATCATTCCCTAATACTTTACATTTAAACGCACTTGCGGATGTATAGGCCTTATTATTGGTTTGCTTGCAGCCTTGTATGGACAAGTGAGCTATGAACATTAAAATGTGATAAGATGGTGGTGGCCAAAGGATGGACAACTGCTGATTTAATCTTAACTGGTTAAAAGCTTGCAGACCCACAGCGTAAGCTTTGGTAGTGTTACTGGCTAGTGATGACATGAGAAGGCGGTACAAGAGCAATGTTGTTTATATGCAAGATTAGTTTTTTTTTGTTTCGGAGTGCTTTAGCCCAAACAGTGAATGCCAAAGCAATGGGGAATAATTTTAAAAATGTAATTTCATGAATAATTGGTTGATTTGCCAATGGAGATTGCCACTGAATACAGGCCCACTACCCTTGAAAATATGAACCGCATCCTAACGACGCTGCCCCAGAGCTTTCTGTGAAAAAGTGTTTCTTGAGAACTCCATTCTGAATCCGGAAAATATACTACCCCATTTAAATTGATAAGGAGGTCGAGCCACATTTGCATATCTAATTTCATTGCAGAGGTAATGTAAACATGGTGATAGGGTTGAACTTAACCAATCATAGAATTATAAAAACGTCTATTAAATGCTCGACTACCTGGGATGGCCAGTATGCGAATTTGCATTTGAATTGTACATGTATCTATGACCAGCTATACCCAAGAACACTAGTGATGTTGTGGGCCCTGTGCTTTGTCCTTATGAAGTGGAATCCCCAAATCTGTACATTGGCTATGAAATGTGTCGACTAGCATATGGCAATGGTAAGTATCAGACCTACCGGCAAAAATAAAATCGTCTAGGTAATGGTGGGTGGTTTCTAAACCAGATTGCCTTCTGACCAATCATTCGACGAATGTAGAAAATGTTTTTTAAAATATTTTACACGAAATTGAGCAGCCAACGGCCAACATTTTATCGAAATAGTAAGCACCCCCAAAGAAAAGTCCGAGCAGTTTAAAATCCCCAGGGCATATGTGTATTAGCCTAAAAGCGCTTTTTATATCTTCCTTTGCTAACAAGCCCCCCCCCCTTTCCAATTTACTAATGGTATTTACGACTGTTTTAAAGTAAGTGTAGGTTGCTGTTGTATATTTGGAGTCTATGTATGTGTGTATGCTGGACGACGTTGGGTAAGATGTGTTATCTTTCTCTAACTGCCGTCGCGTTTTGGAACTACACCGATTGGCGAGACATGAATGTTGGGCATAGATGGTTGTAGGAAGGAGTCGGCCATGCAGCCCTCACCCATCTCCTTAGAGATTTCTGTTTGCAAAATATCTGGATGTTGACTGGTTGATACTAAGTTGTGAGAAAAAATATGAAGTGTGGGTCTCATTTCTCATTAAGTCAATTTCACAGTATTTAGTTTGGTTTAATTAACTTTGAACCCCTTCATAGACATTTGCTCTCTCTCGCCTGTCCTCTTTCTTTGATAAAGTAATGATATAGACCACATAGTATAACAAAACAGCAATTGCGTCTAATATTTTTTTACAATAGCCAGAAAAAATGTGTTGCTACATGTATGTCTGTTTTAAAATCTTGTGCAGTTTATATTTTTGCAATATTAAACTTATATGTAATGTTCTTATTTTTACGTGTTGATTCGGCATGTATTTGTAATATTAATTATAATTTAGATTATTCATGTAATTTTATTACACAATTCTACGAAATTTAAAAATTAAATGATTTTTTCAACTAATGTAGTACTCAAAATGACTAATTAACACATAAAACCGATAATTCTTAGAGCTGGATAACTTATTTACCTGTGCAGCGGTAAAATTAAATTATACGCGGGATGTACACAATAGAGTAAACAAACAGGTAAGCGATACGAATTTTGTATTTTATAAGGTATAAAAAAACAGATAAATAACTTCGATGCACTTTTTGAACTATTTTTTAAACACATATTTTTATCAAATTATTGTTCTTATTACAAAATAACTAAGCATAATTATCAATAATCGAGTAATTCGTTCAACGATAAATGTAAACACGATATGGAAATCATAATTTCTTTAGGAATCATTATAAAGATCTCAATAATAGTTAAACCATTCAGAGTTATTTTTAAAGTATGAATTCATACGCATTTATAGATAACTTCTTTTATTAATTTGATCTGTTCAGTTAAATATCGGACAGAAATATACGGCCCTGTTAACGGGCATCGAAGAAATTATATGAAACGTGAAAAGTACACACAAACAATGTCTATTTCTTGTTTACAAGTTTATCTTTTAAAAGGCCGAATTGTTGGTCTTTAAATTCAATTAAGCTTTTATTATTTTGAAGACTTTAAATGAAATAAAGAAATCTATTTATGAAGTAATCATATGTGACATCGAATTTTCACAGTAACTCCATACTTGCGTACGAATTGACAGACATGTAGCACCGACAAGCGCGCATCGATGTTATACACCGTTTTGTTGATATAATACATCAATCATCATTCTTAAATGTTTTAACTTGTAGAACGAATTAAATTGACATAGAAAATGCATTCTTACCCTAATTTTCGTTTCGCAAAATAATTCTGAAATTTATACTCGAATCTGATTGGCTACAAGATACAGGATAGGATAGGAAAGGACAGAACTTAACTTTTATATTCCTATCATGTATCGTGCATCCTGCATCCTATCCTATCCTATCCCTGTCAACTTTCAGGATGGCAGCACTGTAAGCATACGAATTGGTTAGGGAACTCCTACATGTTGTTTTGAATTTCTACTCATCAATATAAGGGCGACTTCATCTGGAACTCGGGTTTGTAATACAATGATTTTATAAGTATAAATATAAGCAAAAGAAACCTTAAATCATTCCAAAAAGTAGTATGGTATACAATGCAAGGTGTACATCGAAATCAACAGATCAAATTTAGAGACGTTACAAAAATATCTCATAAAACAAGGATTTCAAATTGATTGCAAACGTCATTTATCAATACGCATCACTTAAATTTTCAAGAATAATATTATTTTGTAATAGCAGAGAGTCGGCCAAACTAAATTAACAATAAAACGCGCAATTTTTAACACTTAAATTCATCTTCTCTGCCCTTCGACGCCATGTTGAAAGAGTACGAATCCCATAGCTACCTGCCAGTTGAGTTAAACACTAGTACGGATCAAAGTTCAAGTTACGTCAGTTTAGTCGATGCCATGCTTGTTCATGTTTAACTCGGGTTAACTGAGTTCGAACTCTAGTTCCAAATGAACGTAATTCCAGCAAGAAAACAACGAAAATGCTAGGGCTAGAGGGAGCTACATGTAGTAACAAGGCATTGACGAAGTGCAATGACACTGGGTATGTGAAATAACTAGTCTAAGATTAACCATTGTGTTTTAATCGGAATTCCCACAAACCTATCTTTAGCGAGTTGTTTGTGTAACATGTTGCGGCCCTTTGAATAACTGATTCAAACATTTGGCAATATTGCGCTTCTGGAGCTGGGACTATTCTTGCATCTACCAATTGCTGCCGAGAAAATGTCAGTATGTGAGGATTGTCGCTAAATTTGACCAACATGTAGATTCAAGGTTTTATCATATTAGTGTGAAATATAATGAGATGGAAGTATCATGCTTAGATAAAATAGAGTCTTGTTGTAATAAGAGTAATGTGTAATCAAATCATTGAAAACAAAACCAAAATATAACAATTTTTCAAAGTAAAATAATCCCCCAAAAAGTAGAAAATATTCTGTTAAATAAGGTTTCCACGGTACATGCATATTGTTTCAATGCCCAACAAATGTGGACCCATTTGAGACGTAAAATGCTTTTATATTAAGAAAATAAATGAAAATTATACAGTTTCCTTTTTTGACATTTACTCAACATATTTCCCCCGATACTTCTTTCAATTAGAATTACAATATTTGGCTGTGGAATGATATCGTTGTTCACATATCTCTTGTTTTTTTTTAATTTATTTCCTGTAAGCAAGTAGGAGTTGATCGTAACCTTCTGACATGAGGAAAAGTATATTACGTTAGCGGCCATTATTGTTACCTTCCTCATTTTTCACTGATAGCGTCAAAATAAGCACTTGCCACATATCTGTTTTCGATATTTCCTTATTGCATGCATTTATGTAAGATATATTCAGAAGACACAGGAGGTTTAGTGGTCAACAAATAATATTTTATACATGTTTTTAACTTTTAAATATGATATTTGTGGTCATAAATTTTTATATAGAAAAACAATTGTCAATATGTTTTAGATTTAAAATTTGAACATTTTCCAATATATTCATACAAAGCTGTTTGTCTGAAGGAGGAAAATAAAGCCTAAGAATGACCCTGACCACCCAGCCATCTTACATGAAACAAACAATTCCTTCACAATCATACATGAAAAAAATGACAATAACAAACCGTCAACCATCTCAAAAATCCATAAAACGAAATACAAATTCAATACATGTGACTCTATGTTCAACGTTCAAAGCCCGATGATGTAAATACATTCAAAGCGTTTCTAGATCTACGGTTGCAGGCAGGGCAATTGATGATTGACACGGATATTATACCTGTACATCTTTTCACTTGCATTTGATTATACAAAACCGGGAACGTGAGTGTATGAATTTTCTTGCTAGGTCCTTAATATGTTATTTAAAATGAAGAAAAAACCCCTAAATAACTCAAATGTTTAATAGGATGTTATATCAGTTTTATATTATGAGAGTTTCATCAATTAGTTCTCAATAAACAAAATAAATTTGTCCAAAAACCAATTGTATTTTCTGCAAGTAACATCCCTTTACATTTTATTGCACCATGGTATTGTTCAATCTAGATCTGCTGTTGAAATAAACAAGCCTATACCTTTTAATATGTCATTTAAATGTCAAAACAATATCAAATAAATCAAATTTATATATGATCCTTTGAAATTACATTGCATCAAAGTATTTACCAATTCCGATATGTTGTTAAAATAAATATGTCTTTAAAAAGTCATAATGATGACTGCTAAAGCAACATCAAATAACACTATAATACCAGGCTTTATACAGCATAGACCATTTCTACGGTTAGTATCTCTTTTAGTTTAGATCATCAGAACAAATAAAAACTTGAGAAAAATAATGAACTCAGTATCGATTAAAAGTGTTTGACAGTGTCTCTGATTTAACTCGGTTTTCTGGTGACAAAAACAACATAAAATATGACTACACAGTTTGTTTTCTTTTCACTAGATGGTTTAATTTTATACAGTAACCAACGTGGTGGCAGACCTCTTAACATCTAGTTTTACTTTATTTGGTTTCAATAGCTACAACTATATTCTTTAATGACAAAATGTAGCAAAGGTGACAATTAAGCCTTTTCCTTTTAGCGGAGGTCATATTTTATTTAGTTACAATGTGGCGGCAGACCTCTTAGCATGTGGTTCAATTTATCTGGTTTCAATAGCTACAACTATATTCTTTAATGACAAAATGTAGCAAAGGTGACAATTAAGCCTTTTCCTTTTAGCAGTGGTCATATTTTATTTAGTTACAATGTGGCGGCAGACCTCTTAGCATGTGGTTCAATTTATCTGGTTTCAATAGCTACAACTATATTCTTTAATGACAAAATGTAGCAAAGGTGACAATTAAGCCTTTTCCTTTTAGCGGAGGTCATATTTAATTTGATTACAATGTGGCGGCAGACCTCTTACCATGTGGTTTAACTTATTTGGTTTCAATAGCTACAACTATATTTTTTCATGACAAACTGTAGCAAAGGTGACAAATAAGCCTTTTCCTTTTAGCGGAGGTCATATTTAATTTGGTTACATTGGTTACAATAGTTACCCTAACTCTTGAAAATTTAACCTAACCTTTATCAACACATTGACCTACTCTAACCTAACCCCCTCCTAATCCTAATGCTAACTAACCCTTGCCTTACTCCCACCCTAACCCGAACCTAGCCCTATTTTGTAACCAATGCTACCAGTAACCATTGTTACTTGCCACAACTACCAGAGAGTATGTAAATCAAACTCATTTATAATCAAACATTGTCGCCAATGTATACAGTGTCTAGAAAAAGGTAAAAAGGGGGACAAAGTTTTGCATGTCAACTTTGCAATGTTGGCAGACATCTTATTAACATCGTGTCTTAATTTTACTCCTTCTCATCGACATTACCGTCATTAAAGTGTAGAAATACATCGAGTCGACATTGTGTCTATATCGCATCCATTAATGCCGTGTATATCGTCGACATCGCAATGTAGACAAAAGGGACAGCATTAATCGGCTTATACGAAACAGGAAAAAATCAAGGATAATTAAAATGTGATATTAAACATTATATGAAAAAATGACAATAACAAACTATCAAATGTGTATAACAATTTCTGTAGAAAGGTATGTATTGTACATATACTTCCCCAAGGAAATTATTAATTCATGTAAAATGATTAGATATTTACATTAAAACCAAGTATTTACTATGATAATTGCTGTATACAATTGCTGTGAGGCATTTTTATTTGTAAATTATATATTGCCTAATTCTAACACTGTTTATATTGTGATGTGAGCGTTTGCAAAATAAAAGAAGTGATAAAACATATGCAAGGTTGCTGTTGTAAACTTGATATCCGTCAACATCGTCGAAATCGCGATGCTGACAATATTGACGATCGTCAAGGTAGATAATACGATGGTTTGCTAACAAATAAAAAATGATATACAAATACAGGCACAAACACAATTACAATAATTGGCAAAGGCCCAACATATGCAAAACAGATGTATTATTATTATTCAATATAAAAGATGAGCACCATTAAATTTCCTATTCACAAAGAAACAATCTGACATTTGCGATAATGCACTGTTTCTGTATCATTTACATTAATTGATAAATGAGTGAGTTACTTTCACTGTTGTTGATTTACTTTTAAAACCATGTTGAGCCTTTAGAGAATTCGACATTTTGAAAACAAGATTTCATGAAAACATGTTTACAAATTTCTTTTAAAATTGCTTTTAAATGGTTGTATTTCTAACAGTTGAATAAAAAAAATAAATTTGTATTCAATTGCTTCAGTGTTACAATCATTACAAAATAATTCATGTATTAAAATAGATAATTGTCTACCTTTTTCTATGGCAAGATCAAACTACTAAATACTGATCTCTCTATTTTTCTTTTAGATATATCAACATATGAACAAGTTCAAAGACAACTTAATGAAATTTTAGCTTTGATTAATGAAATATTTTTTATATTCTTCTTGTAAACACTGGTCTGTTATTCTTTGTTTTAAACTTGACAGAGGTGGTTTTATTAAACTTCTTCTGTTAATAACTAAGAACATCTTTAATTTTGTACATAATAGTTTTTACACAAAAGACAAAGACATTACTTATCATGTACAAGACTCGGACAGCGGAACTTGATGTGCAATATCTGCCGTTTAAAAAGTGTACATTTGAACTTAGTTTTTGTCAAACTGTGTAAACATTCTTTAATGCAAAGTTAAGAACAAATATATATTTATATCACATGAAATAAACCTTTTATGCTACACTGAGATGATTCACAATGATTTTTTACATGTTTTGTTTACATGTTTTTTTAAAATGACGTTGAGAGATGTAACAAATCCTATAGAAAGTGATTTACACATTAAAACTGGATTTTATCATGGAATAAAAAGAATATGCATGTATATCTGAAAGTTGTTGCAAATATCATGACGTCAACTTTTGATCTTGAGACATCATCATATAGCCATTTTCATCCATATCATCATCGTGTCCTGTCATCGAAATGTAAGTTTCTTCGACACATTTAGACATTGTTTCATCATACTGATTACAATAGTACATCTCCTGAAGATTGTTTGTCTTGGTAACTAAATTCATATAAAGATTCAAACCTCCCATTGTTTTACTAGTACATTTATCTAATTTTCCATCATTAAATTCTGCATCTACACGTGCAGTACCCAGAGTATGTGAATCACTTTTGCTGCGTTGTAAGCTTGCACATACTCTATTCTGGTATTTTTGGGGCAACACTTTAGGCGGAGGTGGGCGTTTTGGTGGAATCTTTTTCTGTTTTCCTGTTATTATCTTGGACAGTTCTCCATTTGCCAACACTGTGTTTTGACATACGGTTTTCTCCTTTAAATCAACAGTGATGACGTCAGTATCGCTCTTCTGCATTCGAGATTCAATTTTTTCAGCGAATTCAGAAGGACTGACTTTCTCGAGAGCCGGGTGTTGTTTCTCCGCAATTTGTGATGAAGATTTTGACCGCTTTGGCGTAACTGCTTTTTGCTGCAGTTGTCCTGACGGTAGATGCAGTAAGTTTGGTGAAGAGAATACCTTTTCGGCTTTTGTTTGAGGATTTGCAACCTTAGTTGGTTTATTAGAAGGTTTTCTTATCCTGTTAATCATTTTGGATACTGAATGGCGTATTTCCTCCATGATGATAAGCAAAAATAAATCTTTAAAATGAACAATAAAATTTAAATCTGCTAATTTCAAAACAAATGTGTTAATCAGTATTTTCTTTTTGATATAAATCAATAATTCATACACTTCTGATTGAAAGAAAACATACTACATGATTAACCACATTATAATGTTACTGAATAAGATGAATCATGGTGAATCTTGTTTTCTAATTACATTAAATATCTTTACCAATCAAATTAAAATGAAACTTGTAAACTTGACACGTAGCATCGTTTTTGAAAGGGGGTAGACACACCTTAAAAAAATGTGACGAGCAAATATTAAAAAAAATAATGAAAATCCTTATCCGCTGGAGAGGATGGCGTAGCATACCTTTAACTTCAATTGCACATATTATTCTTTATTTCCTTATTTTCATTTCAATTTTCTATATACTCCCAATAAGGCGTGGGACTTCATTATACATGTATTTCAATTTTTATATGTAAATTTTAGAAAAATGTTTGCTGGAGACAAAGTAGGGGACCAGGCCAGGCCCTTCCTGTAACCCCCCCCCTCCCCCCATGATGCTACGTGCCTGTAGATTATACATGTCCTGTGTTTTAACAAAATTATATAGATCTGGTAATCGTTAAACAGACATCAATTCTGGATCAGTTAATCTTGATTACGAAACTTTTAGATAAAAAAGTACATTCCTGATTGTAAAATAACGAGGGTTGCAAATAAATGAGAAGGAAAACTTCCATCAATTCTTCTAAATATTAGATCGTCAATAAAAATTTTAAAATTAGAATTATACTCATTTAATAGGTTTGTATTTCTTCCAATATAATGCTGCGCATATTTCAAAGGATTCATTTATCTCAGTAATATTTGATATTAATCGATTAAGTTTATGTACACACTTGTCAATAACAAAATAACATAAAACATTCTCGAGAATGATAAGACAATAATGCATGAAAGCGTATCTCACCTTTTTCAACTCTGATTTAATCCTATATTTTTGATGCAACAAATAGCTACCAATTTTCGCAGTATATTAAGTGCTCTGATAAATTTGTAAGGAATATTACTTCGATACAAGTGTTATTGTCAAATATGCATTTAATGACAAATGTCTTTGCGTGCATGTGGTAAATTAAAAATATTTTCCCTCTCGGAAATTCAATCAATGTAAAGGAAATGAAAGCTGCTATTTCATTAATAATTTTCCAATGTGTGAGAAAAACGGAAGAAATTTGATGAACTCTTAATATGGATGAAAACGTTCGCTTTACATCAGGCACATAAACAGAGAGATTTGAGAGAGAGAAATAGGAATTGAGAGAAAGAATGAGAGAGAGAGAGAGAGAGATCTAGAAAGAGAGATATTAAAAGAAGAAAAGAGAAGGGATAACTAAAGAGATTGAGAGAATTTGAGAGAAAGATTGATAGAGAGAGACAGATACAAAAAGAGAAAGACACACAGAGAGAAAGAATGAGATAGAAACAATGGATTAAAAGAAAGAGACAGATTAAGAAAAAGAGACGGGAGATTGAGAAAAAATTAAGAGATAGATAGATAGATAGATAGATAGATAGATAGATAGATAGATAGATAGATAGATAGATAGATAGATAGATAGATAGATAGATAGATAGATAAAGACGAAAAATGTATGAGAGAGAGAGAGAGAGCGAGAATTGATTAAAAGAGAGAGGGATATTTAAAGAGATTGGGGAACGAGTGAGATTGAGAAAGACACAGTGTTTTTGAACCAGACCAGATACAAAAAGGGAAAGATTGATAGAGAGAGACAGATACAAAAAGAGAAAATCACACATAGAGAGAAAGAATTGAAATAGAA
Source organism: Magallana ariakensis (assembly GCA_020458035.1). Lineage (NCBI taxonomy): Eukaryota > Metazoa > Mollusca > Bivalvia > Ostreida > Ostreidae > Magallana > Magallana ariakensis. The sequence continues at coordinate 61,110,250 of CM035813.1, forward strand.
AAAATAGATTGAGAGAGAGAAAAAAACAGATTAAGAAAGAGACGCAAAATTGAGAAAACAAATGTCCTGTATACAGGGAAATATTCGCCCCCGTATTTTTATCTAACTTTTCGCACTCGTTATATATACTGAGGAAAATCGCTGGAATGGAAAACATAGCAGTAAACCAGGACTTGACGAAGACTCGAAACAAACTTGCCTATGATGCAAGGAAATAAGTAAAGGTTGGTATAGCTAGGTCTTCTTTTGCATAGGACGGTAAAATCTTTGTGATTGACCAGAGCGACAAAAGGCACAAAATCTTTTGTTCAGCGGACATGGTTACAGTCCTCACTCACCTTGGTGTCCAACTCGAAACTTTTGGTTACTCGGCCGACATTGAGACTTGAATCGGGTTAACATTTTGTTTTTGTTTTCTGTTTACAACACGTGTATCAACAATCTACGTCAAACTCACGCTTGGCTGTGTTTATTTTTTTTCTGTTTACAACATGTGTAAGAACAAGCTCGGTCAAACTCACACTTGACTAGCCAATGCCTAATCCCGACCTATTTAAGACCAACCCTTGATGTCTTTGGACTTTTACATTGAAATTGATTTGTAAATTTAAGGTAAGGTTTGCGGTTACAGGGAGATAACTCACAGATTTTCATTGTGACGTAACACCAACTACCCTTTATTTCAGCTACGACGTCAAAATTTATATGATGTCATAATTGGTGTAAGGTTTTTGTTATTTCCCGGGGTTTTGTGGTTTCATTGAAAAAGTAACAGAACACAAGCATTTTATCAATTTCCACAAAAACGAATTCCGCATCATATAGTTTTGAATAGTGTTTTAGAAACACCAGATTGTACATATACTAAGATACGTTTTTCCTGAAATCGGTGGACTTAGAAAGGTTTCAAATAAGATGTTTTCGTGTATAAAATAGTAGTCCAAAATTAAAACTTTTGTTGCATTTTATGCATTTTTTTAATAGTTCATCAAAAATTTTACAAAATAAACCATGATATAAATAGTGACATTATTTTCGAATATATTAAGCATAAAGAACCCCCATAATAGTCACATATAAAATGTATATATTTTCACGAAATTACTTACATTTCATCAACATGAAAAGTTGAAATCATGAACTTTGACCTTTTGTAGTTATAAAACGGGTCCGGCAAAATCATTTGAATATCATGAGAAAAAAGGCTTTAGTATAGGGAACAAAATAGTATGTAACTTTGGTACAATTCCTAAAAAATGCAAGCCGCAAACCTTACCTTAATACATTTATCAATAAAATCAAAATATTATTTCGTATTTCTGTTTACTCCATATATATATTTTTCAAAACTATTGTTATAACAATGACCAAATTTTTAAAATAATTATTTATTTTTTTCGCTTCCGATATCACGAACCAGTAGACCCTCTTACAATATACTGGTTTCCTTTTGTATACAAAGATTAATGTTCTTATACATATGTAGGGTAATATACATTGTAGATGACAAAATCATTTAAATATTCTTTCACTAAGAAAGGTTGCAAATATTTTTACAATGAATATATTAGAATTTGTATATACGTTACTTTTTAAAATCAATTTGGTTATATTCGTTCTTCCTGGCAGGAATTGAGTCCCTTCTAAGAGAGGGTGTGTTTTACTGAGTTGATGTTTGTATATGATGTGTGTCTCTGTGCCTGATCCTTGTTGTATTTGTCATATTGTCCTACTCTTTACTGTTTTCCATATACCAATTACGTAATGCCAGTCAGTAACACTTTACACAGAATCAGGACATGTCTATACTATGACATGTCTCAAACCATAAACCATTGCTCTTTTCTTGACTTGTTGACAATACTGATGGTACATTTACTTGTACCATACGGACCAAATGCCTAATCCATTCTTGTAATAATCGTTATTAATAACGTTACAATTAAGCTCAAAAGAATTGCCGTAAATACAATTAACAATAACAGCACAAATTTTACCCAGCGCAGGAAAAATATCAATTACCCCCCAAAAATCATTTACTATGTATTTCACGGTATTCATCTGTAGTTCTTTGTATTCGCTATGGATTTCAATGACTCTATTGCTGTGTGGGATATCGAGGTAAACCCTAGCCCATTCGAACACTCTGTGACTCCAGATGATTTTGTAGATAAGCATTTCTACCTCACTTGACCTAATATTAGAAAACTCAATATCACTTAAACTTAATGTCCAAAGCATTAACAATTAGCTCGATATTATTTAAACCGAACTTGGTGGATTCGATTTTATAACTTTAAACGAAACCTGGTTAGATAAAACATTATCTCCCAAGACATATTACTTCAGGCGGAACAGGGAAGAAAAATAAGAACAGAAGGGTAATTATCTATGTACAAAATGATCTCATGGAAATGCAGACAAGATTTAGAACGTCTACAAATAGAATGGACTAGCTTGTTATATATACAAAATTAACACTGGATGAAATATCTGGTTTCAGCACTGCGGAAACCCTTTGGAAACTTTGCGGAAACTTAAGGTTACTTTAAGTTTCCGACAGGTTTCAGCACGGAAACTTCAAGTTTCATTAAGTTTCCGCAGTGCTGAAACTTAGGCTGTCCACGAATCCAAATGGTTTCCGCAACGGAAACTTACTGAAACATGAAGTTTCTGCATAGTTTCAACCTCCATATACGATTGGGATACATATTGTTTATAAAGGGTTTCCGCAACAGAAACTTGCTGAAACATGAAGTTTCTGCATAGTTTCAACCTCCATATACGATTGGGATACATATTGTTTATAAAGGGTTTCCGCAACTGAAACTTACTGAAACTTTATTATTATTTTATTTTTGCTTTCACAAAAACTCAGCAAGGTTTCTACTATATGTAATAACAACACAATTTCAAACAGTTCCAAATTTATTTTGTTCACAGAACTGAAATTGTTTCCAATTATAATAAATAAAATACAGCCAAGATACAATAATGGAGAAACATCCATATGGCAATTCCCTTATCAGGGACTTTCATTTAAAAAATGATAAAATTGCACAACACAAAAAATTCCAATAAAAATTTGTACATTTGTACTTGTTTTCTTCTGGATCAAATGCATATCAAACTTCCCTTTAAAAATGCAAAAAGATCTTACTTTTTTAAAAATATGAATGCAATTTACAAAATAACTGCATGTACATAAATAAACAAAAAAAAAACTTCACTGTTACATGAACATGATACACTTGTCTTAATTTGTTTTGAACTACAATGAATATGTACAATTTTGAAAAGGCTAAAGTGTCCATCTTTTGTAAAAAACATAAACTACAAGGTAGTAATTGAATATAGAGGTATGACCCAGATTTGATTTGAATATGTATGTCCATAAATTCCAAAATGAGGTCAAAGTGACCTACTTTCGAGTTGGGATAAACCTTTTCTTTGTTAGTTATATAATCTAATGCCTTACATTAGAACAGGATTTGACAGCATTTATTAGATAATCCATAAAGTCCAAAGTGAACTTCTCAGTTCCCCCCATGATGTATCAACTGATCAGATTTGAATGTCCTAATCCTATCAGTATTTAAGAGATGACCCAAAGAGAGTTATATGAAAAGCTTGTGGGCCGATGAAAAGCTATACAATGGAGCAGTCTGTCAAATCATGTGCAAAAATATGATGTACACATTTAAAATAATTATGCAACACACTTCATTCCTGATGAATATTGTTCTTTACACACGGTTTACCTTCCTACATTTTACTATTTTACCTACATTGATATTTTTAAATCCAAGTAATATATACATTGTTTATATATGTCAAGTGTTACTACATGTACATGCTTTTTGTAGCATAAATGTATAAAATACAAACTGTCACACAGATCTTTCACTTTACAATTCTCATCAATGCCAGTATTTTACTTATGTTATAAAAGCTAATTCCAATATTAGTTACATAACACAGATAAAAAAAAAATCCACAAGGAAACAACTTTCCATGCAAGTACTTTTGTTATATAAAAATTGTAATACATGGGGTATATGTTGTCTTTATATATTTTCATATCCGACATTATTGAATAGTGTTTGGTGTATTTGATCATTCTTTGACACATGCATTCATCTCCTAATGCAGTGTTTTTACATGTATTTAAGATTGGTTTCATAATTTTTTCATATATTGCTGCATATAAGAAATAAGTTATCAATAAATGTTTAATCAAAGAAAATGAAAGAAAACAAAATAGGAATGAATTTATATTATGATTTTTCAGACAACCTGTTGAACGGTTGGTTAGTATAAATAGATATGTCTTTTCAGTTCTCTATTTAAAAAGTTACACATCATACTGGCAAAATAAAAATATCATTCGGGATTGTGTTTGGATTGTGAAAAAATATATGAATCAACTACTAGGTATCAACAACATCATTAACAATACATGTATATTATCAACCTGGAGGTGGAAGGATAAATGTTACCTGGAGTCTAATATTTTATGCAATATTTGCAAATATAACAAATTATTTAAGAAAATGAAAGTTAATATCAAGGTCTAATCAATCATTTCATAAGTCAAAACCATGTGATTTTCTAAGATTTTAGCTTACAGACAGACATAGTTATTTACTGGTATTTGATCATATAAAAAAGTTTTTTTTATAGTTTATAAGTTTTTTGAAATGGGAATACTTTACAGCTACAAAGTTTTGTTCTGCAGACTGAGGTTTAGTCAGGTTGTAGAGATGTGTCCATTAAAATCAATGAGGAGTGTCCTTGGCTGTTGTTGATGTGACCTGAGTCGTAGTTTATGGAAATAGGCCTTTTGGGGGGATTTTCGAGCATTCTCCAGGCTTGTGAAGCACTAGCATAAGATCACATCGACATGGTTACAGCAGACTTGGTAGTTCTGGACAGTGGTAGCATTAAAATTCTTCTTCTTGCAATGAACTTGTTCCTTTTACTGGACTGCACTTTATGTCTGTTCTTTTTATCTTAAACAAGAATGATAAAGTTTCATTTACATTTTTAAACAATAAACATTCAGTCTAACATGTAATATAAAAGCATAAAATTTATTCTGAATATAGAAGAAGCTAGTATTTGGTCGAAAATGTTTCATTTTTATGTTTGAAACGAGGTTATTTTCATTTTGATTCAATAATTGTTTGTTGAACAATGGAAAAACTAATCAACAATAAGTGTGTTTCACCCCCCCCCCCCCCCCATCAACCTCCTTTTCCACAACTTAGCCCTGGATTTCCCCCAAATTACTACAGTAAAGTTATAAACATTCAACACATGTATAAGTTAATGGTGAAAATAATCAATTTCAAAGCAATACCTTGCGTTCACATCGTCCAGCTGGTCAAAACATAACATTCACCGAAAAGAAGATGCAACTAATCACCGGAAACATTGACTTTGTATGCTGTCAATGCTGAAAAAAAGAAAAACGTGAAAGATTTCATTTTCCGGATTTAATAAATAATATTTTTTTACTTACGTACGTTACATTTAGAGTTTGTAAATTGTATAATGTGTGAAAAAGATTCATTGTTCGTCTTGTTTACCAACCAAGCATCCATATATTCCAGGGACGTTTATATATATACGTATACCCTGGATATTCTAAGAAACTTTATCTTGAGTATCATGCATATAAACTTGGTTAATGGTTAACTTGGTCAAAACGTATATTTTAAAGAGATACGGTAATAAAAATTAAAATGCCGAACCAAGTTTGAAAAAAATGACGCCATTTTGATTTGATTGCGCGAGATCTCGTTTACAGACGAGAGACAATTAAGAGCCTTGAAAATGTTATTGGGAGTATCTCTATTGTGATTTAAGTACCTTGATATAAGTTCTTCGTTCCTGTATTTTCTTCTTGTTGTAGAGGCTATTCATGTTTCTCAATTCTTCATTTTACAACAGCACCTTCTTGTCCATTTCAGCCTTCGCTCAGGATTATAAAGTGCGCCAATACTGACCAATCAGAACCCGCTAAATCTTGGAGAAGTGCATCATGGGATAGTTTAAAATAAATAACGTTTAATCAAAATTATCACTTTTACTGAGTAGAATACTTTTTACATATATTTATTTTAAATAGGAACTGTTGGAGTCAATATTTCCTGGTTAAATACGACAAATTATTGGGGTGGTTTTGTTACAGTTGTAACACGTGATTAACAAAAAAAAATGGCCGACCGTTTGTTTACAAATGTTTTATGTAATTAAACATCTAATGAGCCATATGTTTCAGATTTTGTCTTTAACTATTATTTATTTACATGTTCTGATGATTTTGCCAAACTTTATATGATAGAGCCATATATAGTGTACTGACAAGGTAATCTTGACTTGTCCAATTTTCACCGCGATTCTAAGCACGGTCATTGTCTTATTCAAAAAATAGAGGTGTGAAAATATTATGTTCAACACAGATCGAGCAGGTTCCGCATGAACACACAGAAATCACAAGTATAATTAGATGCCGATCAATTAACGGGGGTCTTGACTGTGGGCTGGTTAACAGGGTTCACCCGTACGGTCAATTTACAACTACGATGAATTGAAGGCAATTATTTTACAGTTACACATGTGCACTGCTTGGTCATACGATGAACAGTACGTTAAAAATACTTATAAAATACAAAAGCATTAAACATTAAACAAGCCGGGAAGTAAGACGTACATGTGTGACTGATATATAAACAAATATAAAATTGTCAATAACAGATTATGTTGCAAACCATTACGTCAGTGGATTTTGACAAATTTTATTGGAACTTGACCCCTACATATGAATAAAATAAGTATTTTAAATTCATAACTTTACATGTTATAGGTTTAGGAAGTATTAATTGACATAGACAGGAGCTGTTCTGTGCTAAAAGTGTTTGGTATACTTTCTATATCAAATGTATACGAATGTAACTATCATCAAATTAAAAAAATGGGATTGAAATCACCTGCACTACATGACTAGTGCTGGATTTTAAACTGATTTTGTAATATAACGTATAACTTCAGTAAAGTTATAATTAATGCTTATTATATCTTATTACAAAACATGTGCTTGTTTCATAAACATATATCAATGATTGTGTTAACCGTAGTACAGAAAGTAAATACATTAAGTATAGAAATACACGAATCATGATACAGTCACAAATACATGTATATACATGTAGTAAAGTCTAAAATGCATGTAAATAAACAATTAGTATATTAGGAACAAACTCTAAGTGGTTTTTACTTAATATCATTATCAACTGTAGACTTATAAAATGTTTTTTTCTGTGTACATGTATTGGCGTGATATTTAAAAAAAAATGAATGAACTTTAAACTTCAGGTTGTACGATTATTTGGTATGGTTCGTAATAATGTAGCATTTACAACGACTTTACCTTAAGTTGATAATTAAAGGATTTAAGAAGGAGTCTTACAAAATAGGTATATTAAGTAAATGAGTGTAAGTAAAATACTTCATCATACAATGTATGCGATATACAACTAGCTAGAGATTTATTTTACTAATTAATTATAATTTACTAATTAGTTTTACTAACTCAGATACACACATATTGAAAAAGAAATCCCTGCCGGGCTACAGTTATAAACTCATGCTTAGTACCGTGTATATGTTATGTAACAGTCTTTTGTTCACTCCTGACAGAAAAACCCTGCAATCCACACAGAATATACAGGAAAATCACAAAGAGGAGTTCACCTGGACAAAGAATGTATACACATGTATACACGTGCCCGAGTACCTAAGATTAATGATTTCATCATTAAACAAGATCAGACATCAGTTTTTCTTTTCACATTCAATTAATTACTTAGTAAATTTGTTAATCGCCTTATTTTCCACATTTAAAGATAGTAACATGTATACATATAGTTTCAGTCACGCTGAAACCTACAATAACTGTACATATAAGCATGTGCGGCTTCATGATCATTAGGCTAGAATTAAACCTGTTGAAAATAATTGATATCACTTTTCAACTCAAATCAATTTTAGTAATAGTTTCAGCAATGCGTAAACCATTTGGAATCTTAACTTAAAGTTTCCGCATGCTGAAACCTAGCGGAAATGTGATGAAACTGATTGATATTTCCATAATAATTTACACAACTTTTCATACATTTCAATATTGGTTTCCGCATTGCGGAAACCATCAGTAATCTTAGACTTAGGTTTCTGCTGACTGAAACCTAACGGATACTTGCTGAATCGATATAATTGTTTCCGCATTGCGGAAACTATACATGAAACTTCAACTTCAAGTTTCAGCAAGGTTTCCATATAGTTTCAGTTTTGCTGAAACTGGATTTTTCATCCAGTGTAAATTTCTCATAGGAACTTTTTATTGACCACCCAGCTCAGAGGCTAGTAAATGGGAGTATATAGCATACTCGATGGAAAAGGCCAAAGCCACGAATATTAATAACATAATCATCACTGGGGACTTTAACTATAATTTAAATAATACAAGCGATTAAAAAATAATTGATATCATATGTGATCAGGGAATGTCTAAATTAATACCCAAATGCACGCATTTCACCGAAAACAACAACACGAACCTATTAGTTGTTAATAATAAAGATATTGAATTTTCATATCTTGGGGATAATATTCTTCTGAGTAATATGCAATCTGCTGTGTACTAATACAACCTAAATCCCATACAAGAACATATATGAGAATGATTTGGGTTTTTTTAACACTGATTTCCGAGACTATCAATTCCTTTTAAAGAATCAAGATTGGGATAGTCTGCACAGTAATGATATTGAACAAACTTGCGACCGTATTACAAACTGCATTATTAATTCAGCCACAAAAACAATTCCATATGAAATTATTACAGTACGCTCAAATGATCCGTCATGGATGCATAATAATATTAGAAAATCTATTTAAACAACGAAACGTCTTCATTTTATTGCTAAAACAACAAATTCTCCCCATGGCTGGGCAAAATATAGGAAAACAAGAAATTTTGTGTAAATAAAATAAGAAATGCAAAGCAAACATACTACAATAAGTTAGCGAATACTTAAAAAACATGTAACTTAACCTCTTAACAATTTTGGACTGCATTAAGAAAAATCACCGGTTCAAAAAATTCAAGTACTTATCCTCCAATTAAAAGTGACGAACATAGCCTGCCAGTAAGGGACCAAAAAAAATAAAACAGATTTATTTACATGTAATAATCATTTCTGTTCACAATCAGTAGTTAACGACGAAAATACTGAGTTGCCAAACGACGAAAGTTTTAGAGACACTTGTACCATTTCAAACATAGTGATTTCTACACAAGATGTTAAAGATATCTTAGAAACACTAGACACGAGCAAGGCAACCGGGCCGGATTGTTATAACCCCGCATTAATAAATAAGCTTCGCCAGCTATTGCCGAACCACAAAACAAGTTTTTCAATTTATCTACAGTCCCATAGCAAACGTCATCCCTGTATTCAAAAAGCGCCAACAATATTGTTAGCAACTATAGGCCGATATCGCTATTTAGTGTCCTTGGTAAATGTATCGAAAAGTATATTTTCAAATGTTAATACAACTTTCTCACCAATAATATTCTTACACCGCACCAATCTGGTTTTGAACCAAATGATTCTACGGTCAATCATTTATTAAGTATGGGCAGTGAACTTTACATAGCAGTCGATCAGGGTAAGTAAATTAGAGTTATAAGCAAGGCCTTTGACAAAGGATGGCATATATAATAATTACTATATAAATATTGTTTAAACTAACTAGTAGTATAAAACTACGAACAGTAAGTTTGTCGGACTTGTGTATTGGGTCGATAAGCAGATATAAGTTTTGAATTTATAAAAAGATTGTTAGACTGTTATGATAGCATATACTCCAGTTGTATATTAAAGCATGCGTAAGCATTTACCCGTTTGGTGAGATTGCTTTTATAAAGGTGTGAAAAATAGAAAATCTGTAAATTTTCATGACATCAAGAAAATGCAGACAGAACGTTCACTGAAACTGTGAGACTGGCCATAAGTGTTTGACAAAGACCTTGAGATAGTCTCACATGTTGTTTATTTTCATACCTATTCCCCTCTTACCACATACATTCCCCATGTCATATTCCTTACAGCCGTCAGTATCGTTGTTAGCTTCACAAGCGCAATTTCTTCCAGTATTTTTTTTTGGAAATTTTAAAAGAGGTAAGGAAATATTTACAATTTTTCAAAAATTGTTATTTTGTCAGACGTGCGACTGCAAATATTTACATGTAAACTATTATTTTTTGCGATAAGTTACTGCAATCATTAAGTAATTACTACATTTATTTAGTACTTACACAAATATTCAAATTAAAGCTTAATATAAATCCTAAACATGCATACACCAATCAACTGTCCTATAATTAAATTAGGTTTTTTCTTACATTTTAGGTTTCCGCGCAAAAATGCTAAAAAAATCTGTTTATCCTCTTTTCTAGTCACATTTATTTTATATTTTTCCTCTTTTGTACATTTATTTGAGTTTACGGGGACAATTTAATGCAATATATTGCAATATATTTACATCCACTTAGTATGATTCCTTACCTTTCTTACGGAAATTGATTGTAATTAACAGTTCTATAGATACTGACGGGACTGAAATCTACACGATCCAGTTCTAACAAGCTCATCAATCGGTCGAACTCTTCAGCATTACAACCCGGACTGCACGAAATAAATATGATGATGTCAGACTCAAATTTACATATGAGACGATTTGGCAATTTCTTTTATCAGACGAACTAATATATATTATATACAATGATTTAGTTTTTTTTATTACTTTTTACGATCAGTGCATTGATTTTTTCAAGAAAGGTGTAAGAATGAACAATAAAATGTTTTCTTCATTGATGATTCATGCGGATTTTAATGAAGGTAGCGATCATTGCAGAAAAAATTACATAACCTGCTAACGCGGGTTGTGTATTTTTTGTGCAGTGTCGCTACCTTCATATGTCGCATGAATTATCGAAGAAAGTGCATTTTTTTTAAATATGAGAAGACATCACAAAATACTAAATATAAGTTCACCCCTTTGTGAAATAAATTAATCCATGCCATATTAGTTTTAGATATCATTACATTATCACGAATGATTGAATGTAGATAATTACTATACCTTCGAAAAAAGCATGTGTATGATAGAATATTTGTTGAATATTTAACATAAACATTCAATTCAAAATGCAATGATGTACAAAAAAAATAACCCACTAATGCGGGTTATGTGTTTCCACCGCAATATTGCTACCTTCATACCTGCATAAATCACCAAAATTGTATTTCATTGTTAAAGGTATATGTGGCGTATTTGGAGTAAAATTTTTGGCATGAGTTTGAGTAAAAATATACATTATGCCTCTTATAATTAGACGTTTCGCAAACTCTAGGCCCATAAAACATGTTCTGTCTTTAGTTATTTGTCTCTAAACTTTGCTATACGTCTGATGAATATTAATGTTATTCGCCATTTATAACGCCACTGCGCATGAGTGCGGGAAAACCTAGCATTGAAAACACGATGGAAGAAGAGTTTGTTTACAAATTAGAATCACGTTTTTCATGTCTTAAATTAGATAATTCTTATATCAGATGATACTCGAAGCATTATTATTCCGATATTCATTAATGTAGAACGATATAAATTGTTAATTACGTGTAATAAAGACGAAACACGATTTTAGCATCATCGACACGGTAAACGGAGTAAATACATGTACCCCTCTCCCTGAGGGATGCATGTAGTGATGTACTGAGAGTGTTTATTTATTCTTTATTCAAAAATTCCTCTAAACGAAAATCCACTTGTGGTTTAAAACTTATAAAGTAAAGACACGGAACACATGGAGCACGAACCTGACTATAGCAATACCCCTACAACTTCATCATGGAAACTTAAGTTTAATTTGGCTTTAATTCCTGTTCCATCAATCTACATGGTCTCCGATGACAATCTTCCCTTTGTTCCTATCCTTGTCAGTCTGTCTCTTTTTTCTTTCATTGCCAAATCTGTCAAACTTAACGGTATACCTATCATTCACGTCGTCGTCATTCTTGTTGATAGACCAAGATGGATGTCACGTGACCCATTTAAGGCGGGGTTTATTCAAATCTTTTGTATTTTTTACCGTGCCGGTAAAAAATAAAAAATATGTTTTTGATTTCTTGTATCTTTGTTATGCGATTGACTTATAAAGCGTAATTTGTGTGAAAGTCATATCTTTAAGTAAAGAAATGAAGCAAATAATAAGATCTTATTATTGTTATTCACCAAAAATACGCCACATATACCTTTAAAAAACATGTTAACCATAATTATGCAGTTCAAATGATTTCAGCGTAAAAGTACTGTATCTTAAAAATCGATTTGCGATAAGATATTTTCGATTATTTTGCAAACAT